>JARHVA010000117.1:4245000-4317500 GCA_037957365.1 Torreya grandis | reverse complement strand
GATGTATCTTGAAATGTTTTCACCATAAATGTTCCCCTCAACTCCTAAACTACATTAAGCAATCTTGGCTTGTTGGTGTTCTTCTATCAGGCCCATATTTTTAGAGTCTCTATCTTTGGGTTAAACCCTATAATACCCCCAACCAATAGGGATACGTGAAAGACAAAAAATATGATACTAGAGACAAAAGCTCTGATACCACTATAATATTCCCTTTTCCCTTCAATTCTGGAACTGGATATTATTCTAACTATTTCTCTATATTTTACTTTTGCATGAAGAAAAGATGATATTTTGAAAGATAAATTTAGATAAATAAATAAATCACAGTATAATCTCTTATTTATTCACTTAGAAGGATTACAATAATGGATCTTTGTCATGCATATGAAGTAATACAAATATTGTCTCAAAACCTGATCTTTGCAAATCTGGAACGGCTCTCGGGTTGCTGTGTAAACACATAGTCACTGACGTCAGTTATACTACTATCATCGATCGATAGACTGACGACGTCGATCGCTGTTAGTTGGCCACTCTGTCGATGTTGGTCTTCAATCGGCTGATGTCAGTCACTGTGATGCTGATGTCAGTCTTTGTGTCTTCTGCGGCACTATTCTAGCCTGATGCCAAACTGTACAAAATTGCACAGATCGGTATGGATTCCGTACCAAAGCAAGATAATATACGATGGCCCTATATTTTGGATACCTGGTCTGAAGATCTCTATCTATATAATTTATTGAATCAAAAACTAAATAAAGGAATACCTGTAAACCCTTGTGATAGCTTCTGTATGAAGTTATCTCTCAAACCTGTAAAAACCTATGATAACTTTTGTGTGAAGTTATCTCTCAATTTGTCAATAGATCAGCTGATCTCTCACAACCTTTGAATCACACACAATGAAGAGTTGACGTTCTTCAATGTAGATGGAATACTGGAACCCTTGGCTCAGTCTTCATAGAAGAAATTCTTAGCAATAATCAATATCAATATTCAATGGATAATCTGCCTCCCTCCAATAAGAAACCCTTATATCCTCCAAAAAGATGTGCTTGCCCTAATTAGGGTTTCTTAAATTAGCATTAGGGTTTCATATTTAAAATTAGGCCAAATAATTAATATTTGATTAAATCAATCAAATATTAATATCTCCCTCAATACATGTCAGATCCTTGATCCGTCTGAAGTTGGTGAATCAGGGAGTGATTCTGCACATGACCATACTAAAACAAGGGCACTCCACTGCATGTAAAATATCCCTAAATAATAGGAGCTCAAGCAACATGTATAAAATAACTTGAATGAAAGCCAACTGTAGGAATTTTGCTAATCGAAGCCAAGCCAATCTCCATCATGACCCTCTATTCATCCTATCAGCCTACGAAGGTCGCATAATAGGCTAATCATCAAGACTGAATATTTCCACTAAAAAGGGGACATTACAATCCACCCCTCCTAAAATTGCTTATCCCCAAGTAATCCCAGAACAATGAACCACTCGATCCACCTTGATCCCAAATGTAGTCATGATCTACACTGCAGCCAATTGACACACGCTCCTACAATATCTTCTGAAATAGAACAAGGAGGAATCCACAATCAAATTGTTTAATGCAACTCAACCAATCTCTAAAATCATAACTGCCCTAGATGTGTCGATACTGCAGTCTGTGTAACTTGCTACTACCAATTCCATCTACAAAAGATGGTGCCAATCCATTCCAAAATGGATGGTAAGAAATAGGTGTCGATCTACACCTGTGTGAAATCACATCTTCGATCTCTAGATCAAAAGAAGAATAAAGAGCATACCCTACCGTATAATGTCGGTAGGAACCCCTGAACTCTGCTACTGGCTCACCATCATAGAACTAGGAATCAGTAGATTGCTCCAATCTCTGACTCCAAGTGGCTGTAGGCTGAATAGGACCCTATGCAATCTGCTCAACAAACCCCACCTCAAAATCCCTGTGAGGTAGCATAGTAGAAAGGATCACTATAATCTCCCTACCCCATCTACTAATTGCACTAGTACCTCAGATGAGAACACCTTTTGTCACTTCATGTGAGTCTAGACGAACACCTACACTATCCAGAAAATACTCCATGAATGATTTAGTGTAGTAAAAATTATATGTGAAAGCATCAACATACTCCCCCACACACCACAACTGATCTCTCTGTAAAGGTGGCACAACCAACTGTACCAAACTGTCATCTGTGTGAGAAGAATCAATCTGGAGACTCGACTCCACTGGTATCTCAAACTCATCAGGACCAGGTACTCCCAAATCCTGAACATGTGTGCCAGCCTCAACAACATTTTCCTCAGCAAAAACTATAGGAACGTACTCACCACCAATACTCACTGTACTAACCTCTGAGTATACCTCCACACTCTGAATGCCAGCATTGGACTCATCCTCATCTAACTCTGAAGAAGCTATTGTTGAAACTATCTCATCATCACAATCTCTAGCTCCCTCATCCTCTAGAACTAACTGAGAGTCTGAATCCCCATGACTAATCTCATCTACATGTCTCTCATAATCTTGGTGAGCCACCTTCATTGCCTCTACCTTGGGATCTGAAGCCTCTTCCTCTGACTCCTTAGAACTATCACGCTGTTCAAAATCTTCAGATTTTGAATCCTCATAATACTCCCATATCACATGATGTGCTTTGCGCTTAGGCCTCAAAAGACAATTGTGATTGGCATCATATGGACCTTTGCAGTATAAGCAAAGCTTTCTCCTATTAACAGTAGCATACTTGTTATCTCCTTGCTTTCCACTTTGTGTTGTGGACCCTTTAACAACGGATGCAATACTCCGTGTTAATTTGTCTTCGAATGTAGGATCTGGAAAAAATTCATTTAACCTCTTCAAACTTTGTTTCAACTTCTCCATATCCTTGTCCCACTATTTCTGAGTACTTGAAGACATCATGGATACTTCACTGATTCAATCTACCCAAACTACCCAACAAGATGGCAGGACATTAGCTTTGATACCACTATAATATCCCCAACCAATAGGGATATGTGAAAGACAAAAACTCTGATACCAAAGATAAAAGCTCTGATAGCACTGTAATATTCCCTTTTCCCTTCAATTCTAGAACTGGATATTATTTTGACTATTTCTCTAGATTTTACTTTTGCAAGAAGAAAAGATGATATTTTACAAGATAAATTTAGATAAACAAATAAATCATAGTATAATCCCTTATTTATTCACTCAAAAGGATTACAATAATGGATCTCTATCATGCATATGAAGTAATACAAATATTGTCTCAAAACTTGATCTTTGCAAATTTGGAACAGCTCTCGGGTTGCTGTGTCAACACATAGTCGCCGACGTCGGTTATACTACCATCGTCGATCGATAGACTGCCGACATCAATCTCTGTCGGTTAGCCACTCTGCTAATGTTGGTCTTCAGTCAACCGATGTTGGTCACTGGGATGCCGATGTCAGTCTCTGTGTCTTCTACGACGTTGTTCTAGCCTGCTGCCAAACTGTATGGAATTGCACAGATCAGTATAGATTCCATACCGAAGCAAGATAATATACAGCGGCCCTATATTCTAGATACCTGGTCTGAAGATCTCTATCTATATAATTTATTGAATCAAAAACTAAATAAAGGAATACCTGTAAACCCTTGTGATAGCTTTTGTATGAAGTTATCTCTTAAACCTGTAAAAACCTATGATAACTTTTGTGTGAAGTTATCTCTCAATTTGGTAATAGATCGGCTGATCTCTCACAACCTCTGAATCGCACACAATGAAGAGTTGACGTTCTTCAATGCAGATGGAATACTGGAACCCTTGGCTCAGTCTTCACAGAAGAAATTCTTAGCAATAATCAATATCAATATTCAATGGATAATCTGCCTCCCTCCAATAAGAAACCCTTATATCCTCCAAAAAGATGTGCTTGCCCTAATTAGGGTTTCTTAAATTAGCATTAGGGTTTCATATTTAAAATTAGGCCAAATAATTAATATTTGATTAAATCAATCAAATATATATATCTCCCTCAATACATGTCAGATCCTCGATCCGTCTGAAGCTGGTGAATCAGGGAGTGATTCTACACATGACCATACTAAAACAAGGGTGCTCTGCTGCATGTAAAATATCCCTAAATAATAGGAGCTCAGGCAACGTGTTTAAAAGAACCTGAATGAAAGCCAACTATAGGAATTCTACTAATCGAAGCCAAGCCAATCTCCATCATGACCCTCTATTCATCCTATCAGCCTACGAAGGTCACATAATAGGCTAATCATCAAGACTGAAGATGTCCACTAAAAAGGGGAAATTACAAACCCACAACCATTGACACCATCCTCATAATCAAACTCAGAAACCATCGTGGGCTCATCTTGATTTCTCACTTGGTCCAACGAAAACATTTTCTTCAATTCAAGGCCAGGGATGATTAGCATATTGCTCTTCAAAACCATTTATCTAGCCTCATTAGGGATAACATTTATTTCATCAATTTTCAAATCCTTGAAATTCTATGTCACAATTTGATCATGCTAAGATTCATCAACACCCATTTTATTTATTTCCAATTTTTCTTCAAATTCTTTCATCTTTATTTTTAGCCAAAAATATTTGAATTATGGGGTAATGATGAAATCATCATCCTCGATGAGCCTCATAAAAGCCACAACCCTTTCATCTTCTCGTAGTTTAGGGTTACCTTGTACTTGTTCATCCATTCTTGATTCTAGTGTGTGTTCTTTTGTTTATTGACCAATAAGGGGTTGATCAACTTCTTTTTCCTCTCCCATATGCCTCAAATACTAGCCACCTCCTTAGAGTCACTAACTCCTTCAGTCATTTCATATGAAACCAGTGGAGAATCATCATCAGTGTTTTTCCTTTTGGTAGGTGGTGAACTAAGAACACCTGGATCTTGCACTGCAATTGCATCTAGACTAAGTTATTGAATCATAACCCCTGTTGGCTTTTTGACAGGGAAGTTGGTATCCTTGTAGGCTGCTTCTCAAACTTGTCATATATTTTTTCAAAATTATCAATTATCAAATCTATTCTTTTCAAAGGGTCCTCTTCAACAAAAACTCTTGAAAAATTATGGTTTTGTTTTCTTTTGTCATCCTCAATCTTCCTCAAAATTTCCCAATTTCTTTCCCTATTATATACCTCTTGAAAAGTGACACAATTTTTTTATCACATCCTCATCAAAACTGATTTGATGGGATATCATCATCCTGGTAAGGATGACTTATTTAAAAAAGTTCATGTGACCGTCTAGATCACTAACCCTTTGTATTCCTAATTTCAATGAATATTTAGCCTTCAAATAGGCTTGCAACTCCTCTAAGGTATCTGCACCAATGTATAGTTCACCAAATGAAATGCAATCTAGAAGAAATGTACCCTTCTTTTGTTTTTTCATCACATCTTTCTCCATCTAGAGAATCTTCCACATGAATTCAAGAAAATCAATTATGTTTGGCACAAATTTTGGCAACACTTGTGGTGGCTGAGTACACACATATACTCTGATTATAGTATTATCAAGCATGAAATACCAATCAAAAAAGTTATGTTTGTGATGCTATTCTAGCCTATGAGCAAGAGGCTTCAACATTTCTCTGACCTCTTTGGTCAATCTAGGAAAAAGGCTACCAAGGGAATTCATTATTATGACTGAGAAACCATCATGGAACACAACATAGTTACCGTTCTGACAATGAGTGTCCCATTTGTAAAACCAACACTGTGTAGGCAATCTTTGTCCCTTTTTATCAATCATGCTCAAGTCCATCCTTCTAGGCCAATTCTTTTTGTTTTGATACAAAATTAAATGACACAACAAAAAAATAATATTTAAAATCTATAGGTGTCTTGTTTTCCTTATTTACAAAAAATTGTCATATAATTTTTGCTCAATAAATGATGCAAAATCATACTCAACATTAACCTCTAGGTTTTGTATTCTCATGGTCATCATCATCATCATGCCAACTAGAATTATATCTTGGGAATCAATTCTTAGCACTTGACACAAATCAGAATGTGTCCTTTTGAAATACACAATAAAGTTATCAACTGGAAAAGGCTCAACAATAATGGTTGGGATTCAAATCCTTCTATTTCTGACCCCTTTCCTCACGTACATGGGCAGCTCATCACCCCTATGTGTATTTCTCAGACTAGTATATTCTTGTTCACTCTTCTTCAAGTCAACTTTTATGAGGGTTTGCTTGTTCAACATGAAGTAATCAATGATTGCATTTCTATCCACAACCACTAATGGTGACCCATTTGGCAACCTAAAAATTTTGGTGGTTGGATGATAGTGACGTGCCAATATCTTGATCAAATCCACATCAATGAATACATTTGGCACCACAAGCTTAGCCAAATTCAAAATACATGGGTTTGTAACTAGTCCTTGTCCATCTTGCTTTTCACAAAAATATCAAAAAAGGTTCCATCCTAAGATAGGGACTATAGCATCCCAACAACCCTCTACTACATCCTTGACTAGTTTCTTATACCCTTTGTCAATTGAATTTGGTAAAATGTCCAAGTGGTTCAGTGTTCTTACTTGTAGACTCAGATTTCTTATGTGCCATAGTTAAAACTAGGGTTTTGATACTCACTTTCTTTACTAAACCAGTTGAAAATAAAGCATAAACTAAATACCAACTTTTATGAATAGAGTGATGAGGTAGACTTACTCAATTGGAAGATGGTCAAAGTGTGCATAGAGAGATTGAATTCACTATCTACAATCACCACTAAATTTACTTGAATGATGAATATAGAGAAATTCTAACTTTTACTATGCTATTTAGCTAATCATTTCTTCATTACTCTGGTTCATACCACAAAATGACAAATCTCATCATTCATGTCTTTTAAACATAGATCATTGATTTGGTCCAATCCAATGGTTGGGTTGATACTTCAATATTGGGCTCAATGATAACAACTATGGGGCTATGATATAGTCATTTTAGCATTTAGTACTTTACCGCATCACTGCATGACCTATTTACATCTATCGTAAGACCATGGGAGCTTCTTAACAGTTATACCACATCTTTCACTGCTTACCTCCACCCCAAAATCCTTGATACACATCATCATGGGATGATGAGATACATGTTACCCCTTATACCTCATACCGCATTACTACCAACCTTTTATCTAACCATTTTGGGACTATAGGATCCTTTGGCATCCATTCATTATTTATCATATCACCACAAACATTGGATTTAATTATGATGGGAGTGCGGGCCATACTTTATATGACCATTACCCCTTATTACTAGCTTGAAAGACCTTATTTGAACTATCACAGGGTTATGGTATGTGTTAAAATGATGGTAATAGGGTTCTCAAGTAATAATTCATTCATTGTGATTCATATGTACCTTCTATAGTTAAATTTTTGACCTAGAGTGTTAAGGAAAATATATGAAAAATATAGAGTGTAGACTCTAGAAAGTTAATATATCTAACTATGTATATTAGGGTTTAGGTGGCTAATTTCCATTGACATACCCTTTACCAATGAGACATTGTGTGATAGAATAATAAAATTGATGAGAATATCAAAATAACAAAATATGTGTCTCATATATTATGAATGGTGGGATGGTAGGATACATGTTACCCTTTATACCTCATACTGCGTTACCGCCAACCTTTGATCTAACCATCATGAGACTGTAGGATCTTTTGGCATCCCTTCATTATTTACCATATCACTACAAGCATTATATTTAACTATGGTAGGAGTGCAGGACATACTTTATATAACTATTACCACTCACCACTAACATGCAAGACCTTATCTGAACTATCATGAGGCCATGATAACTTGTCTTTGTATATTGTAACATTGCAAGTGAAGTTCCTATATGTTATGGGGAAGTGGTAACTATCTTTTCACTTCTTTTGTTTCTTACACACTCACCACATCTATTTGAATGTACTATGGTGCTGCGATAAGAGACAAAAAACACATCAATGATCACAATATAAATGTCTTCCACATGGACATGATATGGAATGCTTATGAATTACTCCTGGAATAATTATAAAAGGAATATGGACTCCTATGATGAATTTTATGAATTTGGAAAAAAAATGCCTCAAAAAAATGTGGTCTCATGGTGATGGAATGCCATGATGAATGTCATGACAAGAGAATTTTTATGCATTTTCATGGAATTCCATCACCATGAGACCACATTTCTTTGAGGCATTTTTTCAACTAATTCACTGCCTTGTCTATTTTATTGCTTACTATTATGTTTTGATAGATTTTTTCCAAGCATCCATAGCTTGTTCAAAAGCACTTATTTTAGGATTTTAGCCATAGAAACAAGGTGGTGAATTGTTTGATAAAATTATTTGGTAGGCATGTATGAAAAATGTGGTAGCATAGATAAGGTAGTGAACTATTTGAAAAAATGCCTCAAAAAAATGTGCTCTCATGGAATGTCATGACAAGCAAATATAATTGGCAGTTGTTCCTTGTTATTAGTTATGAAATGTGAATTAATTACATAATTTCTTAGGTTGACTTTGTAAAAACCATATTGTAATTTAAATTTTGTCATCTATTAGCATCTAATAATCAGTTATGCAATGTGAAGTAATGCTTTGAGTTTGAAAGATGTGAAATGCAATGTAATCAGTAATTTGAATATAAAATACAAAAATTGATTTTTTACAATTCATTAGTTAAAATATATATTTTATTTGTTCTCTATAAATTTATTGCTATGTAAATGCCTTTCAATTAAAAAAATAGTTTTTGTCTCTTAGTCTACAATTTTTTACTTTTTTAAAAAAATTTGATTTTTTCAAAAAATCTTGAACTTTTGGTTTGCTTAAATTTTTTCCAAAATATTTTTGTTACTATGTGTAGAACATTAAAAATGGATCAACATTGAAGTTTGACTATGAATCAATACCATGCATTTGATGAGAGAGTAGGTGATAAGAGGGACATGGATAAATATCCATGTCCATGTAATGACTATCTTGGTGGAATGGTGAGAAAAAGAAATTTTATTTATAAACATATGATAAGATATGGGCATAGTGGTAGAAGCCCTTGGGACTACAATTATTATGAAAATATGATATAATCATAGAGTGTGAGAGATAAAGAGGCAATAAACATAGACGAAGGGGCACCAAACATAAATAAAGAGGCAATAATGTTAGACGAAGGGTTTGAAGTTGATAGACTTTTGAATGAGGGTCTAAATGATGATTAGACCAAGTTGATGCAGGATGTTTTAAAGCCTATGTATGCTAATTTCAACTTAATTCATTTGACAACAATCCTTCAAATTCTTAACTTTCAAGTGGTGTTTGGTTGGACAAATGAGAGTGTAGATCAATTATTGGCATTGTTAAGTTAGTTGTTACCACCTAACTCCACATTAACAACAAAAGGAAGTCAATATAAAAAGCAAATCACTAAGCTAGGCTTAGGGTATGAAAATTACACACATGTGTGAATGGTTGTGTATTATTTTGCAATAATCTTGAAATTGAGAGTGAATATCTGAAATGTCATGAAGTAAGGTATAGACAAGGGTTGAAATTAGTTGTGGTTCCTAGAAAGGTTCTTCTCCACTTTTTGATAATCTCATGATTAATTAAAATGTATAGGTGTAGAGACATTGTTGAACTTATGCAGTGGCATGCCCAAAATAAGAGCACTAATGGAAAATAATGACATGTGCTTGGTTTTAAGATGTGGATGGAATTTAATAATAAATGGCCTGATTTTTCTCAAAATCCTTGTAATATAAGGTTGGGTTTGGCTCTAGATGGGGTGAACCCATTCTCAGATCAAAGTACTAAATGGTCAACTTGGCTAGTTTGTTTAATAAATTATAACTTGCCTCCATGGTTAGCAACTAAACCATTTTTACTAATGATATCATTGATTATACTAAGAAATAAAAGTGTGACTTTAAATACAATTGATGCTTATCTAGAGCCATTATACGATGAGCTAATGCAATTTTGGAAATAAATTGAAGAAATTCAATATTTAAGGGATGGTCATTCAATCAAATCACTTTAAGATCTTCCTTATAGTTTATGATTCATGATCTTCCTGCATATGGTACATTGTCTGGTCTCAGTGTTCATAGATGCCATGGATGTCTTGTTTGTAACTTTAAGGATTTTTTGAGGCACTCAAGAAGTTTGAGTTTGTGTAGGTTTATTTATTATGGACATCATAATTACCTTAAAATGGATCATCCATATCATCAACAAAAAATACATTTCAATGGTCAAGAAGAGAATCGTGAAGCACCATTGCTAATAACGGATGATTACATTGCTGTGAATGGACAAAAAAGAATACCATTTATTAAAAATAATGGGATTATTGGTAGTAGATATGATACATGTAAGTAAATTAGTGTGAAATGGCTATGCTTATTCTATAATCTGCCATACTTTAAGGATATAGCCATTAGGCATATTGTTGAATTTATGCATACTGATAAAAATATAGCCTATGCTATTATAAAACCTCTTTTTGTTTCTTTTGATACTATTTCATCATGTGAAGACTTTTGACAACTAAAAATTCATCAAAATCTTTGGGTTGAAAAATGTGATGATGAAAAATATAGAAAACCTAGTGTTTTTTTATGTCTAGACAAAGAAAAAACATGCACAATTCTTATATTTGATGTCTCAGACTCACTTTCCCACTGGATATGTAAGTAGTAGTATTATAATCCAAAATAAAATTAATGGCTTAAGAGGCCTCAAGACTCATGACTATCATGTCATAATTGAGAATATTTTAGCTATTGTGGTAAAAATATCAAGTTGGAAAAGGGGCCAAGATTGGCAATTATAAGGTTGGGCCTAATATTAAAGAGAATGAGTTTACATGTATTAGATACTTAAAACTTTGATAGTTTTATGGAGGAGGTTGTTTAAGTCCTTTTTCTATTAGAGGGAATTTTTACCAACAATCTTTAACATTTCTATGCATCTTTTGATACATCTACAATATGAACTAGAGAATTGTGGCACAATAAGAATGAGATGGATGTATCTTATAGAATGATATATGAAGGTTTTTAAAAAAATTGTTCGTACTATGGCAAAACTAGAAGGCAACATATTTGAGGGATATTTAATGCAAGAGGCCATGGGATTTTACACATAATATATAAAGGATTTTTAAAATGTCAATCAATGTGTATGGGATGATGACAAAGATGAAAGAGCTGTAGGTGAAGTATTAGAAGGAAATGGATGTCACTTCAAGCTATCACATCAATAAAAAAGTGTGATACATGCCTATATTATTCAAAACACATATTAGTTCAATAAGTGGCATAGGTAAAAAACATTTACACAATAATTTATTTACTCAATTACATTTACAAAATTATATTATTAATCTTACTATTTGTACATTAGTATTCTATGTATAAAATATGAAGAAGAGAATCAAGCTTGGATGCAACATCGACCTCAAAAGTGCAGAAGTCATGATTTTATTGGAGGTGATGATTTTCAAACATTTAAAGAATGGATTGCTAATGCAATTCATGATACAAAATAACAAGGTCAAGATATAACAATGGAGGAAAGTGAGCTTTCACAATCTCCACATTTATGGGCTATGCATTTTAGTGGAATGTGGGCCTATGGTAGTCATTTAAGAGTGGAAGAAAAAGACAAAGGAAAGACAAATTGTGATTGTGTTGTTAGTGCTCAATTTCTTCACGAAATTTAGAAGAAATTTTATGTTGGATTCATCCAAGAAATTATTCAAGTGTATTTTGGTGAAAATAATACTATATTATTAAAATTTAAGTGGATCCAACCATCCACAATATAATTTGATGAGTATGGATTTGTACGCACAAATACAGGATAATTTTTATCTGAGATAGATGAGCCATATGTTTCCCCTCTTCAAATAAACCAATCATTTCTAATTGATGATGTAAGAAGCCCAATATGGTTGTATGTCATTCAAACAGAGTCTTATTCCAAATGAAAATTCATGAAAGTTGTCGATATAATGCTTGATGGGCAATATGTTAATTTACAAGAAACATTTGAAGAAGTGGATGAAAATGATGGAGTGTTTGAAGAATAGATTTTTATTACCAATGAAGAGATTGGGAGAGATAATGTATTGCATGTCATAAATGAGGATGAGTAAGAAAACCAAGCAGATGCAGACATGAATGATCAAGATTCATAAGTGTCAATAGCCAGTTTAAACAAGGGATAGTCATATTGATAGTCTGATCCCTGTAATTGTAAACATCTTCTTTGTTTTTTACTACAAATTCTTTTTAATCTCTAAACTGAATTATTTTTAAAGTTTCTATTTGTAGTTATCAATGGATTGGAAAGTCAATAGTTATCAACTTATGAACTCAATAAAGTTTTATTGATTCAAATTTATGATTTATAAATTATTTTTTATTTGGACTTTAGGAAATGAGGAAAAGGATGAGTTTAAGGCAAAAATTAGTCAATGATAGTGATCATAATGCTAAAATTTCATTGACATATTATGAGTGCTTTCATAGAGAAAAAGTGGCCAAGAATAATGAATATTTATGGTGTCTTGGTTTGACAAATAGGCAATTTTAAAATCCACTAAGTAGTATATTGCTTGTTTAATAGTGTTTAATAGGCAAGATATTTATATATATAAGACATAATATGATATATTTTTTGTTTTATAGGCAAGAAAAAGAGTGAAAAAGAATGCAGAGAAAAAACAAAAAGAAAGAAAATATATAGTGTTGCCATCTCATAGAAGCCAATGCATTTATGATTCAACAAATGTAGTTGATGTAAATAATAGTTGTGATGATGTGTATCTTGATATAGCATATGGTGATGTGTAGCCTGATATAACACATGATGATGTGTAGCCTAATATAACACATGCTGATTTGCAGCTTGATATAACACATGGTGATGTGAAACATCATGATGATATCTTAGGATAAAGTCTAATAGAGATTATTAAAAATATTAGAGCAAAGGAAAAATAGGTCTACAGGTGATTTATTCAACGTTAAAGGATGTGTTTGAAGTGAAATTTGTAGAGACTAGTACCAATCTACCTACTCATGCCACACTTGATGCGGCCAAGGAGCATGAAGTTTTGGTTAATGAAAGTCATGAAGAGAGACTCCTTGCATCTGATGTGCCTCATAGTGCACCTATTGCATCTATAACTTTTGATGGAACTAGTGGATCAACTAGAAATACTGGTAGTGGTTTAATAGCATATGTGTCTGCATTTGTGAAAAGATAAAGATTGAATCAAGATTTTTATATATCTACAAAGAGGAATGCAAAAAAAATAAAATTAGAAGGAAAGAAGCCATTATTGGTTGAGGTATCAAGAGATGGTGAGCCCATTGGGCCAAATGCTGAAAATTAGGCCTCCAAGTTGGGTGTAAGATGTAGGGCCCATTTGGATATTTGTAAATCAAGTTTTGTAGAGCAAGATCCATGAACTGTGGAAAATGTTATACAAAAAATGGAAAATGTTTTTGAGACTACTAGTGGAAAAATATCTAGAAAATATTACAAGTAAAAGATGAGAATTTTGATGAACAATTTTAGATACAATTGCCTAAAAAAATCATGAAGGGAAAAGAGAGATTAGACTCCACTCTATCTACCAGATAGTGGGAGGAATTGAAAGAAAGTATGTATTCCAAAGAATATTTAGAAAAGAGTAATAGAGGAAAGAGAGTACAAGATAATGTGAGGGTTGGATATACATTTGGCTAAGGCAGGTTACAAGACAAAATGGACAAATTTGCAGTACATGTATCATTTTTTGGTTCAATTTACATTGTGTTATTTACTTCAATTTTTTATTGAACTGACTATATCTTGAAATTGACATTGTATTTTAGGTGAAAAAGAGTAATAGAGCAGTAGGTGCAGAAGATATTTTCAATTACATAGCAGAACTAGATCGACCTAGTAAATCTAAGAGTGGGATGAAGTGGAAATCTAGTTCATCAACAAAGATTAAATAGCCATCTATTAAATGCCTAGTAGGAGCCTCTCTAGATTATGTCAACTCAGCTGAAAGGTACCAATAAGTAATGAGTTGTATTTTCTGTCTCACTTAGTAAGTTTTGCAGTTGGTTGCCTCTATTAACCCTATAATTTATACATGGAATGAACATAAATCCATGAATTTAGCTAAGGTAAGAGGCTCTATTTATCTCATTTCTTCTTTTTTATCAATTATATATACAAATGCCTCTTAATATGTATATTATTGAAATATGAGCATAGGAGAATCTAACCTAATTTATTTATTATTGGAGTGAACTAGAAAATGTTCTTTTAGACAAATTTATAGCTTCCATTATTTACTTGAATATTGAAACCTTTGTATATTTTTTTGCATGATGGTTAAACCACATGCAGAGAAGTTTTATCAAAGTAGTAAGAAAAAAAATGCCTTCATGATGTCAACAGAGCTGTTGATATTGATAGTGATCATGATGAACTAGACAAGAATGTGCAACATAATCATCATAGTTGTGTTGAATTAGCTGAAGTAATATAATAGTTGTCAGTTATCTATCCTAATGTTTTATCATTATTCATGTTTAAAATGTTTTATATCTCAATATAATATGTATTTTTTTTAGACATTTATTGATAAACTCTAAGAATGGGACAAATTCTAGGTGTTGAATCTATTTGATGGTGCTATTGTGGGTATTGGGCAAATTCACTCACTATCCATTATACATGGAGTCAAATTGAAAGGAACATGGGATGCAAATGTAAATATTTTAAAGGTCACAGGTAACAGACCCCTTGCTTATGAAGATAAAATAGATGGATTTTTCCATCTAAAATAAAAATAAGGGACCTTCACATGGTGGCCACAAAAATATTTGAAAAAAATGACATAGTTGATGTTTATCATGTACTAGTTGTTAGACAACTTGGCCCATTACTTTATGCAATAGTTTGAATGTGTTCATGTTCAGGGATATTCATAGTGTTTTTTTTTTCTATTTTGAATTTGTATAAGTAAAGAAAGAATTATAACTCAGTTTTCTCAATCACAACACTAAGAAACACACTTTGTATTAACACATTTTCTAAAGCAAAGACACATATTTCTATCTTGTATCTACTATAAGAATACCTTTTTTAAATAAATTTTTAGTATTTTGCCTTATTAATAGTTGTTTCATTATATTCAAATGAATTATTGATTATATTTTTCTATGTTTTATGTTATATGTTTTGAAGTCTCATCATTATGTCATATGTTTCGTGGCACCTATATCTAATACCCAAACATTTATTAATTCATCCTGAGTTTCAAATTAGTGTAAGCTATATTCCCTAATGTTGTAAATGTTGATTCATGAGAAATATTTATGAATTCATCTTAGTCATGCTTTACATATTAAGAAAAATAATATTTATGCATTTTATGTGGTCTGTGAATAAAATTAAGGATCACTGCCATACAACATGGGTCATTTAAAAGTCTCATGTCCAAATGAATTTAGGACTTTTGTTAGTATTGTAATTAGAGGTGACATAACTAGTTTCCAACATAATCGGAGATAATTTTCTTGTGCCTTATAGTAAGGTTCTCTTATTACTTAATTGGAGGTGACTTAATCATCTACAACCTAATTGGAATTACTTTTCTTTTACATAATATTATGACTTAAAAATTTTCATACTCTTGTTAGCTATAAATTAATCAAGAATTTAATGGAGTCTTAATTAGTATGGTATGTGACAAATTTAAAATAGGATTCTTAAATATGACATCTCTCCACACACACACACACACACACACACACACACACACACACACACACACACACACACACACACAGATATATAGTAGAATGTAAAAAATAAAATAGTGTAATGGGTGTCTATAATCATCATTTGTAATACATATTGAAGGTTTGTTAAATTATTCTTTCAAAAAGTGAGCATTTACAATTACAATAATTATATGTTTTTGATATTATAAATCTGCAAAGATGGTGCAGATCCCAAGTATAAAAAGTCCAAAGGGTAGTTAAATAGGCCAAAGGTCACTAAAAATTGAAAAATAATAGACAGACAAAAGAAAAATAGAAAATAACAAATAGACGAGGGATTAAACATAACAAAACACTAGTTTTTTTATCAAATCTTTCTAATCTTCTTTGATGAACTTGAGAAGGTCCTCCATGCTAGCAATTTTCTTTTTATATATTTATCTTCTTTTAGGAGTTATTGAAAAATCATCAAGAAAGAAGCCACATGGTGGACAAGTTTCAAGCAAATAGTGGTAAGCACTTTCAATTTATTCTAAAAGGAGATCAAACCCTTCTTCACTTCGTTCAAATCCATTTTAATCTATCTCTCCTCTTCACTAGTATCCATGAAATACTCCTTGTTAAAATCATAAGTGGAGTCATTCATCTCCACAAAATAACTATTTCCCTCCTCTAATTGTTGATCAAGATTGGGTTTGTCTTTTAATTTACCTATTTCCTCCCCCTAATCTAAGGTAGAGGGATCATCCACAGTCTTTACTAACAAAATTTTTTCCCCTACGAGTCTCTTGGATCTCTTGATATTTATCAAATATATTTCCATACAGCTCTAAAATTTAAAACTAGACCCTTCTTCCACAACTTCCTCATCTTGGACCTGGGCCTTGAGATGCTCTTTGTCACTAGCTAAATTTTAAGGCTCTACCGCCACCACTTTCTTGTTCTTAATCTTTCCCTAATTGATCTTCTCAAAATTGATCTGAATATTCAATTTCCTCATTTTATTTCAAAAATAAGAAGGGCTATTTTTTAGCTCCCACAACCCTTCGACATCTAGAGAGTTAGAAGTGTCAGGGGATCTGGAAGTCACAACTATCATAGAGGGATAACTAGAGCCTATCCTAAGAGGGGAAAAGATTTCAAACTTAGAGGATAGGTTTAAATATGGGGAACAAGGTTCTTGGAAAAGGGTAGGGAACCACGAGGACCCATGGAGCCAAATCTGACACTCAAGAGAATATGATCATCAGGGTTGATATCATGGAAACTATCAACCACCTATGTTTTTAAAGGCTTAGAGGGATGCAATGTAAGTCGAAAGTGATAAATCCTAAAGATAAGACCTTGGTGGAGTGGAATGGCAGAGGAAACTAGGTTTTTTCATGGAATTTTTGACATACTTAATAGACATCTCTAGGGATGACAGGGGGAAGAAGGGAAAGTTAACCAATATCTTATGATGGAAGTGATTCAAAAGAGAAAAATGGTAATGATAAAATCACTTAAAATGACCTTCAAGGGTAAAATATTTCATGATGGTGAATCATACCTTATCCAAAGGGTTAAAGAAGCTCTCTTTATCAAAGCCTCCCTACAACTTCACTGATGTTTCTCCTTCAATGAAGATTTTTTTTACCCTTTCAAGTCTTGAACTTTGGCAAGTCTTTTCAATATTATGCCCTTGCAATGTAAACATGTGGCCTTAGTAATTGACTCCTCACTAACAACAAACTCTATACCTCCAACCTGAACTTTACGATCACCATTCCAGCTGGAAGCAAATTGAATGGAGATGTTCCCATCATATCCATTCATAAATTCAAGAAAATAAGAAATTACACCTTCATAACATATACTCCAAATAATAGCATCCACTTTGGTTTCATCACATGATAAGGACTCAGTTCTGACTCTTTCTCCTCCCATGATTGTTAAAGATTCATTGAATTGTTGCATAGCTGAAAAGGGATCCAGACCAAAGTGAATTACCACCACCAAGGATTAACATTTAAAATTGAATAAAAAAATATGGAAGCTTTTGAAGCCCACACCCAATCTTTAGTAAAATATAGGATGATTAATGATTCCACATGTGAAAGAGCTTACTAAGATTTGGCGTGTGAGAACGTGCCTTAAAGGATTGAGACTACATTGTGTGAGATTGATTTTTTTAAAGTCAAAATACTTAGAAAAAATGTGATGAAAAGTACACAATGATGTTGAATGAAATCAACATGAATAAAAATCACTAAATAAACTATCAAATTGATCAAAATGATGATTAAAATTAATGACTAAATAAACTACCAATGGATAGAAATAATTGAATAAAAATGATTAAATAAGTGACTAGTTAACAAAAATCAATGACTAAATTAATGACTAAATATATCGGTGAATAAAAATGACTAGATTACAACAATTAATGACTAAATCAACAACTAAAAATACTACTAAATTGATTAATCAAAATAACAAATAAATGACTAAAAATAGTATATTCATTAATTTAGTCATGTTATAAATGACTAGAAATAAACTACTAATGGTCACATGATCATGTTTGGACATTTATATGTAATTTTTAGAAGTTTTTTAATCATATGTTTCTTTTTTTGTACTATTAAATGGAATAAGTAATGAGAAAATCATGATTCAAATTAACCTTATTTATTCTTGTCTCTATGCAATGATAAATCTCATAGAGTGATAATTGATCAATGAATTTATGAATAATGACATGGGATAGGGATCATAGGACATAAGAAAGGATAATATAGGACATAAAATGTCTAGATGTGGGACTATATAAGTATTTAAAACATTTAGGGTAAATATATACAAATAGAAACCTAGAAAAGGGGTATCCATTCTTAGTGGCCAAGAATTTAGGACTATCAAGAGATGAGTTAGTATGGTGAATAAGGATGATGGATAATGGAGGAGTGAAAAGGAATCCTGAGATAAACTCTTCAAGGTTATTATTACATGCTACCTTTAATAACCTAACATCACAAAACATCATGAATAATTTTTTTAAATAGAAACATGAGTCTACAGATTTGGTGGCTTCTAATTTTACAAGGGTGATACTGACTATGTTGGTGTGATATTTTGAAGTTTTTTTGTCTTCCCAAACCTTTTCCAAATCATAATTATATACATAATTTGGATGAAGGTCAAATACAGGGAGAGGAAATGAGGGACATGATAGGATATGTTGAATGAGACATAAATGGGATGATGGGATAGGATCGGATATAATAGATGGATTACCTCTAAACATACGAGGATAATAAACATAATTCTTTTAGATAAGGTATGTCATGAGTGACATCGAAGACCGATTTTCATCACCATTCTTATCCAACGTGTTAGAGAACTAGTTTTCATAATTGGACAAAGGATAATATAAAAGGGATTATGTTCAATTATAAGACAACATGAAAATGATTCAATTATAAAATCTATTAAAATTCATGATGTTCATCGTCTCTTCAAACTCTTGATTGTCTTAAGTAGCTAGCTTATAAGCTTCTAAATCAAATTTGGTGATGATGGCATAAGGTCCAAGCTAGTTAGGCTTGAACTTTCCCTTCTTTTTATGATCTACATTTTTATTCATTTGGTTCTCTATTATGATTTCAAATTGTCATGGCCAAAATTTATTATTATATTGTTTGTACAATCAATTTTGATAAGACTTCGAGTTATTGAGGGAATTGAGTTATTTTTCATCCAAGAGTTATAACTCTTGAAGTCATGAAGCCCTGTATTCTTAATCATTGATTAGGCCCTATAGTAATATACACAAGGAGGGTAATTTGATATTGACTAAATGGATGGATTCAACACCAAAAACTAATTAATAGGGAGTGGCACTAATTTTAGTATGACTGCTAGTGCAGTAAGCCAATAAATAAGGATATAGTGCTAGATGCCAATCATTTCCAAAATCATTTATGATCTTCTTGACAAATTTTATTATGGTTTTATTAGTCACTTTTAGTTGGTCATTACCTTGTGGGTATTAGAGTGTGGACCACTTATGTTGGATGTGAAAAATTTTACAATGGGCCTTGACATCTTTATTTTTGAATGATTGATTGTTATCAAAGATGATGACATAGGGAATACTATAGTGGCAAGTGATATGATTAAGGATAAATTTGGAGATCTATTTATTAGTGTCATAGGTGATAAGAATAACTTCTACCCACTTAGTGGAGTACTATGTGGGTGTTACGATGTGCTTATGACTATCTAATGATGAGGGGTTTATCTTACCAACTATATCGAATCCCCATGTAGAAAAAAGTCATGGATTTATGATAAGCTACAACTCCTATGATGCATCATGAATGAGATATCAATTTTTTTGACAATCCACACATTTATTTATGTATTAACATGTGTCATGGTCCATAGTTGACCAATGATATCAATTCAGAGGAAATGTTTGGCTAGGACCATCCCATTGGTATGTGCCATTATGAACCTATTTGATTTATAAGTGGGCCTCATATGAGTTCATAAATCTTAATAGGGTGCCATGATATCTTATCTAATAGATCATGCTAATGAGGATAGTGAAAGGGGAGGCTTTTTGGATGAAGGGTTTTTTATGGTGTCAATTAAGATTAGAGGGAATGACATTGACATTAATGTAGTTATAAATGTCTTGATATCATGGGGGACTGGAACCAACAAATTCACATACATTTTGTAACGTAGGATTTTGGTGGGCCAAGATTAATAGTTGTTAACCATGAAATGATGTTGAATTTAGTCTAGTGACATTTCAAGTAGAGATCCAAGTATATCCATTGCATCCATAGATTTGTTGTTAGAATTTGGAACCTATTCGAATGTGATATATTTGAACTATGTTTTGAGATTTTTAGCCATGTATTTATAAGGATAAACCTTACCTTACTTTGTCTAAAAATCATTATTGATATAATTGACTGTAGATATCCAATTATTATCACTATTGTGATAAAATTTCAAATCTAATGACATTCCACAATAATGCACAATCTTGACCAAAATCACCAAAATACTCTAATTCATTTGCACACATCACACATAAATTCTAATTCTTGTCTATTGATCCCTGATTGGGGCAATGCATTTTTTAGAATAATTATCTTTCCCTAAATCACTTTGAGTCAAATTAGGACCAAGAAAATTGACATCTTAGACCATTGAAATCCTCTTATTTATCAGCATTCATCATGTGAATGTGTTGATTCATGTCTATATTATCCTAATGAGGATAATACCCTGTATGCAATCATCACCTTCTTCTGATTCAACTCTAATCAAATTACAACCAAGTAAATTGACATTTTTCACTAGATTGATTAAACATGTGACCAATTTCTAAGAATTGCAAAATGTTAAGTAAAGACACTAAGAAAACCAAATCAGATTGAGATCTTAAGTGAAAAAATCATGAAAATTTATTGAATATCTATTATTAGAAATTTGTAATTCAAAATATTTAGGTCATGACATCACCTATGACATCATCAAAGAGTGTCAAGCATTTGGCATTAATGGGGATAGAAATATGGTTTAAGCCCACACATGTTTTATTAATGCTCACTTGTTTCAAAATATTAATGGATTTGTCCCCCAAAATTGAATTAATCTTTGGCCACACATCTTGATCTCAGGATGGATAGTCATGGTTGATTCTCAACATTTATAAAAAGCTATAAATACATGATCCATGGGTATAACTTTTAAGCTTCAGTTGTGAAAAATTATTATGCAAAAATACTACAAGATAAGCTTCACTCATTTCCCCCAAATTGACATATCAAGGAGCCAAATCTATTGGTTAATTAAGAGATGATGGAGGCACATGTTACACTACATTGATAAAGACTTGGAGCACCAAATTTGGTCATAAGTATGTTTATTGACCGCCTTTGAAGGAGAACCACTATGGGAAGGTATTATTTGTCTTGCTTTCTTTGTTATATCCCAATTCCTGACCAGACAAACTGGCTAGATTATCTGTGGATAATCACAAGTAATAAATTTAGATTTAGTTATATTTCTAACTAATCTTGAGGTTTATGCTATTTGAAGCTAATACAATGTTACTTAATAGATGATAATTCATGATTGATTACTATGAGTTGGTTTATATATACGTTTATATTTTAAGCATATAAATGTATTGATTCAGTTATATATTTTTGATTATCATTATCATGTGAACTGATCTACTGACTTGTGTGTTGTGAGGTGGACATAGGGGAATTCATCCCTCGAACATGTCGAAGGGAGTGCGTTATCAAAGAAGGTGGTGTAGATGGAGATGTTGAAGGTCTATATAGAGCTGGTGAAACCTTACACACACCACAACCACTACCACATGTTAATTGCATAATGAATGGTTAAACTAGCATGTTTAATGTTTATGATTATTTTAAACAAATTTTAATTGGAACTCATTTTGTATGTTTATGTGTTGATCGTATTCACCCATTAGTGTTTTGAAATTTAAACAATAAGAATAAATTAGAATTTATTGATTAATAGGTTATCAATAAAAAATGTACTCTTTCTTGTGCACCAAGACAAGTTAGGAAAAATAAAAGTAAAAGAAAGCCAATTTTTAATAAAGTCTTATGATTTATAAAAAGAGAGATAAAACTGAGATCATATTAAATAAATTTAAAAAACATTGTTTAAAACAATAAAGAAAGTTAATAATAATAATAATAATAATAATAATAATAATAATAATAATAATAATAATAATAATAATAATAATAATAGAAGATTATAAAAAAAAGGAATAGCATGGAGATAAAAGGATGAAGAGTTGAAAAGTGAGAGGCGTACACAAAGTAGGGTCAAGGCACAGCAAGAGAGAGACAAGCCTCTCAAATCAAAAGAAATTACCAGGTGGGTAGTGTTTTTGAGTTTTGTAATTATGAAAAAATATTATTATCTGATTAAATTATGTGTAGAGTAATTATAATTATAATTATAATTATATACGTCTGAGTTAATAACAAAATTATTAATGGTGTCAATGTTTCTAGTGAAACATTGAGTTTTTTTTTAATTGAGTCATTGTTTTCTTTTAATATCATAGTAGGAACTGCTAAATCAGACATTAGATATACACTGTGAAAGATGTATATGGGTGGTATAATCCTGTGTTTACTTGATTGATTTGTATGTGGGTTTCTTAATTTTTTAAATTGTAAGTTTGAATTATGTATTGTTATGTAGTTGAGAATATATGATAGTATGGGATACCATAGAGTATTACAATATAAAAGTATGTTTTACCCAGGTGGTACATACTGTAATTATTATGCCTAAACAAATATCTATATTTGACTATTTTATGGTATGCATGATGGTTATTGATGTGGATAGTGTGTATTGTTATACTTGGTAAGACTTGTGTATGTATGCATGCAAGATTTGAGATTTTAATGAATATTGTGTTGGTATGTTATTATGTTTCGTGTGAACTATGACTTGTTTTATGTTATATATAGTTACTTTTATAATACTTGTATTTCCATGTATTTGAGACTACTTTATTGATTGATTATATAAAAATGATAGTTAAGTCTTAGAACACTGGACTGTGGTAATATGGATTTCCATAGGATGTAAATAATTGAAAACCAATTATATTGTCAAATTTTACGATTATATTGTATATTTATCTAAGTGATATATTTGTAATCATTATTTTTAGTATGGGATAGAATATAATGAAATATTCATACATATATTAGATAGACTTGATATATGTTTTTATTACTCTTATATATAGTATGTCATGTGATGCATGTACTAGTAGGATGTAAGTCATTGAATCTTGTGGTTGAATTGTATTTGATCAATCTATATTGCTAATGTAGAGTAAGGAGTGAGATGAACTTCACTAGATTATTGGTATTATAATGATAGATGAAGATAGTCTAATCAAGTGGTGTGTATAAAATTAATTGATCCAGATCATTAATATTTATTAATTACAAAGCTTTGGACCAAAGTATGTTTTGTGAGACATCATTATATTAGTATGGTTCACATGTTAATGCAGTATTTTGTAATAAAATAGATTTATATAATACACTGCATGTTTAGTTTATAATCATACAACACACTGGTACTTGCTAGTCTCTTTGTATTCCTATGTTGTCACTATTTACTCATCCATGAAGGGAGGGCCATTCCCTGATTGGATAGTGTAGGAGACTGTTGGTCCATGTTTGATGTGATAAAAAACTCAGATGATGCTCTCTCTCCCCATATCATTACTACTATTGAGATGACAATTGAGATTGCCATAGATACTGAAGAGTCTGAGAAACTCATGCTCTAGGGAGACATGTATCTTAATTTTTTATATTGTATTAAATTGTATATTATTGTTGAGTATTGTCATGAAGAATTATAATTACTTATTATTGTATATTGACAATGGTGATTGTAGAGTTTTAATTACTTATTATAAATCAACAGCAGTGGATGTAGACTTCTTTTAGTTATAGCTAAGTTAATGTAATTATTTTATGTATTCACATTTTTCATGTACTCTATCATGATATTAGAGAGCAGTATTATGTGATATATTATGCTTGTTTATATTATCACCTTGTGTATATTGTATGGTCTCTGTACATTTTCATGCATTAATCTATATGTAGTATATGTGTTAATTTTTTTTTAAAATCACGTATTTCTATGTCTAACCTAGTAGGGTTGTTACATTATTTATTAGTTTCTTTATTTCATTTACATTACCCTTCTAGGTAACAGGCTTAACATGTTAGGTTCTCTATGCTTATTATTGATTTTCTTTACTAATGCATGAACTAACCCACATTTAATCCTACTCTACATTTTTGCATGTTGGGTGGGACCATGCATCTCACATACCATTTTATCCTTCTAATTATGCATTTGGACCCTATTTCAAGGCCATTTTGCTATTTTTATTCTAATTTCCATGTTTTTTTATTTTCTAGACCAAAAATGAGATCACCTTGTAAATGATGAAGTCAACTTGAATATTAGCAAGATCGCCCTATGGAATGGTGACATTACCCTGAGCAACATTGAGGTCGCACATGCAAATGGTGAGATTGACTATTATGATTTTTTATTTTTTTGTATTTTTTGTAGATCAACGAGATCAACCTACTTATTAATGATATTGATGTGTGGAATAGTGCGGTTATCTAATAATTAGTGATATCAACCTGGACTGAAATTTATAGTAGGATCACTTTGTGAAATGATGATATTGACATGTATAATTATAGTATCACTCTATCAAACAACAAGGTCACCCTATGGAATGATGAGATTGCTTTATATAATGTCAAGGTTGCCCTATGTTAAAAATCCAAAGATTTAAAATAGCAAGTTTTAGTTTCATTTTGATATCCTATACCCTTGCTTGACTACTAACACTTTATTTTGCAGGATTAAGAAATTTTACTAGTTTGATTTTTACAACAACAAATGCAATCTTCAATCACACTTAAATTTGGGATTAAAATGAATATACATTGTATCTTGGGAATCCTAAGAGTATTTTCTTTTTGTCATTTATTTGTTGGTTAAACTAGTTTCAAAGTTCTTTGGCTTAATTTTTTTATTTTTTCAAACCAAGCTTGGCATGTATGTTGTCCCCTCATCCCCTTTAGGGAACTTGGGTGACCAAAAGGGCTTTGATTATTGATTTTATCACTTATTCCAAGTATCTAAGGAATGTCATAAAGACACTCCCCAAGATTTGAGTTACTTGGGTGATACCAATCTAACCTTTAAAGGGGCATATTTATTTATTGCATCTTCACTTGCGGGCAAGATTTTATCATCTCCCCATAAGTTCTTTATGGAAGCGTTGACTTAAAAATTCATCTTCCAACATAGTTTCAACCCTGATCCATAATGTGTTATACAAATTGAGCTGATGAATCACTAGGATGTTAGTTTGAGTGGTTAAACTAATTTTGTTAGTGACTAATACCCTTATAATAATGGCCTAATCTATACATTCCACTACACTAAACAATCTAACAGATGTAGTGGTTGTAAAAAAGATAAGATATTTTTAAAACAAAATAATTATCTTGGATCTAAATGACATGTTGTGTTCTAGTGTTAATCACACATATGGGGTCATTTAGATCGATTGAAATTTATAATTTTTAGATAAACCCCATTTACCATAGATTACTATTGGTGTAGGGCAAATAACCTAGAGTTCCATGTCACTGTATGATTTCTTGAGAGAAGAGGGGGTCTAAACAACCCTACTTTTCATATACAACTAAATTTATTATATTAATAACTCATTTCCTCTCAAAGAGTATATCAATGTAATCCAATGGTACAAAGCAACCTTGTCAATTTCTAGGATAGGATGTACATTTTAGCATTTTCTTGTTATTATTTACTCACATTATTTTTTGAGTATATAACTCTTTGTGTGTATGTATGTCCCAACTGAGAACCAATGCATGTCCAAAACCAAACACTTGTTAGACACCATATTTTAAACAAAGAGGTGTTATGGTGGTAAGATTAATTTAAAACATTTTTAGCCTTGTTCAATAATGAATCAACCATTTGTGCTTATATTTTGAGAAAAACATCTTTATGTTGTTTATTTGGGTTTAGACTAATCATCATTTATATATCTAAAGTCCTTTAGTACAAATTTAAAATTTTACCTTTCTAAGTTCTAACCCAAAACATAATTGGTCTGTGTTAGAGTCTTACACATAATTTGGGCTTGGGTAGTTCAAATTTTATGTTTGGTTTGAGTAACTTGGGTGAATTTTTATATTTTTTTTCAAACTCATTTTGTCTATATGTTTCTCATTTTATTCTTATTTGAACTTTGGTTATCTTGCATTCTCTCACATTCTAATTTATTTGACCATTCAACTTTATTTTCTATGTGGTGTCGTTATGTTGCCCATTTGTTTTGGGTTTTATACTTAAGATTTTTATGTTATTTCACATACCAAGCTTATTAGTTCACATCCTAAATTTCTTGATAAATCGAGTCTTATTCTAATTTCTCTGATCATAACCCACCATAATTGCACTTAGATTTTTATGGAATTAACATACTTCTAACTTAGGTTTTATTTAGCTACCCTGCACCCTAAGCTCCAAGGTTATTCTAATTTCTTTTAAATTATTGATATTGACCAACCAAGGTTGAGTATTCTTCAGAATTATTTCTTCTAATTGTGTGGCATCATGCCATTTCTTTCTAATTATAGAGTTGAATTCACCATATATTTGTTTGATCTTAGAGTCCAAAAACCTTTTAACATTTACAAATCAAAATTCAAAACACTTAACAAATGTAGAAAATCATCTTCAGATATGCAAAGGTATACTTGTAGTGGGGTCTCATATGGCACTATTTATGAGGAAGAGCATTTTTATGATGGGGAAGAAAACTTCATCATGTTTGATGGCATCCCAACTATGGTAGAATCTGATCAAGGTTACTTTTGACACAAACTTGTAGAGGATAAAGATGAATATCTCCTAAGGTTGATATAATTGGGAGCTTGGATTTCACCTAATTTCCCACTGTAAAATTACATACACTTGTTCAATTAGAGGAATAACTACTAGAGCATCATCTTACTTGTATCAAAAAATTCAATGTTACTTTTGATAGTAAAGGGAAAGAACCACTTGTGGAATCCTCCCCAACTGATCAAGATCTTGCAACTAAAACCCAATAAATTAGTCAAAAATATGTTGGTCAAATTATCATAGACTTAACAATGTATTTAACTATGACTTAATTCAATAATACTTCTTTTGTCGAGCAAATATAACTTTTATGCCAAACACAAGCCTTAGTTGATTCTACATCTGATGTGGACCTTGCAGCTTATCTTAAACAAAATAAACCCATATGTACTTCACAACAAGTTCTACTTGATATGGATCATACTTTTTTAACCATTAGGAGACTCTTTCCAAATCACAATAGCACGTTGCTAAAGACTCATCATAGATTAGGGTATTTCACAAAACACTCTAGCAAGTTATTCTCAAACACAATAAGTCCCCCTTGTAAAACAAAAATATTAATGCCCTTTGGTAAACACAAAATAAGTACATCAAAACCAATAGATTTCCTATAATTCACAATGACATTTTCCTAGGATATCAAGCATCTAGGAATCGACAATAAAATCCTTTGAACCAACAATGCTAGACCTACTCACATCCAAGGATAAACCAAAACCAAAATTATAGGCAAAGGGTCTACATCCTTAATAGGACCACAAAAGGGGGATACATTCCTACCCAAAAAAACTACAATCCACCAAAAAACACACCAACTATGCAAGAGTGTAATTCAATGAATTAAATAGTCACAAGGCTTGAGACAGGCAATCAGATCAAGAAATAAAAGTTCAACAAGATATGTCTTTATCCATTTGACTTAAGCATTCTTCAAGTACCTTTTCCACCTAATTTTGAGGCACCCAAGTTTGATAAATACAAAGTGAAAGGTGACCCTAGAGACCATATTCAAGCCTTCTTCATGTTATGGTAGGAGGTAGCCTACAATAGTATTTATTTTCTATGTTTATTTCCACATAGTTTAGTTGGACAAGCATTATATTGGATCCTAAAACTACCTAAAGGATTAGTGAAAATTTCAATGATTTGTTATAAAAAAAAATTAACCACTTTTCTTATAACAATAAACATGATTTGTTAGTGGTTGACTTACACAAAGTGAGATAAAGAGATAGAGAAAGCTTCATGGCATACCTACAACAGTGGAGAGTACTAGTTGGTCATTTTCAACATAATTTACCAAATAAACAACTAGATAACATTTTGCACAAACCCTATACCCTAATGTGGCCCATAATATGAGACTCACTTGGGATAACACATTTAAGTAAATAATTGATAAGGGTGTGTATATTCATAAAACACTTATTACCAAAGGCCTAGTGAAAATCAACTCACCATCTCAAACATCTAATCAAACTCAACCACCTATTTAAGCTAATACTATAGAAAAGCCTAAGGTTTTTATAATTAAAAAAGAAGGTGGGTAATAGAGTAATAGAATAATGACATGAGTAAATAGTGAAGGCTCTTCCAGTTCAAAATGCACAACCTAATCCACCAACCACTTTATAGAGAGTTCCTCTATGTAAAGGATTTAACAAATATATACCATTCAAAAAATTGGGAGAACTATTTGAGGCAGTATTCCACAAGCTACTGGTAGCCAATTTGATCATATTGCCTATGCCAAAACCCTTTCCAAAGGATCAACCCAAACCCAACTATTATTTGGAGGATGAGTTCTATAATTTTCATCATGTCATTAGCCATGTCATTTATCTATGTGTACAACTACGACTTCTCAATGAGACCCTAATTAAGAGTGGGGAAATTGAAGTAAAACAAGCATTACAAAACACCAATCAGGGTATGGAAATTTATAATGACCCATTTCTCAAGCACCATCAAAAAAAATAAAGGAATAATCATAACCAAGGATAGGGCCAACATCAACCAGGACAAGGTTATAAATAGAATCAACATAATCATAATCAAGATCATGATACCCAAGATAATAACCTAGGCTATAATACCATGGGGTGTATTTATGGTAATCATGTCACCACCATTTCAATCAAAACTTGTGAATTATCCAACACTTCTCAAAGTGTTGGACCCTCTATTTTAGGGTTTTCACCCTCTTATTCAAGTAATGTCAGACCAAGTTCAAGAAATTATATTGTGGTTCAATTTATATGGGTTACTATTTGTGAACCACCACCCAATTCTTCTAATTTTTATAACTCCTTAATGACTCAAAATTACACAATCACAATTAGATGATTGTGAGTTACCCTTCAAGGCCCTTTGCCTTCTTCCAAAATTGAGCCAAATTTGAACCCTATGCCTTCTAATCCTAAAATGAACACTGTACCAACCAAATCCAAACCTTCTCATCCTAATGTTGAGAAACCATATATTATCCATGAATAACTAAGCAAAATGTCTACCAGATTTCTATTATCAATATTTTGTGTACATTAGAAGTTTATAGGACCATACTAAATGATTTCCTCCAATAGTCTACTATTTTTTAGGAAATTAAACCTACCCAATTACAAACACTCATGGGACATCTATATCCAAGACAACAACTTACCTTTGATCAATGAGATATGTCTTTATTTGGTCCTAGCCATAATAACCCCTTGTATATCAAGGTCATTATCACTCATAGTAAGATCAAGTAGGTTCTTATAGATAATGGTTCAAGGTTGAATATAATGTCACGAAAATTGATACAATGGTTGGTATTTACCTCCAAATACATGCCAAAATAAAAAATAATGATCAAATCATATAATAATGATGAAAGAGAGTCTTTAGGGACCATTTATCTACCAATCATTATTAGGCTTATAACCCATGATACCATGTGCCATGTCATGGACATTTAATTTCCTTATAATGTACTTCTTGGTCATCCTTGGATCCATAAATTATGATCTATCCCTTTTGCCCTACATCAATGCCTCAAGTTATCCCATTCTAGAATTAATATCACTATTTATGGTGATTTGCATCCATATCAATATTGTAAACACCTAGAGGCCAAATATAGGAATTATAACTATTGACCTAGTTCTAAATTTGTATCCAAGAAGAAAAAAATAATAGTTTATGAACCACCTAAATATAATTATATCGACCTTAGCAATCTTACTTCCACTTCATCTGTTCCATTTCTTATAGCCTTTGCAAACTAGCTTACTATTGAAAATGTAAACATTTCCACATACTGTGTGAAATATGATTTTCATATTAGAAAGTTTCCCAAATATGACAAGTCATATAGAAGACCCAAACCTTATGAAAACCCTAATAGGGCCAACATGATTTGGTAGAGTAAAAACATAGAATTAGCCTATGATTTTATACCAGCCACTTCACCAAATCAGGATCAAGAGGCCATTACTGAAGGAGATTGGTTGTATTCTAATGACCTCACAAATTATTTTAAGAATCCTAAGAACCTTATCCCTAATAGAATTATGGATAGTTTTGAATATATAGGTAAATGTTTGGGGCCACATGAGGAAGGTATTATTGAACCTCTGTCTACTAGAAAACTCACTATAAACCAAGGTCTTAGATTTATACCGCTTAAAAGTGATCTCATGTATTTTGAAAGTGATTATACTTTATTGAATAATGAATAAACTCCAAACAAAAACACAACATCTCATTATAGTTCCTAAAATAATCTATTTGATACCAACATGTTTGACTCCAATTCTATTAATAATATCATAACCCACTACCCACTTACCATTTTCCATCTAGACCTTATCAACTGGGAAATCTATTATACCTATGGATGAGTTTCAGAATGAGGAATATATTATAGATTATATGGGCCTTAGATATGGATTGCCATTTGGTGATCAAAAATAAGGATTGAACTTCTCATTGGACCCTAATGCTTACTTTAGAGAGCAAGCAAACTTCCTTGGTCATACAAAAGATAAAACATCAAGATATTCAATTGAAAAATTCTTTGAGGATCTCATTAGTTAGGGAAATGGTAAATATAAAGATAATCCATTGAGTGAAAACTTATTTTAGGAAATCTTAGATATGAAAGTTTTCTCACCTCCACAAGAAGTGTAGTGTTCACCAAGTGCAAGCTTTACAGCCAGTTCAAGTATTACTTTTGAAAAACATAAATCCCTTGAGCAAATTACTCTCAAATTTCTTAATAAATTTTTCAATTATCCATCACCATAATTGTTAGACTAATATTCCTCTCATTGTGATGAGATTTGGGACTCATAACCAATGCTGAAGAAGAGGATCGATATCAAACATTGCCTACTATTCTATAATATTGTTCCACAATCTTTGTATAGATTAAAACTGAGGTAAACCTTCTGAAGATAATAGGATCATTTATCTAGGTGCATCCCTCATCAATGAAGAACATGATTATATTGTCACTATATTAAGGGATTGTATTGATATATTCACATGGGCTTACTTAGACATGACAGGCCTAGACTCTACCTTGGTCATGCATCAACTTGTAGTACATCTAGATGTTAATTCAGTCAAGAATAAATTATGGAAAATACACCCATGAATTTCCATATTAGAGAAAAAGGATCTAAAACAATTATTTGGAGTTGGATTTATAAGACCACTAGACTACTCTTAATGGATGGCAACTATAGTCCAAGTTAGTAGAAAGCCACAGGGCATACATGTTTGTATTGATTTTAGAGACATCAACAAACTGTGTCCAAAGGATGATTTACCTCTACCAAACATCAAATTGATTGTCAACTAAAATGATGGGTATGAAATGTTATCCTTTATGGATGGATTCTTTGGGTACAACCTAATCAAGATATCCCCAAAGGATTAGCACAAGACTACGTTCACAACACTATGGTGAACATTTTGTTACAAAGTCATGCCTTTTGGCTTGAAGTATGGTGGTGCCACTTATCAACATACCATGACTATCATCTTCCATGATATGATGTATGATATGGTTGACGATTACGTTAATGTTATCTTAACAAAATCAAGAACCCGTGCTGGACATCCTGACATTTTGTGAAGAATATTTGAGATACTTCATGAATATAAAGTTCATCTCAATCCTAAAAATTACATATTTTACATTACTTTGGGTAAACTACTAGGATTATTTGTATCATAGATATTAATTGAAGTGGATCCTAATAAGGTTAAGGTCATCATGTAAATGTCTCCACCTTTCAATTTGAAACAACTCTGCTACCTGCAAGGAAAAATTTAATCTATTCATAGGTTCATATCATAGCTAGCATACAAGTGCCATACTTTTACACACCTCTTGAAGAAAAGTGTTACATTTTAGTTAGATACTAAGTGTCAGTAAACATTTAAAAAACTCAATACATACTTGGCTAACCTACTAGTATTGAGACTGCTAACATCTAGCCAACCATTATTTCTTTATATATCAACAATAGAACATGTACTGGGGGCATTCTTGGCCTAGCCTGATGACCAAGGTAAAGAACATGCAGTTGATTATCTAAGCTAGACACTTGTAAAATATGAACATAATTATTCACCTATTAATAAAGCTTGTTTGGAAATGGTGTTTTCTTTTCAAAAGTTATCACACTACATGTTGAATAATAAGACTATAATCATTACGAAGGTGGACCCTCTCAAGTACTTATTATCCAAAGCAACTCTTACAAGACACATGGCTAAATGGATCACTCTTTTGAGTGAATTTGATGTTGATTAATAGAATCATAAATCTATTAAGGGGCAATTCATTGTAGATCAACTTGTTGAAGCTCCTATTATAGATACTCAACCACTCACATTTCATTTTCCATGTGACTCTATCATGATGATAAAGGTAGTGGCTCATGAATCTAAACACTGGAAATTATATTTTTATAGCTCCTTCATATCACATGGATCTGGAGAAAACATTTTATTGGTTACACCATAAGGGGAACTCATCTCCAAGGCATTTCATATCAGCTTCAACTGCACCAACAACATGGCCAAGTATGAATAACTTATTACAAAACTTTATCCTATGGGATATCTATAAGTTAATGTTTTATGGAAACTCTCAATTAATCATTAATCAAACTATAAATTAGTATCTTAGTAGAGATGAAAATCTTGTACCTTATAATCACATTGTAGACAATCTCAAGTTACATTTTAGGTCACTATAATTTGAGTAAGTATCATGGGCCAATAGCCAATTAGCCAATACAATGGAAATAATTGGGTCCATGGTACAAGTTGCTAGTGATGTTAAAGAGTATTAGTTTCTCATTGAAAACCTACTACATCTTGATCATGTATTACTAGTTTCAGAGAAGGTTTATACTATTGTTGGTCCCAATCTCCCAACTAAACCTCCTTGTTAATGTTGATGCCTCTAAATATATCACAAGGTTCTTAGTGTTTAAATAACACTTCTCATTTTAGAATTATAGGAATTTAGAACATGAGTAATAGGTTTTGGAAAATTAGATTACTTGTGGTGAAATAACGATGGAGTAATGTATGAAAGTTCCACATTATTTATAATAATTGATGGTTGGGACCATTCATGGACCAAGTCTTTGTAAATTTCAAGTATTTATGCTAATATTAGTGAATTATGATCAAAATTTAAACTATAGATTAATCTAAATGGATATTTATAATGAAATATAAGCTATAGTGATTTGGTTAAGAAAGAAGAAAAAAGGAAGGGTAAGGTAGAGAGAGAATGTGTGATTGTTAATCCTTGACTCAAATATCATGACAAAGTTTCAATTATAACTAAACTTGCATTTAACTAGTATAAGATGAAAAATATCATAATCTCATATCTCACCACATACTAGGAAATTTTTCAAGGATAATATGAATTAATACAAGTAACAACTAGATTTTACTTTAAATATTTGTTACCAAACTCAAATAACATAAGCACATCTGAATATAGAACAAATGAAATGAATAAAATTCAATATCCTTCAAATAATTTATCATAAGCATAAATTAGCAACCTTGTATCACAAATTCAAATTTAGAATTCAAAGAAACTATTCAAATTCAATATTTAGAACCAATAATTGAGAGAAATTAAGATTAACAATTGACACATAAAATTTGGACAATATTTATAGAATTCCTTAATTATATTAATTGCTCCAAGTATAGAAATTTTTCTCAAAAATATCTCTCTTTACAAGATGGTAATACTACCTTTTATAAAAAGACAAGGTAGTATACTGGGTAATTACAAGATATAAAATATACAAAAGATAAGAACTATTATCCTTCTTTAAAAAGTTTTATAATACATTTGCTTTTCAAAACCAAACTAACCTAGAAGCAAATATCCTAAAAGACTAGCCTATGCCTTTACAAAATAATATTCCTATTTCACATATTAAAATGCTTTTACAAAAAATTAATATTAACTAATTGGTGGGCCCATTACTGAAGGGTTTCATTATTTCTCTTATAGAAGTTCCATAGCCCTTTGATGTTGTTCTTTGACAAGCTCTAGATCTACAACTAGCTTTGGGAGGCAAACATCTTCTTGGTCAGCTAATACCTCATATGTATCATCCCTTGCCATTACTTATTTAATACTATTGACTTTTGTAATATTTTCTTCAATAGTGAATATCATACACAAAATTCTATTGTTATCACTACCTAACTAACCCTAGATTCTTCCCTTTACTTACTACTTCACCAAGGTGACTTGATGTTTATATTCTACATCATCAATAATTTTTAGGGTTGTAGTCTTGGTAGTATTAGCCAACATGGTGCCAAGTGGTTTATTTATTTGGGTAATCAACTCTTCATCATCCCTAAGGAGTCTATCCAAGCCTATTGAACAAGCAATTAAACTTTGGATTTTAGCCACCACTATCCCCAATTTAGCATTTTGGTAGGCTAGGATAATAGTTTTAAACCTAGGGATCCTATTCCTAATTAATATATTGATGAGAACCCTTATCTTGGTCTCTACATCCTACCACTCTATTATCAATCCTTTAGCCACCTCACTTTGCTAGCTCAATGCATCTTATCTTAGCTTCATTGATTTTAAGGAATAGTACATATCAAAAAAGGATGATTCAAACATATTTATTATAGCCTCAAGCATTGATAAAATGACATGTGTCTTTAAGCTCTCCTTTTCCTTTACCAAATTATGAATCTTCTATTTCATTCTTTTGATGCTAGCTCTAACTTAAGTTAAATGAACCTCAGATAGGATTTCAATATCTTCTTCATGGATGGGTAGTTCACCAAGCTTATGCCCTCCAACTTGAGTTAAAATTGTAAAGGGTTCAACCTTCTAGAATGTGAACTCTTTGATTCCCACCATGGCTTTTTTGGTTGTGACTTTCTCTAATCCATCTGTTTCTAGATTAAATTTCATAGTAGTAGATGATTATGTGTATTTTTGAGGGTCTGGGACATCTATTCTTGTGCTTCTTGATGCTCTTGGAGCATCCATTTATTTGTTCTTTGGCCCTATAATAATTACTATTCTTCTATTTTTTTTCTCTTTCATCAAATCCCTTATCCATGGCTTGTTGTCTTCATGCACATTAATGTTAATAGCCTTAGTCAAGACCCAAGAGTGGTAATATAAGGGGATATTTTGCATCTTTCCATAAATGAAACAATTAGGGATGATTGGTCCATGAATGGGGTACTCCTCAATGAACAAGTTGTTCTCACTTGTGGGATGAGTGAGAGTCAACCTTGGCTTATTTTATCCAATAAGGACAATTACCAATTTTGATTTACTCTTGCTCAATTGGGCCATTAGGACCAGATCTAGGGCAACTTCATTTCCTTTATCTTCCTGCTTAGCCCCTTCTGCTTTAGCCTATGGTTCTTGAGCCTACTCTTCTTCCTCCTCAAAGCCATATGCTTGAGCATGGACTTTGAGGGCATCCTCCACTATTTTATCTAGATCTAAAGCAATCATTTCTATGTGTTTAAAAGGGGATGTTGGTCTTGGGGAAAGAGTTGAGGATGAAGGTCCCTCACTAGGTTTTTCCTCTAACTTCTCTTTACCAGTGCCTTGTACAATCTATCCTTGGGGCTATCGTATATCCATATGAGGTTGTTCTTGAGGTGCCCTAGAAGGTCCATGAAACAAATGGTATTGATAAGGATACATTTTCCATATGTCCCCTAGTGGATTTTCATCATTGGTTAACCTGTACACAAGCTTGATGTTAGTTTTCTTAAATTTGGCCAATACTTCCTCAAAATTATGGGCCTTGATGTGGAGGATGTCATATGGACCAAGTTGATGCTTGTAAACTAGCTTGGGTAGATGTTTTATCTTCAAATGCTTTCCCACTATATCATTGGGATCCCAATGCCTAAGGTCCTCCAATTGTAACACAAAGGAATCTCTATGCCTAGACATGGTGTCTACCTACTTCCAATCCTGCAAAACTATTCTTATGATTATAAAAGGAAAGGTATGGAGGAGGCCCTTCCTTTTCTCCTTGTAGACTTCATCAATAACATGAAGGAGTTGGGAGGAAATTTCCTATTCTACCATCTTATTAGGAATATAAATAACTTGTAGGGTTGGGTCAAAATTCCCTCAATTTTGATTATAGTGCAATCTAGGTAAAATTGGGTATCTCCCATCAGCTCCACATATTTCTTAATCAAAGGGATAACCCTAAGCATAGGAGATCCTATAATGGCTTCTACCAACATAGGATAGAAATAGTCATAGATGAATTACATGTGGTGTCTTTAATTGAAGATGTGTATCTTTGAGTAGTGGTGGGAGATGGTGGTTCTACCCTTAAGAGACCAGGTTTTGATGTTGGGGACCTTAGTGGAATCTAGTAGGACATCTAACAAATAATACATCGTGAAGAACTATTTGCTTGTCTTCCTCTTCATAAATGAAAATTACTTCCCTAGGTGGATACTAATCATATCTCGTATTAGAGGAATGAGTTCTTTCTCTACCATAAAATAGACATAAGACACCCAATTTTTATTGACATATGTGGTTTTAGGGGCTTTGAATATTCTTTTTAATAGGGTTATGATTACCCAAATTCCTTCCCTAAACTAGACAATTGGGATTATTCCTTCAAAGTCCCAGAATACATGGTTCCCCTAGTGAAACCATGGCTTGAGGATGGCATCTTTGTCATTATTATTGGTCCATTACTTTATTATGGGCAAATCTATTTGGGGATTTGGTAGTTTATAATACCTCTCAAATTCTAGTGGGGAAATATAAGAAACTCTCTTAGATCTCCCCTCATGAATGATCTAATCATTGTCAATTCTATAGTCTATAAAAATTAGAGCAAGGATGTCAATGCAATAGAGTACCTCTAGTTTGGTAGTAGCATGATGGAAGTTATCCATTTGAACTATAACCAGGTCATAGTACCTTTTGCTAACAATAATAATCCTCTGCTCCTCCTTGGTAATGGATTTCATCTCCTCTATGTTCTGGAAGAGATTAGACCAATTATTATTGCCATTATTTAGGGATGTAGTGTTTAGTTTCATATCTTTGAAAACTCTTCCTTTGCTATTTCTAGATAGATACAACTTTGTCTCATTTCTCAATTGTTGTCTATGAGCTGACATGGCTTTTTATGTTTGCAAATTTCTCATAATTTAGATTGTAATTGGTCTCTGTGCTAACTCTTCATGCTTAAAACATAATTAAGCTTCTTTTAGATTTTATGTAATCAACTGAGTTCACTTAGGGTTTATTCTATGGACAATTTATGGATTCAAAGCTTTAATCATGGTAGCTCATTTGGGGCTCGACTCATACGTACTTCAAATTTAATTTGGGCCTTTGCCTTTATACATTTGAATTTTAAGCACACAAGACATCTTATTCTATCATTTTTTGCTTGCATGACACTTATTTGTCATCCATCTCACACTTTTTGCATCATTTTTCATAAATTCCACTAAGCATTAGCCATTGGCATTTAAATATGACCTTTTTCTTTGCACTATTGGATCAAGATCATGGATTATCATGGGTTATTGATTTTGATCCAGGCCCTCACTTGTTATTGGTTCCATTTGTAGTAGGCCCCATGGTCATGCCACTTGGTACCTCTAAAAGCCTTCTAGGCTTTTGCATCTTTATCAGTTGCATATTCACCATGTATCAAGCCCATGGGATCTCAAAGATCCATTGAAAACTCATCAGTGTCTTCGCATCATTGGATCATCTTTCCATGATGAAGTGTGAGCCATAAGATCTACAAATATGTAAGAGCTTTAATCAACACATTATTAAGGTAGGGACTTAGGTTTAAATATCTTAGGCTAAGGTTTATTTCATGTTTATTAAACATGAAATAAACTTTAGGCTAAAGTGTTTATGCCTAAGTTTTTGGGATTTATAAAAATGGGACCATGGCCAAAAATTTTAAGCCAAAGTTTACATTGTGTTTAATAAATACAATGCATACCTTGGGCTAAAATACTTATGTTAAGCTCTTAGAATACGCTCAAGGGGGTCAAAATTATATAAGTACCAAGAATGCTATATTTTAACATAGGGCTTTATTATATTAATAAACACAATAAATTTTTTGGTTGGAAGCATTTGGGCTGAATTTTATGTCACAAAGACCCTTTTAAAATAAGACTTAGTATAAGTCTTTAGCCTAAGGTTCACAACATTCAAACAAAATCAATGTGGAACTTAAGATATAGGTTTAGACTAAATTCATTTATGCATATATTTAGACTATGAGACCAAATTAAAAGATTTCAAGTGCTTGAACATCCTCCAAGAGGTTTCATTAGTCTACAAATGTAATTTATGAGATTTATAAATGACATTTTGGAGTGTATCTTGGTTTTGGACAAAATAATTCATTAAATTAAATTTGATAGTCTTGTGGATGTCAAATATGTCCTCACATATGTCAAATGATGGTTACACAAATGTCAAATTTAGGATCATAAAGTTCTTAGTTTTGATGGGCTTAAATTTGACGGTCTTGCAGACGTCAAATACCTCCTCACAGATGTCAAATGATGGTCATGTGTAATTTAATCTTTTCAAACTCTTGTGACCTAATATGAGAGTGTCACATGGTAGATCTATAGGACTTTTTGGGCTCTCATACTCAATTCACTTTACCCAATTGAAAATCATGACAAAGTGAGAGTCATCTGATCATGATCTAAGATCTTGCTTGTGATTGGTCTTTTCTGACATACGAGACCCTTTGCTTTTAATATTTGAATGAGAGAGTGCCACATGGTAACTCTATGGGGTTTCTGAGGCTTTGAATTTTTAATGGTGTCTTTGTCCCATCCAATCTTTGGTCCACGATGAAGTGAGAACTGTTGATTTTAATCTGAGTGCTTGAACATGATTAGTTTGAAGGATTAAGTACTCAACTTTGTCAGGATTTCTTCACGTCATTTGATTGAAAGGACATGAGGAAGTATAGATCATTAGATCCTAAAAGATGCATGATATTTAAGTGAGATTTGGGATGAAATAATAAAGACTTAGACTAAAGTCTAAAGTCTAAAGTCTAGTTCATATTAAGAAATATGAACAGGACCTTAGAGTTAAAACTTTAGGCTAAATACATAATAAAGGGACCATGTTAGAAAATAAAAGGCACCCTACTAGAATAAAATTAGACCACGATTAGAAATAAAAGGAACAATAGGGAAAATAAAAGTTAACCAAGCATAATTTTTAAGGAAAGGTTTGGTCATGTTAAAAAAATGACCAACCCTTAACATAAAAATTAGGCTTAAGTCCAAAACATATTTAAAATGTTCCCACCAATTTCTCCTACCAAATTTGAATTTGAACTAAGGGTTTATGCCAAGGTTTTAGAACATGAATCCATCATTAAGTACTCCATAAAACCTGTAACTTAAAGATATGAAAGCCAATCATTATTAATGTTAGGCAAGCTTAAAGCAAAACATAACTCATTAATCCAATCATATCAAAGTAGATGATCTTAAAATTATAATAATGATAAAAAAATAGGCCATGTTTTTAGGGTTAAGCTTGAAGACATCTCAATGGTCCCAATTTTCAAAAAAAAGGTATGTTGACCTCAACAAATGGTGGCTTCTGGTGGAACATAGTAATATGTTAGAACCTAGAGACTCTAATTTAGACAAATGAATTAAGTCATCCACTCCATTTGATCAATGTCATTACCTAGATCATTTTATGGTTGAAACAAATATTGCACTTATATAATTGATATCAAACATTAAGACATATCTATGATGTGTGTGTGTGTTTTGATTCCATTTACTGTTTACCATGGGATTTAGGGGACAACTTCCAGGTTTCATGTCTTTAATCACTAACATTGACTTTGAACATATTTATATATTCATTAAGAATCATGCTTCTAGTTTAGAGAAGACTTGGGAATTGATCTACTATTAGTCAGACATCCATAGCCCTAATAGATATGCTTTTGGCTCTGCTCATGACCTTAGTCCACTGCTAGCTAGGCATCCATAGCCCCGATGGAGACTACCAGAATCACATGTGCTTGAAAAGTTTTTTTGATTTTCCACTGAATTCTTATTTTTATATTTTTAGATATTTTATGCTTTTAATAAGGTTGGGAACTAGGGTATCCAAGTTTAAATATTTATTCAAGTGTTTGATCCTTAGAAAATCACCTATGGTTGCAACCATTGTCCTAGGAAAGCATGTTTATTAAGTGTAGGCATGACTGTGTATGAATAGATTAAGATTTTATGCTCAAAGTGAAAATATTATTAAAACCAAACTTAGGTCAAGACAGTGTTCAAGTTCTCATAAAATATTTAACGTATTCATCAATATTTGCTAGTTTCTTTAAATCACAAAATTAGATTCATATTTCAAAACCATGGCTAGCCTAAGTATTAGGTTCATACCCACATTCCTAAACTTTGTAATTTTAAGAAATATAAACAAATTTTTGAGCTCAAGGTTTTCTAAAAGGACTTATTATAAACAAGAAACCAAGCAACAAAAAATAAACACACAATAGAAAGTAGTAAAATAAGAAACAAAAGAAAAATAAATAAATATGCACATACTTAAATATAACCAAGGGACATGATCCAGAGGTCAATTCAAAATAAGTTCCAAATTAGATTGAAGCCTACACCATTACAAAGAGTTCATCAAGATCTATCTGAAGATATGTGGAACTTTAGAAATGATGCTCATATACTCCTTGTGTAGTCAGTCAAAGTTCTAGTTAAAAATCAGTCAACAAGAGGTCAAAGCTGGTCAAAATTTATAAATTTACCATTATATAATAATTTAAAAATATTTCCACTACTCATATCTCATCACAAGCTTTCCATCATATTTTTTGGTTCAAAAAATGGAGTTTGTATGTGTAAGTTATGATCAGTCAAAGTTATGGTCAAACCTAATGACATGGCAATAAAGTGACGGGGCAATATGGCTCAACCCAAGTCATTAATATTTGTAAATTCCACATTAGTAAAGGAGAATAAACATATTACATGAAATATTGGGTAATAATTATCATCCCATATTTTTAAATGTAATGGATAATTTAAAATCCCATAAAAATTGGGTATGGGATAATTATGAAATTTATTAAAAAAGGTTGTGGATAATCATCCCAATTAGAAAAAAGTGGACTTCCCAAAATTATATAAATAAGTGAGGATTTATTTTTAAATAATTGGAATTGTGAATTGGAATTGGAATTGGAATTCAATGAATTCATTCCAAGGTTTCAAAGATCTCATGGCAGAGCCAGAGTTGAAGAATCGAAGAGCCAAAGCTAGAGATGATTCCAGTCATAATGTGATTGTCTGGATTTGAGGTTATTTGATGCCATTTTCAATGCCTCAAATTAAATATTTGAAAAAAATTTAATGGCCAATATAGATACTAGTTTTCATATATCCTAAGTTTTGAAGGACTTAGAGAGCTTTACACTTCTCGATGTAAACAAGGGATTTATCCTAGATAATTTCAATGGTATTTTGAAATCCCTATGATGTTTTTTAAGAACATTTTATAATTCCATTTTTGAGACTTTTGGTAGGAAATATATAGGATTATGAGATTTCATTCATGTGATAGTAAGGCGGAAGGTCTATTCATGGGTTTACTGAGACTTTTTGAAGCTCTGTTATTTGAGTTGTGTGTAATCTTAGAGTATCCATTTAACAATCATGAGGGTTGGCCATGTACTCACTTTTCAAGGAAATAGATCGGTTCATACAATAATTGAACCCAAATATGTAGGCATTTCCAAACTCTATTACCATGTGTTTGTCATGAGTGGATTCTATTTTTGCATTCTTTTTCTACATTTTGATTAATCTTGTTATTAATCACTATTGAATGCATAAATAGCTAAAATAAGACAATAGGTCAAATTCAAATTTGTTTTCAAGAATTTTTAAGTAAATTGTGTGTTTTGACTAAATGGATCCAAGGGAAATAATTTTTGCATAGAAATAAGTGCCAATTTACATATCAAGTTTACTATCAAAGAAGTTAGTGTGTTGGGTTAGCTTTTGATTATGTGGATTTGATATTAGTTGTTTTCAGTTTAGTTTACAAAATTATTGAAAATTTTTGGCCTTGTTGATATTCCATTCATAGTGTGCAATTTGTGGAATTAGGTTATTTTGAAGAAATATGAATCCATGGGCAAATCCTTGAAAAGAAAGAGGCTTAATGAGCTTGAAGCAATTAACCAACATATCCAAGAAGAGAATAGTTTCATGAGAGCTCATTTTTACTCATTGGAAGAGGAGATTTCCCACTTAAAATTAGAATTGTAAGCCAAGGATGAGCTCTTGGCACAGATGTAGGAAGAAGAGAAACACTATCTTCATCAATTTCCTTCCACTTCATATGTAAACACTATAACTAATGAATGCATTATAAGTTGTTCATTTGGCAATTCCTTTCATGGAGTTTTAGATTTTTCAGATATTGCTTTTGGTAGTTTTGAGAAACACACCAAGGGCATTAGATCTAAACTATTATTGAAAATGGGATTTGATGGAGGAGGCCTTGGTAAGAATGACTAAGGTATTAATAACCCAATATAGGTAGATTATAGATATTTCCATGTTGGATTGGGTTATGGTAGTGAGAAAGTGGATGTTGGAAAGAGATCCTCCACTACTGTAAGAGGATAAGCTTCTGATAGCCAATATCTGAGGCCAATAGTAGAGCAAAATTCCTCCCTACAAAGGAATGATGAACAGTGTAAGAAATCAAGTAAAAGAGGTATTGAGATTCTACCTCCTCATTATTACACTATAAAAATCACCAATAGAAAAGTGAATTCTAAGACTTATTATTCATTTTTGCCATATAATAAATTTGATTTTGATATTCATAATATGTTGCATTCTTTTCTTTGTACATTTTACAGATTGAATAACCATTGTGTCACATATTGTTGGAAAATACAAGCTTTGCTGAAGAAGATTATAGGTGCTAAAAACCATTCTCATACTAGCAAAGTGAGAAATGTCAAATAGGTGACCTCACCTAGGAAGAGGGATTTCTGCACATATTATCACGTGAGTGGACATCAGGTTGAGAAGTGTTGGAAACTTCAATCATCCCACCATCCTGATAATGGTAAGAAGAAGATGGTTTATAAAATTGTTGATAAAATTAATAGACTTTTTTGTTCAATCAACCCATGCAGATGTCAATAAATCCACTAAGGAAATTAAACACCCCAAATAGGGGAATCTGATAAAAAGGGTTAGTAAATAATTTCTTAATTTCATGATGTCATTATAAGTGGATTGGTATATGCATTTATGTTTCAAAGCAATTTTTGAGATCCTTGTTGTATGTTGACAAAGGACATTTACCCATGCTTTGATATATGCATTTTAGAGTTACTACAGTGCGACTTTGAGATAGGGTTATCATGTGAAGTTTGTAATTCTCACACTTATGTTTTGTAAAGCTCTATTTTTGAAATCTTCAATATTAGATTTATGAATTTTCAATTAAATGGTTAAATAATTTGACTCATCGATTAGCTTGGGAGATTTGACAATAGTTGCACAAGTTATTGGGTAGGATTTAGTTTTTCTACAGTACTTGCATCAGAATAACTACTATTTTGGGAATGCATCTATTTATGGCATATTTTTTATTGGATGCATGATAAAACCCATTGGTGTAATTTATTGTAACGTGGTCACAACAAATATTATATTTTGTTTACATTGATTAACTTGTCTTGTAGTTGCATTAGTGATTGTTCTAGTGTTTGGTATTTCATCGCTTATAGGATGTGATAGTGGGTAGATAGTTTGATATATTGTGACCTTATTGGTAGTTTCAATATTTAGTGTAACTCATGCCTTGTTTTAATCCTTTTAACATTTTGAGTTATAAATCATATTTTGACTCTATGCTATGGTTTGGGTTCTTTACTTGATATATTGCAAAAGACCATTTAGCAGCAACAAAGGATATCACTAGGCTTATCTATGTAGAGGCTCTTGTGAATCCATGTAGAGGCTCTTGTGTAGAAGCTTATTGATGGTCTTGTAGTAGTAGAGGGATTGTAGAAGGTGTGATCAATCAGTTGTTCCAAGCATTGTAGGCAAAATTATGAAACCTAAGTATATTGATAAGACCCATCAAATTATCTTTGGAACCAAATGGCATTTCAATTAGGTACCAAATTTTGGTGGAGAAAAATCTCATAGTGGGGATGATTGATTTGAAGGTCAATTCAAAAAATGTCCTAGATCAGACCAAAGCCTACACCATTACAAAGAGCTTGTCAATAAATTGTGTGTTTTGACTAAAGGGATTCAAGGTAAACAATTTTTACATGGAAATAAGTGCTAGTTTATAGATCAATTTTTAAAAGAAAGAGTAAGAAGAAACTAACTAGCCTACCTACACTAAGTCTAACCATCTTATAATTTACTCCATAAAGACCTTAGGAGGAGCAATAGATAAGTAGTGCTTGTGGTATTGCCCATTGGTGGGTAGTGTGAACTCTGCTACTTATAGATCTTTGAGTTTGAAGGTGTTGTTTCCCAATGCGTCTGCAATTTGATATGGACCAATCCATAAACATGTGAATTTTTCATGCTTTTCCTTAATCTTAGATGCTTTGTCCCAAAGGATAACTAGATCCTATTATCTAAACACCTTGATCATTGATATTTTATCAAACCACATTTTCACTATAGTTTAATGCCTACTAAAATAAAAAAGGCATTCTCCCTTGCATCTTCCATCAAAATGATATCTAGCAATATTGAATTTACAAGATCCTATCCTTATTCCATGTACTCTTGCTTGACTTTTTTGATGGAAAACTCGAGAGTGATAGGGAAGATAGGATCTTAACCATATACTAACATAAATGGTGATGCCTTCAAGGCTTGCTTGATCCTTATCCTATAAAACCATAGTGCATATTTAGAAATCTTGTGCCAAGTCTTAGGCTTGTGTGCAATAGACTTTTTGATTGATTTCATCAGGTTCTTATTGGTAGATTTAAAGACTCCATTTCCTTGGGGATAATGGCTGGATGAAAATTTAAGATGAATGCCATTATCATTCACCCATTCAATCATCTCTATGGATGTAAATGTAGAACCATTGTCACACACTAGAGACACATGAGTACCAAATCTAGTATAGATGTTATCCTCCAAGAAACCGATCACTTCCTCTATCCTGCATTGTTTGGTGGCTACAACTTCATCCCACCTTGTGCAATCATCTAAGGTAGTTAGGATGAATTTTTGACTTTTAGATGAATTGGTGTTAATCACCCCTATAAATTCCGAACCCCATTGTGAAAATGGTTTTTCAATCATGACTACTTGCGAAGGCATTGTTGCCTTAGGCTCCTTAGTGCTAAAGATCTAGTCAGAGTGATATTATCTCATGTTCTTGTGAGCAGATTTGAAAATGGTTAGCCAATAGTAGCTAGCTTTGAGGATTTTATGGGCTATAGTCTTCCAAGATGGGTATTCATTACCAAATTTCTCATGAAAGGTGCTCATGATTTGAGTAGCTTCCTCTTTCAAGACAGACCTTAGGTAGATTCCTTCAATGTTTTTTCTATACAAGACCCCATTTTTGATCAAATAATAGGTTGTTTTGAGTTTCAAATCCCTCTTTTGCTACCTTATTAGTCTTGTAGGATAGGTACCATTAATTAGTAAATGAATGATGAAATCATACCACTCACTACCTTGAAATTTATATTGATCCACTTACATAATACTTAACCTAGGGCTGGTATTAGCAATCATTTGGATCAAGCCTTGGCACCTTACTAGTTTTGCCATTTTCATGTCTATGTCATACTCTTACAAAAATGACATCCATTTACCTCTATCCTCTCCAAGCTCATTCTGGATTAGTATAATTTTTGTGGTAGGGTCAGGTAGAATAGAATTCACCTTATTTCTAAGGGTATAGTGCCTAAATTTCTTCACTACCTTACTTAATGCATATGTGTGTTTATCAATCAATGAATAATTCAATTCAACATTTTTGAAGTTAGTACTCATAAAATATATTGGGTGATCACATCCATCAAATTTCTAAGTTAAAACTACAGCCATAGTATGGTCAGATGCAAAATAATAGAGATAAAAGTCCTTTGAAAAGTTAGGGCTTATTAGGACTAGAGCTTGGCTAATGGCTTCCTTGATGTCATTGAATGCCTTCCTAGATTCTTCATTCCATGAGACCTTGGCATCCTCCTTAAACATGTTATTTAATGGCTTGACAATCTATGCAAAGCCAAAAATGAACTTTCTTACAAAGTTTATCTTACCAAAGAATGATTTTAGCTCTTTTTTATTGTTTGGAGGGTCTATTTTAGATAAAGCCTCTACTCTTCAACATCTATAGATATCCCATCTTTAGTTATGACATGACCTATAAATTTACCTTTGATAACACAAAATATACTTTTCTTGAGGTTTAAAGAGATTCTATACCTTTTGCATCTCTCAAAGACTTGTTGTAAATTCATAAAGGGATCTTCCCTATTTAAATAAAAACTATTAGAACATCCATATATATAATGATGCACATACCTATCAAACCTTGGAAGGCATGGTCCATGGCCTTTAAAAAGTGGATCATATATTGATTATCCCTAAAGGCATTCTCTTGTATGTGAAGGTTCCCCATTTGGTTGTGAAGTCCATTTTCATCCTATCTTCCTTGTCACCAACACTGCTAGGAATAAATACAAAAATTAATGCAGAATAATTTCATAGAATTGTAATAATAGATATAAATAAAGATGCAAAAAGAACAAAAATAAAATTCACAATAAGAAGACCATATATAACATGATACACCCAATGTAGGCTACATCTACCAAGAAACACTAACTCATATTTTATTACAAGACATGAGAGTACAAACCACTCTTAGATCAATCTTCTCATAATTACAATGCACATATATTGTTTGGAGTTGTGCTCAACAAGCCCTCTTAAATTCACACATGAATTCACACACTCTATTCTTCCTTATCAAACCCTTGTTCTCATGATGTATTACCTTAAAAATATCCATCAATACATAATACATCAACAAAGTATTATTACAAAATAATAGGTACCGAAACCATGGGCAAAATCAACCCAAAATGCTTTCCCATTATAATGGATCCAAAAAATTTAAAATTCATAGTAGATTTAAAATATAAAGTATTTTAAAATACATTTTAATTTATAAATAGGCTCCACAACACAATAATCTCCCACTTGGAGACTGATTTCTTCTGAGCAGGCTTCTCAACCCTTCATTATCAATTGTGAAGGCCAACCAAAACTAAACATAGCTTCAATTTGTCCCTTATGACCACCTTGGTCATCATGTCTATAGGATTTTTATTGGTATGAATATTCTCTAGCTTCAACTTCTCTTCCTCAAAAGTTATCCTAATGAAATGGTACCCTAACTATATAAGCTTCATCCTAGAGTAGAAAACAAAATTCTTTTCTAGATGTATATCACTATGACTATCACTATATATATTCCCTTCTTCCTGATTATGCCCCAAATATTCAAGAAATTATTGTAGCCAAATTATTTCTTTATTTGCCTTTGTGTAAGAAACATACTCATCCTCTATGGTTGACAAAGCCACAAGTTTTTGTAGTCATGAAATCCAGCTCACTATTGTGTCACCAATAGTAAATACATAACTTGTTGTACTCCTATTATCTAAATCTCCAACCATGTCTAAATCTAAATAGCCACACAAAGTGGTGTCTAATCCACCATAGATTGAAACTATCCCCATGGTACCTCTTAAATATCAAAGGATCTACTTCACTACCTTTCAGTTTTCTCTACCTAGATCACTCATGTACCTACTTACTACTTCAATTTCATGGGCAATATCTAGCCTAGTGCACACCATGACATACATCAAGCTACAAAAAATTGATAATTATGATACATGTGACATCTATATTATCCCTCCTCATTTATCTTGGGACATTTCGCCTTTGATTAATTGAAATGACCTAATAAAGGAGTCCCAACTGGTTTAGCATCCTACTTATTAAACCTCTCTAAGATATTTTTGACGTACTCTTCCAAGGATTTTTTTTGTTGTTCCCAAATCCTTCATAGCAAAGGAATTACTAAGTTTTTATTTGAGTACCTTTATTTCTTGCATGTTCTTACCTGCAACCAACATATCATCAACATATAGATAAAGGATAATGTAATCACCATCATAAAATTTATTGATATATATGCAATGGTTTGAATGACACCTAGAGTATCCCCATTCCATAATAAAACTATCAAATTTCATGTATCATTGTCATGGATCTTGTTTTAGGCCATACAAGCTCTTCTTCAATTTGCACACCATGCTCTTCTTTCCTATGACCTCATATCACTGTGGCTGCTCCATATACAAGTCCTCCTTAAAAGCACCATGAAGTAATGTAGTATTCACATGCATCTTATCTAATTTTAAGTCTTATACTACCACTATCCCAAGAACAATTATAATAGAAGTCATCTTTACCATTGGGGAAAAAATCTCATCTAAATCAATTCCCTTCTTCTATGTAAATCCCTTTACCACCAACTGGGCCTTGTACCTTTTCTTGCCTCCATCATCTTCTTTAAATCTATACACCCACTTATTCTATAATAATATCTTACCTTTAGGTGGGGTTACCAAATCCCAAGTCTGATTTTCCATGAGAGACTGATGCTCCTCATCCATAGCTTGTTCTCATTTCTTCCTGAATTTTACCTGTATTGCTTCTTCAAAGAACTCTAGATCTCCATTTTTAGTGAGAAATAAATAATTAAGAGATGGAGAAAAATGTTTAGGTTCCCATATTACCCTATAATACCTTCTCACCATAGTATTTTGGGGTTCTTATGGAGTAGGTGCTTGAACTGGTTTCTTGGACACTTTATCATTTGCAATGTCCTTCAGTATTGTGTACTCTTTTCTAGAATCCTCTTTCTGATCTTGTAACTAATATTTATACATGAATTTTTCATTAAATACAAGATCCCTAAACATAAGTATTTTCTTATCCTTAATAATCCAAATTTAGACACCAAAGTCATCCTCACCATAACCAATAAAGGTGCATTTTTTTAGACTTAGCCTCTAACTTGGTCCTATCATCCTTATCAATATGAAAAAAAATCTTCACAACCAAATATTATAAGAAATGAATAATCAATCTTCTTACCAAACCAAGATTCCTCATGTATGCCTCCATCCAAAGTAGATGAAGGACCTCTATTTATCAAAAATACAAAGGTGTTTACTGCTTCTACCCAAAATTAAAGAGGCAGTCCTGCATGCAACCTCATGATCCTAGCATGCTCCATGATAGGCATATTCATCCTTTATGACACTCCATTATATTTTGGAGTTCTTAGAACCATCCTCTATCTACAAATTCCATTCTTTGACTAGTAATCAAAAAATGCATTGCTATAATATTCCCCACCATTATCTAACCTAAGACATTTTAACTTGAGACCTGTTTCATTATCAACCAAGGCTTTCCATATTTTAAATGTATATAACACATAATTATTTCTCTTAATTATATACGCCCAAACTTTCCTATTTGCACCATCAATAAAAGTGACATAATAAGATGACTTTCCAATAAAAGACACCTAAGTCGACCCCCATACTTCTGAATGAACTACCTCCAACTTATTCTCCTTCCTCATAGGTTCAACCTTGAGAAACTTTATACTTTTATATTTTCCACACACACAATCTTCATATAAATATAAATCATATCCTTTCAATCTAGGCAACTGATCCTTCAAATTTTTCATACCTTTTTGGCTCATGTGATAGAGCCTATTTTGCCACAAAGATGCATCTTCATCTACAATAACTAAATTACAATAAGCAACACTAATTGATAAATATAGGGTACCAACCTTATTAAATATTTATATCACAAGATTACCCTTGGTTACCTTCCAAGAATCTATTTTAAATGTCACCATACAACCTTCACTGCCTAGTTATCCTATGGATACAAAATTTTGTCTCAACTTAGGCACATACCTGACATCCTTTAGTATCCAAGTGTTTCCATTTCGCATCTTGATCTAAACACTTCTTTTTCCCAATATGATGCAATGATCATCATCACCAAGTTAAACATGTCTAAAATCTCCTTAAAAATAATCAATAAAATAATGCCTATATGGTGTAGCATGAAAAGAAGCCCCTGAATATAAAACCCAAGACTCAATAATATTGAGAATAAAGAGAATTAATGCATCCTGACAAGTATTACATGTTGTTACACTCACCTCCTTGGTGTCTTCTTGATTTTTTTTCTTGTTCTGAAGAGACCAATAATCCTTATTTGTATGCCCAATCTTTCCACAGTGCCAACATACCATCCTAGCCATTGATTTTGACCTTCCAAGACCATTTGATATTCCACACTTTCCTTTTCCTCTAGACTTTTTTCTCCCTCTACTCTCCACTTCCAGAGCATCACCTAAAGTTAACATCTCCCCAAAGCTTTTATATTTTATTTTCTTGCTAAGGATTACTCCTATGACATCCTCAAACTTCAGCGTGGCATTATTAGAGACCAAGTTGCTCACAACCATTACTAGGCTATTCCAACTCTCTGGTAAGGAACACAAAATAAACAAAGCCCTAAATTCATCATCAAAATCCATTTTTATAGAATTCAACATACTCACGACCATATTGAATTCATTTAGATGATCAACAACTAAACCACTTTCAGACATCTTCATATTAAATAAATTTTTCATTAAAAATATTTTATTAGAACTAGAGGGTATCTCATATAACTTCCTTAATGCATTCATGAGACCTTTTGTGGTATTCTCCTATGATATATTAAATTTTATTAAAGATGCAAGGCATAACCTAATGGCCCCAAGTGTTTTCCTATCAAGTAGCTCCCAAGACTCATCTATCATACTCACTGGTTGCTTTACTTATCTTCCCAATGGAGCATGGAGGTCCTTCTGATAGAGGTAATCCTCCATTTGCATCTTCCATAGACCAAAGTTCTATCCATTTAACTTATTAACCTTTGATCTATGATCATTAGCCATAGCTCCCACTTGAACTAATAACCCTTCCTCTAATTCAATATTTTAGCAAATACATCCTGAAGATCTGATACCATTTATTCGGAATAAATATAGGAATCGATGTAGAATAATTTCATAGAAATGCAATAATAAATATAAATAGAGATACAGACAAAATATAAATAAAATGCACAATAATAATACTAGATGTAATTTGGTTCACCCAATGTGGGCTACATCCACCAAGAAACACTTGCTCTTATTTTATTACGAGCCACAAGATTACAAACCACTCTCAGATCAGTCTTCTCATAATTACAATGCACAAATATTGTTTAGATCTACGCTCAACAAACCCTCTTGAATTAACACATGAATTCACACACTCTATTCTTACTTATCAAGCCCTTGTTATCATGATGTATTACTTATGAAATATCCATTGATACATAATACATGAACAAAATGGTATTACAAAATAATGGGTACTAAAACCATGGGCAAAATCAACCCAAAATGGTTTCCCATTAAAAGGGGTCCAAAAAATTTAAAATGTATAGTACATTTAAAATGTTCAATATTTAAAAATACATTGTAATTTAAAAATAGGATCTAAAACACAACAAAAAATTTATTATAACCTTAAAGGTCATCAAGAAAAGACATCATGGTTGAACTTGAAACAACTTGTATAACCTAGTCAAGAGAATGAAGAGGATAGTTATCCTTTTCAAATGCTTTATTTACATTTATAAATTCAATGCATAGCCTAATATCACCATTATTATTCATAATTAGCACCAAATTATCCACCCATGTAGAATTACTAATGGGAAACACAATTCTAACATCTAATAATCTCTTGACCTCTTTAAAGATCATTGATTTCAATACAGGGTTCATAGGCTTTTGCTTTTTGTCTGAAGGGTTTACAATTTTATTTAATGGGTATAGTATGGATGATTACCCTTGGATAAAATATCTTTAAGTCATCATAGGACCAAGCTATGACATCCTTATACCTAGTTAACAACTCTTTGGCCTTCTTGTTCTCAATATTGGTGTAGGCTTTTACCATGTTAACCAACTAGGGTTGATCTTGGGGGCTAAGATCTATTGCATTGTAATCCTTCTCACTTACCTTGGGAATCTTAGAAACCTAAGCCATTTTTTCTTGGTTAAATAGCCTCTCTAATTGAATCATGCCCTTAGGGATTTTATTGTCATTTATTTGAATAACTTTACCATGAAATTTGTCCTCCCTAAGTGTATTTTCATCAGTCTCATAAATGATGTGAGCCTCAAATGCTCTAGAATTGGTCATGAAATCCAATATATATTGAGCATCACTAAATAATTGAAAATGGTTCACATTGTCAAGGACTGAAGGATAAGGTATCAACTCAATGCTAAATTTAGGTGAGTCTTAGTTGGGCATGAGATTGGTTATAGTAGATTCTGGCTCATCAATAGCTTGGTTCTCTTCTTTTGGGTTGGAGATGATGCTAAAATCATCAAAAGAATCAATCAAATCCCAAACCTTAAACTTATACCTCTTAAGGTATGAGAGTTTATATTGATATTTTCTTCTCACTTAGTTGACCACTAGTTTTGAGTCACCATAAACTAGTAGTTCTTTGACCTTATTTTTATAACAAATTGTAAACCTAGGATAAGGGCCTCATACTTAGATAGATTATTAGTCCATGTAAATTGAAGCCTATAATATTCATGGTATTCCTTACCAATGGGATCAATTAGGACAACACCAAATCTAGATCTAGCCTTACACCTACCACCATCAAAATGTAGCTTCCATAACCCAGGAATAACATGAGTACTTTTGGGATAACATACCTTTACAGTCTCTAGGGTAAAATCCCTAAGTCTGAGTCAAGTATGTTGACCCTTTCATTCATATACTTATACTTAGTGATCATGTGATTCATTCTTGGATCTCTCTCAACCCTAATCTGATTAAGAACTCCCTTTCAAGGTATCCACAAATGTGAATAATTTGTGGACATGTATCCATTCAAAGCTTTGGTCTAGTTCTTGCTTAACAAGATCCCATAAACATAAAGAATATCAACAAATTTAATATCAATAAACTACTTTACTCTATGCTCAAAAGTGAATTACATATGAATATCTAATAATTATCCAACTACCTTGACTCTAGATTTGTCTAATTAGGTGACAACCCTATCAAACTGTATAGGTGTTAAGCCAAGTTGTTTTCAAATACCTATTGGCATGATACAAGTAGATGCTCCATAATATATTAGGAAATTGTGCAAATTCTTACCAAACATCTTAATAGTAAGCAGGAAAAGAGAAGACTTTGCCTTAGCTTTATGTATAATCACATTAGCATGGTCAGCCTTGGGTGGCTTGTTAGACTTCTTTGATAATTATTCCAGCAAGAGGTCCCTTCGCTCTATAATATGTGTCAATTCATGCAATATGATGTTAGATTTTATCTTATTCATGTCTTCAATGATATTATAACCAATCTTATTAGAAGATCTAGGAACATGAACATTAGGCTTAGTGGTACTCCCTTTGGGTTGATCTAAATTATTACTTGAAGAAGTATTTAGAGGAGTTTCAAAGTTATTTGGAGACATTGATGTAGTCAAAGGCTTCCTTTACTCTCTATTACTCAAGGGATAATTCTTACTCTAAAATTGATGGAAGGCCTAGATCTCCTTAGGGACATCATCAAGTTCATTGTCCTCTTGAAAAGGAAAATCAAAAGTCTCCATCATGAAGGCTTGATCAGATGATTTGGACCCTGAGGTAGTTGCACCACCATCCTTATTAGGGATCACTAAAAATGTGTCTAATTCTTCCTAGAAATCCTTAAAATCCTTGAAAAACTCACTACAATCAATCTAATCATGTTTGGCTATACAATGTACTCTACAATAATCATGCAAAGTAATATCAATAAGATTAATATCCATAGTCTTATTACTAGAAGATGGTTCATGAGCCTTGTTATTATGGAAACTATCATTTTTAAACCTATTATTTGGTTTATTAAACATTTGAAATGAGAATTTTATACTAGAGCTTTCTCCATTATTACCTACTTATTTCTAAAATTGAAGGAAATCAGTACTTATTTTTTGGAACATTTTCAAGATAGACTCATTCTTGAGGGTTTCAGAATTGTGTACCTAGTTTTTATTTGTACCAATAGATGGTATTAAAGCTATTTGATAATTGGCATTGAATCCATTAGTAGGATGACTCAAGAATCCTATGTTTTTATTGAAGCAACATGACTCAAGGGTAATTGATTTAGATTTGGAAGTTGGTTCAAGGTTGGTATGTTCTAGTTTTTGTTGGGGAAGATGTTTAGAATGGGCATATGTGGGTTTATGTTTGGGATAGAGTAGGCCATTCATATCTTGGGATACATTTGATCATTGATGATCACTACTTCAGAATAAGCCTTGAATAATGAATTTATAGTTGGAATAGACCTTTTCAAAAATACAAAGGTCATGGGATCCAATACATCCTTGTAGATCTCTAGAGCTAAAACATCATTAGATTTATAAGGTTCTATAGTCATACTATACATATTTTGAAATATGGCATTAAAATACCTTATGGGATCACTTGCATCCTTCCTAATGGTGGTGAACTGGTGGTATATGACACATAGACTAACAATTTTACCAAACTGGTCTATGAAAACATTAGTAAAACCATCCTAGCTAGAAATATGATGTTCAAGGAAATTCAGAAACCATTTATAAGAAACATATTTAAAAGTAAATGGGAACAACCTACATGTTATGTCTTCATGAAAAACATTTATCAACCTTAAAATAAATTTAAAAGACTTAATATGCTCTTTAACAGTTATAATACCAGTTGAACTAAATGTAGGCAAATACTTTTAAGGGTTACGTGAGAGATCATGTACCACACACTTGGTATGTTGATTTAAGAGTCTCCCAACTAAGCCATGATTGGAAAAAGGTTAAAGGCAAAGGTAACTTGAAAATGTGAAGTTGGCAAAGATCTGAATTTCCTGTGTCTACCTTTATCACACCTGTCCCTTCTATGAACCTCAAGTTTAAACCAAGGTTCCCTTGTCTCTGAGTGTGATATTGTTAAAATCCTTGGCAATTATGTCTTGAATATTGAAGATCCTACTTGTAATATGATGTATCAAGTTAATCTTTATAAAGAAAAAGTATTAAACATACACATTAAACTCATTTTGTAAAGATTATGTAAATAATAGTAAAGGATGTACGTCTTTAACTAAACTAACTCAAAGATGTATCCAATTTTGTAAATATGGTCTATCTTTATAAGTATAAGCTCAAATTAACTTAGATCTATGAAAGATATGCCAACCTTTGATCAAAACAAGCCATCCTAACCTTAAATACTATGGATTCTCAAGTCTTAAGCCAAATTTACCAAAACTAAGCATCAAACTTTAAAGAACCTTGATAGTTGTCTAAGGAAGCACAAAGATAGGTCAAAGACCACAAAGATCAATGATATTTACTCTTCTAAGAAAATAATTGCTCAAAAGCATAAAGATAACACTAATCTTAGATCAAAACACATTAAGATAAGCAAAGATTCAACTAATTTATAGAGATTACCTTCCTTCTGGCGCTAGTGAAACGCTCTTCTATTTATGCCTCTAAATGTATCACAGGTGTTCTTAGTGTTCAAATAGCACTTCTCATTTTAGAATTCTAGGAATTTAGATCATGAGTAGTAAGTTTTGGCAAATTAGATTACCTGTGGTGAAATAGTGGTAGAGTAATGTATGAAAGTTCCACAACATTTATAATAATTGATGGTTGGGAGTCATCATGGACCAAATATTTATAAATTTCAAGTATTTATGCTAATATTAGTGAATTATGATCAAAACATCAAATAAAAATTAATTTAAATAGATATTTATAATGAAATCTAAGATATAGTAATTTGGTTAAAAAAGAAGCAAAATGGAAGGGTAAGGTAAAGAGAGAATGTGTGATTGTTGATCTTTGACTCAAACATCATAACAAAGTTTCAATTATAACTGAACCTACATTTAACTAGTATATGATGCAAAATAGAATAAGCTTAGATCTCACCATATACCAAAAAAAATTCTAAGGATAATATGAATTCATATAAGTAAGAACTAGAATTTACTTTAAAAATTTATTACCAAAATCAAATAGCATAAACACATCTGAATATAGAACAAATGAAATGAAGAAAATTCAAGATCCTTCAACTAATTTAGCATAAGCACAAATTAGCAACCATGTATCACAAATAGAAATTTAGAATTTAAAGAAACTTTTCAAATTCAAGCTTTAGAACAAAAAATTGAGAGAAATCTATATTAACAATTGACACTTCAAATTTAGACAATATTTGTAAAATTATTTTATTATATTAATTATTCCAACTATACAAGTTTTGGTAAAAAATCTCTTTCTTTACAAGATGGTAATACTACATTTTATAGAAAGACAAGGCAGTATATCGATCAGTTATAAGATACAAAAGATAAGGAGAGTTGTCCTTCTTTAGAAAGTTATATAATACATTTGATTTTAAAAACTAGACTGACTTAGAGGCAAATATGTTAACAGAATAGCATATGCCTTTACAAAATAATATTCCTATTTCAAATATTACAATGCTTTTACAAAAAGGGAATATTAACTAATTGGTGGACCCATTACTGAAGGGTCTCCTTGTTACTCTTTTAGAAGCTCCATAGCCCTTCGATGTTATTATTTGACAAGCTCTAGATCCATAGTTAGTTTCAAGAGGTAGACATCTTCTTGGTTTACTAAGTCCTCAAAATCTTTGTCATCCCCTGCCATTTCTTCTTTAATACTATTAGCTTTTTTAATATTTTCTTTAGTAGTGAAAATCATACCCCAAATTTTGTTATTGTCACTACTTGATTGACCCTAGATTTTTCCCTTTTCTTCCTACATTACCAAGGTGACTCTATACTTATATTTTTCATCAAAAATAATTTCTAGGGCTGTAGTCTTGGTAAAATTAGCCAACATGGTGCCAAGTAGTTGCTTGATCTAGGAAATCAACTCTTCATCATCCCTATGGAGTCTGTCCAACCCTGTTAACCAAGAAATTAAACTTTGGATTTTATCCACCACTATCCCCAATATAGAATTTATGTGGGCTAGGCTAATAGTTTTGAACATAGGGATCATATTCCTAATCAATATATTGATGATATCTCTTATCTTGGTCTCTGCATCCTGCCACTCTATTATCAATCCTTTAGCCACCACACTCTATTAGCTCAATGCATCTTGTCTTAGCTTCATTGATTTTAAGGAATCATACATATCAAAAAAATATTCTTCAAACATATTTATTATAGCCTCAGGCACTGATAAAATGGCCTTTGTCTCTAAGTTCTCCTTTTCCTTTTCCAAATTATGAATACTCTATTTCATTCCTCTAATGCCATCTCTAACTTGAGATGAATGAGCCACCAAAAGTATTTCAATATCTTCCTCATAGATGGAAATTTCACCAAGATACTACCCTCTAAGTGGACTTAAACCTATAAAGGGTTCAACCTTCTAGAATGTGAACTCTTTGGTTCCCACAATGGCTTTTTGGTTATGACTCTCTTTAATCTAGTTGTCTTTGTATTGAACTACATAGTAGTAGATGATTCTATGTATTTTGGAGGTTTTGGGACCTCTATTATTGTGTTGTTTGATGCTCCTAGAGCATTCATTTATTTATTCTTTGGCCCTACAGTAGTTACTATTCTTCTCTCTTCTTGTTATTTCATCAAAGCCCTTATTCATGGCTTGATGTCTTCATGCACATCAATGTTAATAGCCTTGGTAAAGGCCCAAGAGTGGGAGCAGGAGAGGATCTTATACATCTTTCCATAAACAAACCAATTAGGGGTGATTGGTCCATGAATCGGGTACTCCTCACTAAAAAATTTGATCTCACCTGTGGGATGAGTGACAGTTAACCTTGGCCTCTTTTGTCCAATAGGGATAATTGCTAATTATGATTTCCTCTTCCTCAATTGGGCCACTATGACCAGATCTAGGGTGAATTCCTTTCCTTTATATTCTTATTTATCCCCTTTTTCTTGAGATTTTGGTTCTTTAACCTACTCTTCTTCTTCCTCAGAGCCATATGCTTCAGTGTGGACCTTGAGGGCATCCTCCACTATTTCATCCAACTCCAAAGCAATCATGTATAAGTGTTCAATAGGGGATGTTGGTCTTAGGGGGAGGTTTGAGGATGAAGGTCCCTTATCAAGTCTCTCTTCCAACTTCTCCTTACTAGTGCCTTATACAATCTATCATTGGGGCTCTGTCATTTCTATCTAAGGTTGTTCCAAAGGTGGCATGGAAGGTCTAAGCAATAAGTGGTATTGAAGAGGATGCATTTTCCATATGTCCCCTGGTGGATTTTCATCAATGGTCAACTTGTGCACATGTTTGAGGTTGGTTTTCTTAAATCTATTTAATACTTCCTCAAAATTATGGAACTTGATGTGGAGGGTGTCATAAAGACCAATCTGATACTCATAAACTAGCTTGGGCAATTATTTGCTCTTCAAATTCTTGCCCACTACATCATTGGGATCCCAATGCTTGAAGTCATCTAATTAAAACACAAAGGAATCTTTATTCCTAGACATGGTGTCCACCTAATTCGAATCCTACAAAACTATTCTTTCAATTAACAAAGAAAAGGGATGGAGGAGGCCCTTCCTTTTCTCCTTGTAGACTCTATCAATACTATGAAGGAATTAGGAGGCAATTTCTTATTTTGCCAGCTTGTTAGGAACATAAATAGGTAACTTGTAGGGTTGGATTAGAATTCCCTCAATTCTAATTACAATGAAATCTATGTAAAACCAAATATCTCCCATTAACTCTACACATTTCTTAATCAAAGGGCTAACCCTAGGCATAAGAGACCTTGTATTGGCTTCTACCAACATAGGATAGACATAGTCATAGATGAATTGTATGTGGTGTCTATAATTGAAGATGTGTAACTTTGAGTAGTGGTGAGAGATGGTGGATTTACCCTCAAGAGACCAATTTTTTATGTTGTTGACCTTGGTGGATGCTAGTAGGACATCTAACAAATAAGACATCATGAAAAATGGTTTGCTTGTATTCCTCTTAATATATGTAAATTACTTCCCTAGGTGGATACTAATCATATCCCCAATCATAGGAATGAGTTCTTTCTCTACCATAAAATAGACATAAGACACCCAATTTTTCTTGACATATGTGGTTGCAAGGGCTCTGCATATTCTTTTTAACATGGTTATGATTACCCTAATTCCTTCCCTAAATTGGACAATTGGGATTATTCTTTGAAAGTTCTAGAATACATGGTTCCCCTAGAGTAACCATGTACTAAAGATGGTATGCATGTCATTCTTATTGGTCCATTACTTTATTATGGGGAAATCCACATGGGGCTTTGGTAGTTTATAATACCTCTCAAATGCTAGTGGGGAAATATAAGCAACTCTCTTCAAGATCCCCTCATGAATGATCCAATCATTGTCAATTTTATAATATATAAAAATTAGGGCAAGGATGTTAGTGCAATGGAGTACCTCTTTTTTGGTAGCAACATGATAGAGGCTAGCCATTTGAACTACAACAAGGTCATAGTACCTTCTAATAACAATGGAAATCCTCTACTCCTCTTTGGTAATGGATTTCATGTCCTCTATGGTCCATAAGAGCTTGAACTAATTCTTGTTTTCATTATTCAAGGTTGTAGTGTCTAGTTCCTTATTTTTGAAAAGTCTTCATTTGCTATTTATAGATAGGTACAACTCTATCTCATCTCTCAATTGTTGTCTATAAGTTTTCATGGCTTCATATGTTTTCAAATTTCTCATAATTTAAATTGTTATTGGTCTCTATGCTAACTCTTTCATTATCAAAACACAATTAAGCTTATTTCAGATTTTATGTAATCAACTAAGTTCACTTAGGGTATATTTTATGCACAATTTAGGGATTTGAAGCTTTAATGGTGGTAGTTCATTTGGTTCTTGGCTCATACGTGCTTTAGATTTGATTTGGACCATTGCCTTTATTCATTTGCATTTCAAGCACACAAGATCTCTTGTTTTATCAGTTTGTACTTGTATGGTGCTTATTTGGCATCCATATAGCACTTTTCATGACATTTTTCATAAATGTCACTAAGCATTAGCCATTGACATTTAAAAATGCCTTTTTCTTTACATTGTTGGATCAAGATCATGGATTATCATAAGCTATTGATTGTGATTTGAGACCTCACTTGTTATTGGTTCCCTTTGTACTATGCCCTATGGTCAAGCCACTTGGCACCTCTATAGTCATTCTAGGATCTAGCATATTTATCAGTTACATATTCACCATGAGTCTACCACTCATAGAGCCCATGGGCTCTTGTAGTTCCATTTAAAATTCATTGATGTCTTCCCACCATTGGATCATCCTTCCACAATGAAGTGCGAGGCGTAGGATCTAAAAATATGTACAATATATAATCCGTATGTTATTAAGGATGGGACTTAGGTTAAATATATTAGGCTAAGGTTTATTTCATGTTTACTAAACATTAAATAAACTTTATGCTAAAGTGTTTATACCTATGTTTTTAGGATTTATAAAAAGGGGACCATGGCCAAATATTTTAAGCCAAAGTTTACATTCTATTTAATAAACACAACACATACTTTGGGCTAAAATACTTATGTTAAGATATTAGAATACACTCAAGGGGGTCAAAATAATATAAGGACCAAGAATGATAGATTTTAAAATAGGGCTTTATTGTATTAATAAACACAATACAATCTTTGGTTAGAAGAATTTGGGCTGAATTTTACATCACAAAGACCCTTTTAAAATAACACTTAGTATAAGTCTTTAGCCTAAGGTTTACGGTATTCAATTAAATGTAATGGGGATATTAAGATATAGACTTAGACTAAACTTATTTCTACATGTATTTAGACTATGAGACTAAATTTAAAGATTTCAAGTGCTTGAACGTCCTCCAATAGGTTCAATTAGTCTAAAAATGTAATTCATGAGATTCCTAAATAGCATTTTAGAGTGTATCCTGGTCCTGGTCAAAAACATTCATTAGCTTAATTTTGATGGTATCATGGACATAAAATACGTCCTCACAAACATCAAATGACATTCACATGAACACTAAATTAGGCTCATGAAGGTCTTAGTTTTGATGGGTTTAAAGTTGATGGGCGTGCGGATGTCAAATGATGGCCACACAAACATCAAATTTAAGCTCATCAAAATCTTGTGACCCAATATGAGAGTGTCATAGGGTGGCTCTATGGGGCCTTCTAGGCTCTCAAACTAAATTCACTCCATCAAATTGAAAATCATGATGAAGTGAGAGCTATATGATCATGATCTAGGAGCTTGTTTATGATTGGTCCTTTTATACATGTGGGACCCTTTGATTTGAATATTTTAATGTGGGAGTGACTCATGGAAACTCTATGGGGTTTGTAAGGATTTGAATTTTCAATGGTGTCTTCACCCCATCTTATCTTTGGTCTATGATGAAGTGAGAACCATTGATCATGATCTGAGTGATCGAATATGATTGGTCCAAAGGACTAAGTGCTCAGTTTTATTGGTATTTCTTCACGTCCTCAATTAAAAGGTTGTGAGGAAGAATGGATCATTGGATCTTGCAAGATGCATGATATTTACGTGAGACTTATAATGAAATAATAAAGACTTAGAATAAATTTTTAAGTCTAAAGTCTTGTTCATGTTAAAAAAACATGAATGAGGCATTAGAGTTAAAATTTTAGGCTAAATACATAATAAAGGGACCATGCTAGAAACTAAAAGGGACCCTAATAGTATAAAATTAGACCATAGTTATAAATAAAAGGAATAATGGGGAAAATAAAAGTGGACCAAGCATAATTTTCAAGCTAAGATTTGGTCATGTTAAAAACACAACCAAGCCTTAACATAAATATTAGGTTTAAGTCCAAAACATATTTAAAATGTTCTTGCCAAATGCTCCCACCAAATTTGAATTTGAACTAAGGGTTTATGCCAAGGTTTTAGAACATGAATCCATAATCAAGTACTCCATGAAACATGTAACTTAAAGACATGAAGATCAATCATTAGTAATGTTATGGAAGCTTCAAGCAAAACATAACTCAGTAAGCCAATCTTATCAAATTAGATGATCTTCAAATTCTAATAATAATAAAAAATAGGTCATGCTTTCAGGTTTAAGCTTTAAGACAACTCAAGGGTCCTAATTAAAGGGGGTGTGTTGACTTCAATAGGTACCAAGACATTTATAACTATTTTCATGATCAAGTTCTTGCTCCTAACCTTTCCAAAAATCACCAAAAACTATTCCTTCATCACCTAGCCCATTATACCCTCTTTGAAAACATGTTTTATTGTAGGGGCTATGATATAATGCTTCTTCATTGTTTATCTTTGGTAGAATAAATGTTAGTGATTAAAGAGGTCCATGAAGGAATGTTTGGGGCTCACACTAGTAGCATAGTCTTTACCAAGAAACTCCCCAAAATAGGATATTATAGGCTTAAGATGGAGATAGATGCTTGTAATTTTATCAAGAAGTGTGTTGCCTACCAATAACATGGTAATTTGATATACTCACATTAATTTACACTTATCTAATCACTACACCATGTCCATTTTATACATGGGGTTTCAATCTCATCAGGAAAATAAACCCAACATCCTATGATGGCCACAAACACATTCTTACTTCTATAGAATATTTTACTAACTGGATTGAGGCCATTCCTCTCACTTACATAACTAGGAAGTAAATCACCAAATTTTTCCATTACCATATCAACTATCATTATGGTATCCCCACATGAATCATATCTAATAATGGTGGTTCATTTGTGAATAAAGATGTTAGATCCCTTTATACCCTATTCAAAATCAAACACAAAAAATACACACCATACAACCTAAAAGGTAACAGTCAAGCCAAGGTGTCCAATAAAACCATTTTCTTAATCCTTTATAATATTATCAATGACACTAATCATAATTGGCACTTGTAAATATTTCCAAACCTTTGGGCCTACTGTACTAGTCATCATACCCCTATAGGATCCACTTCATAATCCATGGTGTTTGGCATAGAGTCTATTATCCTAGTAGAGATTGAGCTACCTTCATTGTAGGTATCTTTGCATCACATTATTGATGACAAATATTATAGAGTTTATAGGTTGCAGGAGCTATAACTTCTTGATGGCAAGCATTTACCTACCCTGGATAATTTGAGAGCATATAAGAATAGGTTATATCATAGCTATAAAAAATGCATTCTCCCTCGGGAGTTTAAAGTTGGTGACTTGTTCTTAAAAGAGAATCAAAATAATTCCAATGTTGAGCACAATAATAAGGGTAAGTATCAACCCAATTGGCTAGGCCCATATGTGGTTACAACAAACTATGGTTCAAGGACATACAAATTGCTTACTCCAATAGGTGAAGATCTTCCCAAACTAATGAACATTGTAAATCTCAAGTGTTTCTTTGATTGATAACCTTTTTAAACCATTGACTATAAGATCCCTTACTTGGGGCACCTTATGCTAAAATTATTTATTTTTCCATCCTTCTTGTAACCTGGACCATTTTAATTTGAACCATTGTAACCTATACCATTTCTATTTTATTATACCTCAACTATCATAAGCTACATCATTTTAACCCCAGATTGTTGTAACTTGAACCAATATTGACCATTTATATTCCAATATACTTGGACCAATCTTCTTTTCACTTGGACTATTTTGAATTTTTACCCCTTACCAATTCTCATCCTAATTATGATTCACTAACATTTTACACACATTTAGGGAGTGTTTTATGATGCAATCTTGTTTGATCAGTATCCTTAACTTATTTTATAAAAAAGTGTACCAATATATGTTAACACATAGTTTTAGCCTTCTTGATGGTTCCTTAGGACTTATTTTACATGGTGTACTATTCTAGTCTTATTTTTTATTGCTTGATATTTATCACTACCTCAATATGGTGTCACATCATTGTCGCTAGTTTAGATGTCATTTGAACTCTTACCCATGGAAGTGAAGCTCTTTGACTAAGTGGTTTCCTATACCTTTGTTCATATTGTGTTTTTTCTTAATCCCAAAATCACAAAAACATCATAAATGATAAAATAAACGCCCAAAAACATTGCAAACTTCTGATTCTAAGTGCTTTCACCATTTTGTGAGAAACCTAAGCCATGTTCTCACCATTTTACAAGTTACCTAAGCCACACTCTTTCCATTTTTTGAGTTGGTCTATCTAGTCTCTCATAATTATCAATCGATTTGAGACACTTATAAAATTCCAAAAACATTGTTAAAAGATTTAGAAAAACCTAAAAATCACAAAATCATGAAAATTGGCTTAGAATTTCCACACGAGATATAAATCTATCAAAATTTTTAGGTTGGACCATCTTGTTTGTTTAGTTTATTTATAGACAACTTGGTCTTTTTCCTACCATTTCTGGGATAACTACATCATCTTGAGGTCCACATAGACTATGTAGGTATCACTTAGATACATGGGGTATCTTGGGTTAACTTGACCACACCTTCATTTCTTTTTCAATCACTTCTTTGCCTTAAGGATCCTGGGACTCCTAGCTATTTCATGAGTAACCACTTATAATTTAGTTTTACCCCATCTTTATTAGCCTTAGTCATATCCTCTCACCATTTTGAAAGTCATCATTGTGTGCATTGTTCATTTTAAATAGATACATTTTGGCACCCTTAGACTTTTCGTATGTTATTACCATTTTGAGATCTTATTCTCTTTCTCAGCCTTAGATACAGTAGCCACTACGAGTTCCAAATTTATTTTATTTTTGGATATTCATTTCTTTCCTTCTATTGTGGTTTTAACCTAAACTATACACTCAAGCTTATGTGATTTATTTTTGTTGATGCTTTCATGATTATGAACGTCATCCATCTCTCTTTTCTCATGTACTCATTGCCTTGTGAGACCATTCCCTTATTCCTCTACATAACAATCATGATTCCTTATCATCACTTTTATTTTATCCCATATCTTTGGAGAACTACATTTAGTCTAAAGTTCATGTTGAATTTTGCATCCATGGAACTATGTAGGTAGTGTCTAATTGCCTTGTGCATTTGGAGTCAGTGTGACTAACCCTTCCTTTTATTCTATTCCCCCCCTTTTTTTTTGTTTGTTTCATTATCTCCTATAGCCTACGGTAAATATTTATTGACTTATTTGTATTGTTGTTTTCCTATGGCCTAGGGGTGGCATTGTACCCATTATCCTCATGTTTTTATACTGATGTAATTATCACTTACCTTAGGGATCACCCTATCCCAAGTCTAATGCCTCTATTACACTTGAATAAATAATTTGTTTTCTATTTGTACTAGCATTATGATTAACCATTATTGGTATTTTTTCTTTATCTCTTTAATAGTTTGCTTACTGCACTTTTCTTTGCTTTGGATTGTTTAGTTGTTTTTTATTGTTTTGTTCACTTTGTTTGTTCATGTTTGTTTATTGTGTCTTTATTTATTTTTATTGGTGTTTTGTTGTGACTTTTTTATCATCTTTGTCTTACTATTTTATGTTTTTTTGTGTTTTATTTATTTATTTATTGGGTTATTTTCTTGTTTTAAAGTGTTGTGTTTGAATACATGTTATAAACCTTTTGAGTCTGGCATTACCTTGGGCTTGAATTTTTTACATTTTTATTTAAATTATTGTATTGATTGTTTGTGTTGTAGTGCATTCTTGTTCCTACGTAGGTCTAGATAATTCATATCTTCATTTTACATTAGTTACATGTTGTATTTGAAACCTTTTTTTATCTTTTTCTTTTCTTTATTTTTTGTTCAAATGTAAATTATTGTAAATTTGGTTTTGGTATTATTTATCATTATCTTTAGTTGTAAATATTCACCTTTGAACTAGTCAATTCACAAACAAAATACAATATTACTATAGGTTATTCATACTTATGATGCATAATTTCATTTTGCTAAAGTAAACACCAAGTGATCTAAAGTCCAATAGTCAATGTGGCACCAAAAAACATCTCTAAAAGTATTATCCAACATATTTGCTACCTAAACAGGATATCAAACACATAATGAAAGCCAAACATTGGAAACAAAAAAGACTCTCTATGTAGGACATGTATCTCCTGGCATTAATATTGAGTTATATTGGTTATTTATATAATTGGTTTAGGATGTGCATCTCCTAAATTATCCTCTCGCATCTAGTCATACATCAAATAGAGAAAATAAATACATCAACATCCATATGTTAACTAAGGAAGTACATATCCTAAAACTAGCATATGCCATCATATCATAATAAGAGAAAACTGAATGTAAACATCATGAGACACAAAGAATATTAATAGTCTATGTACAAGTATCTATGAGCCAAAAAATGAATGTCACACACACACACACACACACACACACACACACACACACACACACACACACACACACACACACACACACACACACACACACACACACACACACACACACACACACACACACACACACACACACATCAAAATAATGTTTTATACACTAAGAGACTTTATATACATTTCATATACAAAATGGAGCTACAAAATCAATTCTAATCTTAGCCATCCCTTGGGTGACTATTCTTAAATCTCTAACCCATGCCTAATCCTAGCAATGGTGGTGGTGGATTTATCACTACCTATTGGGAGGTTTGATATGCAACTAACCACTATGACTCTATCATGTGTCTAGACGTAGACGTCCTACTAGTCTACTATAATCTTGATTAGTCTCTATATGAAAGATCGATCCTCTTTATTAGGACTACTACCTCATATAATCTATAATAGTATGAGATCTCACCCTTAGCATGTAGGACATCATCCTTCATGTATAAGGCATCATCCTTGGCCATAATCACATTTACCAAGGCTCTAGATAAGCCACCATATGTATTGACTCATTGATCCTTATCCCACTCCTCAACAAACCTCTCTACCATAATATCAATCACTCCCCATCAAAACAAGCTCTTTCCCACTCGTTGGTCAATGTAGCAAGATCTACATTATAGGTAACCAACTAAACTCATGTCCTTATCAACTGGTCCACTTGTCCCCTTAGCCTAGTAATCTCAACATCTCTAATAGTAATCAATCCCTATATTTGAATAGTCTCACCCTATGTAGTGGATAACTATGTATGAAATATAGTTATAGTGATTTGTAGGCCTTTAATCTCTGATAATTATGTAATAATCTTACACTATAACTTGGCAATAAAATCCTAGTCCTTTGTGGACCTACCTATGCCTAAGGCCCCTACCTCCCTTATACTTGTACATGTACCTATAGGTCCCTAGCTCTCTTATCCCTATCTTATGACCCTCATTACCACTTGGTGCCTCACTTATGTCTATATCCTACCCATCTACTACCTCAACCATCCCAGTATCCCTTGGAGGATCATTCTGCACCTAAGAATTTATAACCTATAATTAGAGGGCCTATGGAATGGCTAAATGAACTAACACTTGAACATGTCCCTATATCAGGGCAAGACCCCCTTCTCTCCTCTATCTCACCCATCTCTAACATAGGACTAGTTTTTAAGGCCAAGATTCGGTCAATCAAATAGGTCAAATACTAGTCCATCATGTTGCACATGCATTTGGCACACCAAGATCTTCCACCCCACATACATAACCTATAGTATATGCTGGACTCTACCATAGTCTATCACATCTTGGTCTTGGGGCTTTGGTAACCACCACTCTCTAATCTTTTGGGTCATGTGGGTGAAGTAGTGTAGACCATGTAAATTATTTTGATGAAATTCAAACTATATCTACACTCATTCTGGCCTATATTACTCTACCACAAAGTAATAGTGGCATGTGATATATCAAGGTGTAACTATGAAGATAATGATAAACAAGTCCTCAATATAGTACCACCATGATGCCAAAAATAGATGATAGATAAAGTCACCATCAACCATCTCATCTATGGCCTATTTATAAAAAGATAGGTCCCCAAATTGACCTCATAGACTTGGACCTATAAGATACTACCCAAAAGCAACTATATCCTCTAGTCCTCACTAATATGTTGGCCCCACTGGTCACTCAATCACTATATGCTCCTATGCTAGGACCAAGAGTAGTGTGTTATGCCCAATGCTCTACCCTCTATGATATGCTATCATATGTAGGTCTCAATAAAGCTAGGATATAATTATGGTTACCCATGAAAATATTTCAAATGATCATACATATCTTGTAACACTCTAATTAGGCCAATAGGGAGAACCGTCAGCTCTTATCTAGCAGCAGAAGGTCACTAACAAGATCCATCAAAATAAACACCTCTGGGGAACTATACCCTATGTCAGTGTTGGTACCACTACTAGAATCCCTACTACTGCTACTCTTGCTCCAATGTCAGGAGGTCAATCCAAGTCCTCTAATGAATCTATGTCTGTGGTACCCTCGAAGTCCTCTAGGTCCATAATGCCCAGTAAATCCTCTAACACGGCTAGGTGACCTACTAACATTCAAGTAATCCTTTGGCCCTACATCAACATTGATAGTATTTGATGGAAATCCTCTAGAGTCACTATGGATTACTTGATCAAAAAATGAAATGTTGATGTCTTAGAGAGCCATATCTCTACAAGTGCCAATAGATAGGATTGATCTACACAAATCATATGTAGGTGAGTTAGGTGATATAACTCCACCACCTCTAGAATGCCCACAAGATCATTTGTCCAAATTCCCTATTGTTGTAGCACTCAAGATCCTTGTTCACACATCATAATCACCCTGACTCACTCTTGTAAGTAAAAACATAAGGAACTAGGTCAATTATTTTTCCTTTAATTCATTAAGTTTACCTAAATTCTTCTAATTTTTGGCCTAGACTAATCTCCTATTGGCCCCATTTTATCTTCTTCATCTTCTTCTTATTCATTTTGGTTCTTATAGTGACCTCATCATTTTCTTGGTGATCTTTCAATTTAGCAGGGTGATATTTCTATTCTATAGATTAAACCTATCATTTTCCTTCATGGGTTTGTGAATTTATCGATTGGTGGGTATTCCTACCTTTGACAGGTTGGCATTGTTATTTCTAGTGATACCACCATTTGACTTAACATTCCCATTATTTGATTGATGATTTCCATATAAATTATCAAGATCATTAATTATGTGGTGATGTCACCATTTTGATCCATGACCCCACCAAAGAGCTAGCAACATCATCATTCTCAATGAAAAAATCATAATTGTCAAGGGCAACCTCACCATTTACAAAAACCTACAAATCATGGGATTGCCCAAACTCATAATTTTACCTAGCATTAAATACATTAAATGTGGAAATTAGACAACAAAAAAGGTACCTACCAATGTTCCACTCCCTAGTGGTCACTAGTAATCTTGGACATGTTCCTCATGGTGTCGATGTTATGGGATGTTAGCCATTATGCTCAGCTCTCTCGTGCACAAATATTATAGATCTAAATTGCTATAGTGGAGGTTAAAAAATAATTATTTTTACCCCTGAAGGGTAAACTTATAGTATAATTTTAAAAAATTTCACCTCCTGGGCCTATAATCACCCCATTTATCTTCCTTGGGCATTCATTTTTTTCCTATTTAGTCAGTTTTTGAACCATTTTCTTCTAACTGCTCTATTTTTTATTCTCCTTTACTTTGAATTATGCAATTATTTTTCTTCTAATCGAGGGATAACCCATCAAAAAATTCAATTTTTTCATCCTCCCCTTGAGGGGGTATCATGGGTCACCCAAAAATGTTGTGTGGGGCCTATTTGTAAATTTGATTCTTTGTGACCCATGCAAAATTTAGCAGAAAGTGGGAATGATTTTATTTATTCTCATTATAATAATTTTAAGCAACCTTTTTATTCTTTGAAAATTTATTGCTTTGATTGAATGTCTCACCATGCTTATCAAATAGGGTTAAAATGTAGACATCCAATTCTTATCACTTTTGTGCTAAAATTACAAATTTGAGTGACATTATGCAATAATGTACAATCTAGATAAAATCACCAAAATCATCTAATTCACCATACACATCATGTGTAAGTGCCAATTGTTGTCCATTAATCCTTGATTGGGGTGATGCATTTTGAGGAATCATTATCTTTTCATAATTCACTTTGAGTCAAATTACAACCAAGAAAAATGATGTTGTAGACCCCTAAAATCCTTTGATTCATTAGCACACATCATGTGCATGTGTCCATTCATTTCTATATTGTCCTAATTAGGATAATACCCTATACATAATCATCACCTTCTTTTGATTTAACTCCAATCAAATTACAACCAAATAAATTGACATTTTCAACTAGTTTGATTAAACATGTGATTAATTTCCAAGAATTACAAAATGCTACCTAAAGACACTAAGCAAACCAAATTAGATTAAGAGATTTAGTTGAAAATCCATAGAAAGTTACTAATTATGTATTATTGGGAATTCATAATTCAAAATATCTGGGCTATGACATCGCCCTTGACATAATCAAATGGGTGTCAAACATTAGGAATTAATGGAGATAAATATTAGGTTTAAACCCATCCGTGGCTCATTAATTCTCACTTGTTCCAAAATATTAATGTCTTTGTCCTCCAAAATATAATTAATCATTGGTCACACATCTTGATCTTAGGATAGATGGTCATAGTTGATTCTCAACTTTTTAGAAATCTATAAATACATGAGCCATAGACATAACTTTTAATCTTCAATTGTCCAAAATTATTATACAGACACACTAATAGAGAAGTTTCACTCATTCCCCAAATTGACCTATTAAGGAGCCAAATCCATTTGTAAACTAAGATATGGTAGAGGCACATGCTACACTACATTGATAAAGACTTGGAGCACCAAATCTAGGCATAAGAATGTTTATTGGCCATCTTTAAAGGAGAGCCACTATGAAAAGGTATTGATTGTCTTGATTTCTTTATTAGTTTATTTATTTCATTGACACCGCCCCTTGAGGGAGTAGGCTTAACATGTTAGGTTCTCTATGCTTATTATTGGTTTTATTTACTAATGTATGAACTAACCCTCTTTATAATCCTGCTCTATACTTGACAATTAGCTTCAAGTAACTATGAATTTAGAGGTATTGGATGTTCCATTTTAGATGGAGTTTAATCCCTA
>JARHVA010000117.1:4177500-4237500 GCA_037957365.1 Torreya grandis | reverse complement strand
GAATCAAACCTCCCATTTGAGGAGGAAGATGGGAGAAGCAGTTGTGGTTGTGGGAGTGACTTCATTAGTGCTTGGGTGTTGAATAAGGAGAGTCATGAGGTGGATGGTCTAGGAAGATGATGCTCATAGTGCAAGGAGCACTCCCCCAGTGGTTGAGAAAATCCTTCAAGTGTTGAATGTTGAACACTACCTTCTCCACTTGAACTTGAATATACATAAGTGTTGAATATATAACAATTAACTTATCATTAATAGATAAATAAGAAGATAGTTCTTCATTATTAAACATAGCTTAATTTCATAACTTTCATAGTTGAATAAATTTTTGTCTCTAAATAAGTTTCAAAGAAAAGAAATATAAGCTGACCGTTGATCATTATCACAAAATAAAAATATATTCCAAGAGAATGGATTTGAGTGGTAAGATTATAAACTATTGTAAATCGAATGCTAAGTAGATTGAAATTTTGGGCAAGTCTAGAAGAGGTGTTTAAAGGGCTTGGGTATTGAACAAGTTGAACACTTGGTTTCATAAATTCAATTGTGTAAAATGTGATAATTAATATGAAGGCCTTGGTAAACTAGACAGTCAAATAAAGTGACAAATATTGGACTTGATCTTAAAATTCTAAATTATAATAATACTTGAGAGCCAAGCACTAGGTTAAGAATTTAATTTCCAATGAAAATTTAACGTATCCAAATCTAATGAGAATATACTCATCATTTGATAACTAAGACATAGAGAGCGATTTTTAAATTGATTGTCAAAGTTCCACCTCTAGTCCTTCCACCATGAATGCAGAAGTTGCATACCCATCTTATGAAGCATAACATCAATAATCAATTATTGAATACAAAAAATAAAAGGAAGTTATGGATTAAGAAACTTATATTTGTATTTTATAAAATTACATGGAATCCAATTACATGATGAAGTCAACTCCTTAATAGTATGAATTCCTTTTTTAAATAAATGTATATATTTTATACATGGGGTTTATTCTAGGGGAAGACTAGAATTGGTCATTATGGGGGACCATCAAATATTGTGATTATTGAATGAAAGACCATTATGAAAACTATCACCAATCCATCTTATAAAGGGTTTGATAGCTTCAAAATCACTCCAAATTATCTTAGCAATGAAATAACCTTAAATTTTGACTATGATAGTGGTGATCAATAGAGTGTCAAATCCAATTTTTCCCAACTAGTCTTAACATAGGGGGTACTTATGTGAATGCAATTCCCTAAGAGGGTTTTCCAGACCTCATAACCATCAATTATCAAACCACCCATTTAGCATAAAGTGCAATACTTTTATGTAGATATTAATAATGCACATACCCCATTTATCATAATCTTGACTTTGGATTGAATTATATATTTTGGCTTTGGCTAGTTTTTTAATATATAATTAAGATACACTTATAATGGTTGTGTATCTCCCCTTTTGAAAATGAATTCTTATTATATTAATGTAAGCTATTTAAATGCATAATATTAATGTAATTTTCAAGTTAGTGTTTGATATAAGGAATTATTTGTATATTAATATAAGTTAAACATTATAATTTTTAATATATATTTATTATTAAGATTTCATATATAAATAAATAATTAAATAAAATATTATTTCCATGAATATAGATTATAGGTTGATCTCAAAAAATAAACATTATCTAAAACTATATTTTAATACAACTAAAATAACATGAATTGAATTCATTATATTTGCATGAATGTAGATGAGAGGTTATTTCTTATACTCCGGTCCATAAAACATGTTAAATGTAATGAATGTAGATGACCTCAAAGTTAAATAAAAATAATAATTTAAATTGAATTCATGCAAATTTAACATCATAAAAGTATTTTTTGAGTGACAAAAATAATTAAATTACAAATAACATTTGGCCTTCTTAAAATGATGTAGGGATCATAAAACTCTTGCTACATGTACTAGAATCAAGCATTCATTGTGGTGCATTGGTATCAAGAATATTTTTGATAGAGTAATCCTATGCCTTATAAGGTTTGTCATTGGTAGGACAAGAGCCATCATGGATCACCTAGATTCATGACTGTAATCTGGAGCTTGCTTCTATTTTAAGAATAGATGTGTGGGATAGATTTGATAGCCTATCACATGCATGTGTTATCCAAGATCTCCACAAGGCATAAAGTAATCAAGAAAATAAGTTTGATAAGATTTATTAGAAAAATAATCATGTTTCAACAAGCCTAGGACCAATAAACAACCTACAAATTTGAGAGTCAAGGAACATAGGCAACCAATATACATGAAAAAGAATAATTGTGGTCTAAAGGCCACACCCAAGTATATTTTCTAGCATGATTAACTCATAAATATGGGTTTTAATTTTAACCCATATCATCTATGTAGAAAATTGGAAGAAGGAGGTTAAGAGTGTGATTTTATCTCCACCACAATAATCAGTCTTGTTAGAACATCAATAAAATGCGATAAGGATGTTCTTAGTATAGTATGTAGCATGATTTTGGCTAAGGTGGAAGAGGCATTATGATTTTATTTTCTAGATGAATCTATGGTGTTGTGTAGCATGGTACCAACAAAGGTGGAAGCAACAAAAAAGTGAACTTTATTAATACTATTAATATTTTTATTTTTAATAATATCAACAATTACAACAAAAACAATGCTTTAGAATTTTTGAGCATGCTAAATAATAATAGTAATATTAACAATTAGGAGTATGAATGAAAATGAAGAAAATATTATTTATAATAATAATAAAAATAATTATATTAATAATAATCATAATGACTTTAAAAATAAAGATAATTTCTTTTCATTAAATAAGATAACCAAAAATAGTAATCATATTAATAACAATACATTTTTCATATTAATGGATTTATGAAAGACTAGGGGGATAAAGTGGTCATTAATCTATCTAACCATCTTATTGATAATCCTACTTTCAAAATTTTAAAGAGGGGATTAGGTTTTGTTTTCACCCCTTGTACTTTTCATAGGGAATATTTTATTATAGTTGATAGTGTTTTAAAAATTCTTCCTTCAAATATAGCATAAGTAGTTAGGTAGGATTGTGTAATTATTTTATGCAAGGCTATACCACCTCAACAGTAGTAACAGCTATAAGAAGCTCGACTACAACCCAATTTCTCATATTCTTAATAATGTGACAAAAGTTATTAAATCATCCTATTTGGGTGTCTTGACTAAGAAAAATCTAATTCGAAACAAAGAAGTGACCCCTAGGATGTATGTGACACCAAAAATTCATAATAAAGGTTTTACTTTAATATCTATTGTTGATACCACCGATTCTTCAATATATGGTCTAACTTCCTTTTTAGAAAACAAATTAAAATCTCTTATGGGTAAAACTTCTTTTTTCCAAGACTCTAGTAATTATGTATATTTTATTAAAGATAATAAGGTTTATAACAATGAGTTTTCAATTAGCTTTGATGTAGTTACCCTCTTTAGTAAAGTTCATGTTATTAACACATTGGAGGTCGTCTTGAGCCTAATTAATGTTGAAACTATGAATCTAGTAGCATTATGTTTAAATTTTAATTTTTCCCCATTTAAGGGAGTTAAATATGAACAATGCGAAGGCATGATGATGGGATCTTCCTTTCCCCTATGGTAGCCAACCTTTTCATGGAAAATCTTGAAGATCAAGATCTTCACTTTTTTCTTCTTAAGATGAAATGGTGGAAGAGGTATGTGGATGATATAAATTTATGTTGGAAGCATGGAATGGATAATCTTAAGGAATTACATTCTCACGTCAATAATTTTTTTCCCTAGCATTAACTTCATGAAATAAATTGAGATTGAGGGGAAACTTCCTTTCTTAGATATCCTTATTTCTAAGAAATTCAATGTCTCTCTAGTAACAAACGTCTATAGAAAAGGCACTTACCCCAATATTTACCTTCATGCCTCTTCTCATCATCACCCAACTCAAAAAGGGGAGTTATGTAAACTTTAGCCATTAAACTTTCAATATTTGAGATAATGATAGTATTGACCAAAATATTGAGAACTTAAGATGTGTTTTCAAGATGAATGGTTACATGAATAAATAGATTACAAGATCTATTAAATTTTAAAAAAAAAATTAAAATAGAAAGACAAGATCCTAAGGAAACTTTAGCTAAGTTTCGATTAGGATTCCTACCTTGTGTGGAAGGGATTTCAAACAAGTTACCTAAAATTCTCAAATGTAAAAATATTAATACCATTTTCATTCTTGTTAATAAGTTAAAGATGGCTCTTAGGATGGTTAAGGACCCTCTACATCTAAACTTTCAAAGTGGCATATATATCATGGAATGTTATTGTGGAATCTTGTATATTGGTGAGACTGCAAGATTTGTAAAGACCAAAGTCAAGGATCATGATACAAATATTTGTCTTGAAATTAAAAAATAAATTTGTTCTTAAAAAGCAATCTTACAAGACTAATCATGCCATTAACACTGAGAAAGATAGTGTAATAACTATGGAGAACCATTCTTGTGAAGGAAAACATAGAGAAGTCATAGAAATATATAAATTCCCTAACAATCTAAATAGGGATGATGGCCCAGAACTTGGTAATGCTTGGAAGACAATTTTAGATGTGTTATTGGAAGGTTTCACTTTTCATGCTTTATTTTCTCTATTTCAACTTTATATTAATTTAAACTAGTTTAGAGAATGTTTCTAACCTTTTTAATATGAAATAAAAATATGTTTATAATTAATTAATACAATAGGAATTTATTTTAACTTAATTAACTAAAAAACTAGATTAAAATGTTTCCAAAACAAATTATTTATTTATTTAATAAATCCAACTTAGACAAAATAATTTTTAATTTTCAATCCTTCTTAGGAAAACGATCATTTCTAAAAGATAAAAAGATAGAAATTTATATTATTAGTTTTAGAAATGAGATATAATGGTTGATTATTTCTTTGTTATTTATGAAGGTTTATTCTATTATTCCAAATTTATTTTTTTCTATTTCTTGATGAAGGATCATGATAGTGATCCAAAACGCTGAGGGGGAAAATTCACACGGTTATTCCAAAAAACTAATATTGATTTACATGAATTGTGAAAGTATTAAATCTTTGATACAAATTACATAATATATCTATACACAAAAAATTTCAAGGAGAATGGAAGGCAAAGAGAATTTATTTACTTAATTTTTAAATTTCCATAACATTAGCAATGGTGGATTATAAGATCATAGATAAATAATATATCTACAAAAACATATCATTTATTTTAACTATGGATCTTTCCATACACTCCCTTTATAAATTATACTCCTCAAGATAAACTCAACAATATTTTTAGAATTATAATTTTCATTAATTTTCTCTTTATATTTATTTTTTATTTTTTAATAAAAATTTATGTTAAAATAATAATTGTTTTGATTATATCTATTATATAAAATTTCATGTTTTATTTTTTAAATTATTGGTACATAAATAGTATTATGAATAATTATGCCTTGTCATGATTCTACTTAATTCCTTGTTAAATATTTATTATGTAGAGTTGAAAGTGTGGAAACCCCCATAGAGAATGCATGCATCATTATGTAAGTGTATAAAATATTGGGGTTATAAACTATTATTCATTAAGTATTAAATGATTTGTCCTATAAGTGAGGATGTTAATTTATCCATTGGTCACCCATTTTGTGCTAGTGTATATAGAGGAGGGTTATTTTATATATTCCAAATAACAAAATCTATATACATATTTTAATACAACCATTAAATTCATTTGTATGTTAACTTTATCTTTCTTTATATACGTAATTTGGTATATTCTGTGGATGATTTTATGAATTATTGATTATAAAATAAATATGCATATAATTCAATAATATAATTTTATGGTTAATTAGATCAAAATTAAATGTAACAACATGGTACCATGGTACTAATGTAAGCCATACCAAGGTTTAAAAGCTTTGGGTGAGACTTAATAAGCCAGGGTGGATGTAGGGGATTAGTTAGAGTTTTTTTCACAAATATAACATTACAAGAGTTTGAGGGAAAAAAATTAGATTTTTTTTAACCAAAATATCATTCTACTACTAACATACAAAAAATATTTAAATGTCCAACACTTCATAAGTTATGTAGAATTTTTCAATTACTCTTTTCACAAAACTTGACACACACACATACATCATTGTGAAAAATCATGACTAAAAAGAACATTTTTTCCATTTCCTTAAATTTTCAATTTGACCTCTAACCATATATTCCTTTTTCTTTGATTTTTCTATTGCCATAACATTGGCAATGGTGGATTATGTTAATTAAAATTTGAATATCTTAAATAGAGGTTTATATTAAAATAGAGATTGTTTTGCTTATATCTATTATAAAAACTTTCATATGTTCTTTTTAAAAATATTTGTACATAAAAAATATTATGAATAATTATGACTTACATGATTTTATTTAATTAATGATTACATATTTTTTAATTTGAATATCTTAAATAGAGGTTGATGTTAAAATAGAGATTGTTTTGCTTATATCTATTATAAAAACTTTCATATGTTCTTTCTTAAAATATTTGTACAAAAAAAATATTAAGAATAATTATTAATTGCATGATTTTATTTAATTAATGATTAAATATTTGTTATGTAGAGCTTAGAGAGTGGAAAACACCAATGGGGAATGTATATATCCTTATGTAGGTGTATAAAATGTTTGGGTTATAAACTACTACACATTAAGTATTAAAGGATTTGTCCTATAAATGAGGATGTTAACTTAATATTTACTCACCCTTTTTATGGTATTGTATATATAGGAGGGTTGTTTATTCTATTCCAAATAACACAATTTAAAAATATAGTTAATAAAATCATTAAATTTATTTATACGTAACATTCTATTTTTATATACATGTGATTTGGTCTATTGGTGTATGATTTTATGAAATATTGATTATAAAATAAATATGATTATAATTCAATAGTATTACGTTATGGATAATTAGATCAAAATTAAATGTAACAACATGGTGCCATGGTACTATTGTTAGTCATAACAAGGTTTAGAAGCTTTGGGATAGGCTTATTGAGATAGGGAAGGTTTAGGGACTTATATAAAGTTTGTAAAAAAATTAACTTTTTAAGAAATTGAGGGAAAATGAATTAGATTTGGTTTATCGAATAAAAGATCATGCTACTAGTTGTATGCTTGATTCAATTTCTAGGGGGTTGGAATAAAAGGAAATGGACACACTAAACATTACTCTCTCCCTAGCCAAATAAAATAACCTCTTATTGGAGCTAAGAATAATAAAAATTGATGAAAACTAAATGAAACACAAATATAAAATCTGTATACATAAAATTTGCATGAAATAGACTCCCTCTTGATGTTTTGAATGGATCAAAGGACTTGGTGTTAAATGTTTGATGCTTAAATTTTTGGATTGTTATTATGAAGCTAGAGAATGTTGTAGCATGTGATTAATGGAAGCTTTATTTTTGATTTATTTTTGATGAAAAAAAGTGGTGTAAGTATTCCAATTCAACATGGATTTTCATTGGGGTGTAGACAGATTTATGGGGGTTGATGGAGTGAATGGATGGCTATATTTCATCCATGGAGGATGAAAGTTCAATGGTTAGGATATTTATTAGGAACTAAAAAATTTAGAGGAGATTTGGGGAGGGGCCCTAGGAATATCTCTGTAGGATCTATTAGGATTAATAATTGGTGATTATAATACATTTAATAAGGTGATTTTTTAGATTTTTAGTGGAGGTAGATGATGTTAGTTGAGAAGTAATTTCAAATTCCTAAGATATTGTGTAAGTGGGATTTAGTGTTAAATGGAGTGTTAATGAGGATACTAATTGATATGAGGGGTCTTATAAGGTTGATGTAGGAGATGTAGAGGAGATGTTAGGATGGTGTTAATAAATATAGATAGTGTTAGTTAAATTTAATTAGCATAGGTAGTTAAATTTAGGTTTATAGATTTTTCCCCTCTTTGAAAGGGCATTATGACTAAAATAAGTAATTCCATTTCAAAGATGAAAGTTTTTGAATGTGAACTAGTGTGTTAAGATGGATGATTCCCTCTCAAGGGAGCATATGGGGAGGAATGAAGTGTATGTCCCATCAAAATAAAAATGAGGGGTAGGATTCATGGATAAAGGAAAGATGGTTTGGTTTGGATATTTTCATGTAATCAATGAGCTATAAGTTTCATAGTGACCCTAGAAAAAACATATATGAGGGAGAAAAAATGGTAATGTCATGGCCTTGGGTGTCCCCCAATCGAGGGTAGAAGTTGTAAATGGTATATCATAAAGAAGGCCACAATATTTGGACTATCTTGGGAAAGGACTCATGCTAGAGAGAGATATGGACCAAATTTATTTGTTGAATTGATTGATTGATTGATAGGTTGTACTTCAAAGATTAAACGAACATAAATGATTACTGAAGTATGACGGATGATGGAATATTGAGTGAGTGGGATGATAATAAATGTATAATATATGAATGTTTGGAAAATAGTGGTAGAGATGACCTCAAACACCCCCATGTGACTGAGCACTACTAAATTATCCATACAAACCTCAAGCTAATGTAATTATCTTAAGAAGGGAGGAATGTGATGAAAATTGATCAAATGATGATAGGTGGATGAAAATGAATCCCCAAATATGCCTTAAGGAGACTATTCAAGATATTTTAGGATAAATGTGTGTAATTTTGGAAAAATAGAGAAAATACTAGTTTATTAGAGTGATTAAACAATTGAGAGGATTGATATCAAGATGAACAACAAGTAAGACTGGTGAAAATGGAACAAAAAATGGAGTTATGGTTAAAAAATGGACATCTAAGAGTGTCAAATTTTGAAATAAGGGGTCTAAATAGGAAGTGAAAGGGGTATAAATCAATTCATTTAAACCCTACCTCCTTCCAAAAAAATTATAGATTTTACACATACGTGTTGGACATAGATGGATCATATGTTGCAATAATGCCACCAAGCAGAGTGAGTCTGGGAGTGGTGGAGCATGGCGAGTTGGTGATTCATTTAATTTTTGTTAATTTTTTAATTAAGATGCATAAATTATACCTTAAATTATAAAAATATTTAATCTACTATGAGGAATAAATTTCCTCATAATAATTTTGTAATCATAATTAGTGGCTTCACTTAGGTAAATAATGGGTTTATGTTGTCGAGTAATAGTTTTGATAATTTGAATTAGGTTATTATAAGTATTTATTTATATGAAGGATTTTTTAAGACTATTATATCTTTTATAACTCAATCAACATCGTCAAAAAATCACCTAACAGCTTTGAAAACCATCTAAGAATGAAGCTACATTTTTTGAATAATAGTTTTGTGCTTACTTATACAAATTTGAGCATGAAAATGGTCACTTTGAATTAGGTCATGAGATTGATGCCTCATTTATGCCTTTATTATATTTTAACATGAAATCAATGATTTTCCATCTATAATATTGGCTTTGCCTCAAAGGTGTCATGAGGATAAAGAGTTAAGTGAAGGTGATATGAACTTACTGAAAAAGTGAAGTGAGGATAGTTAGGATGATAATTAGAGTGAGATGAGATTATTAACTGAAATTTTCTAAGTGAAGGATAATATAACTATAATTTATTCATGAGAGTGTCATTCAATAATTATAAAGATACTTCACAGGCTAACTGTAGAGGACTATGGATTTCTAGATGTCATTGGACTATACCATGTGACTCAGATGCCAATGGTACACATAAATAAATCCATGTTTACTACCTTGTTAGAGAGATGTCACTCAAATATGATTACCTTCCACTTTGCAACAAGTGAGATGAATGTTACATTAGAGGATGTTCAACGTATCTTGTAGATCCCTATAAGAGGAGTGAGATTGTAGTGGAGCTTAACTAGGTAGGTGGTGATGTTATAGAGATTGGATAGACATATTATGGTGGCATTATATAGACAACAGATTGAATTGGATAATTTTATATGACATAAGATAATTTATATACTACCTCTAACCCTCATGGCCATTGTAAGTGGCATCTTACTACCTAACAAGAGTAGTTGTTTCTTCCAACTTGGTTTACAAGATGTGGTAGCTGACATGTTAGAGGGTGGGATAGTGTTCTCCTAGGGCCCTATAGTTTTACCATAGTTATATCAAGATATGACTTTAGAATCATACAATAGGGGAAAAATCATTGGTTCCTCCACACTATTACAAATCTAGTTATGAGAGCACATTTTGATTGAGCATCCTATGTGGAAATGAAAATAGAGAGCTCATAATGAGCCTATAATATCTGGGTGGGAGATGATGATGCAGGAAAGATTAGCTCATGTAAGGGATCTACCCTTCTAAATATGATTATTTGATGAGATTAATATTGAACATGTGACATGGATGTTTTACATGTAAATGCATTGTGTATGGAGAGAATATAGGGAGTGTATGAGTTATGTGACTACAAATTGTTATCTGATAGGATGATGGGATATTGTTATTGAGATATATTGACCATATATGGTCAAAATATATATTGGTAGATGATATAAAATTACTTAGGCACCACATTTGTTTTGAGAGAGTGACTAGAGAGAGGCTACAATGGGTTTCAATGACTTATCAAGAAATAACAAGAACTAATTTTAATACATTGGATCTCGTACAATCATATTTAAAGATAGTGATTATTGATGTTTGAGTGATAGGGAATTATGATGCATGGTGGGGACAATAGTCTCCTATGAGATTGGCTTGGCCATTTGAGAAGTGATGAGGATATAATCTCAACAATAGAGACACAAAGATTAATTTCAATGGTGGCTAGGGAGATAGAGGAGAGATGGAATAGGGCCAGGGACATAATTATATAGATGTAAGTGGAGACAAAAATGGATGAGGAGGAGGAGATATATATGGAGATGGAGATGAAAATATAAGATAGGTAAAGATAGATATAGATTAAGGTGGAGATGGGGTTGGACAGGGTAGAAGAGTATAGAGGGATGGAGATGGTATAAGAAGAAGAGGATATGAGCATCAACAAGTGATTATTATGCTAGAAATTGCATCCATAGTAGGTTTATTACCTCAGAGGATGATCATGAGGACTCTTAGAGTGATGATAAACTATGAATTAGAGCATACGATATGTATGATATAGATTATGGTGGTATTAGAGGATGAGAATATGTCATTATGACCCAATAGATTATTAGAGGACCTTGCCTTAATTTACATACTTTAACAAGAGATCATTATGAGGGTATCATAGATAACAAGTTTGGATAGTTTTGTAATGGTGTTACAGATGTATCTTTTAGGTGCACAAGGGTAAATAACAACTATACAATCATAGGTAATTACATGAAACACTAAGATAGATACATGGAAAGCTCATGTGGCACAAATAAAAATGATAGTGGGACAAATGATAGTTGTGCATGTGCAGTTGACTATCAAAGACACTAAGGTGGCCACTTTGGTAGCACATGTTACTACTAGGGATATAAAATTAGCTCAGTTGATTTCATAACTAGCTATTATGGATTCTAAGATATGGACACTATAGGCTAAGTGACATATAACTCAGGGTGTACTAGCATCACATGGATTGGGACATATGGGTGTTCAACTTTTGAGGGCTAAAGGAGAGGCTTAGTATTACTGAGACTTATATGAGTAGGTGATTTTAGTGGGTCAAAGGGATCCTAATTTCATATATGGAATACTTAGGGTCTCTAATTATCCCTAGACATCGACATAATTAGTACAACTCCATTTGAGGGGAGGTCCAACTCTAGTTGGCCATAGCCTAATTTTAGACACCATTAATACATGGATGAGTTTTGATATATATATTTTTATGATTATTTTATACATATACTCATTTTTTATGTATTCATGGATGATGATTGTGTGTGTGTGTGTGTGTGTGTGTGTGCACGCGTGCACTTATAGATGTGTGTGTGTGTATACACACATAAAAATATATGTGTGTGTGTATGTGTGTATATGTATGTTGTGTGTATGTGTATATGTATGTATATATATGTGTGTGTATGTATGTATATTTATGTTGTGTGTGTGTGTACATATACATACATGAATACACACATACATACATATATACATAGATACATACATATGTACACACACACACACACACGCACACATGCGCACACACACACACACACACACACACACACACACACAATTCTGATGATTTGATAATTAATTATGGTGTTATAGACTTTCATGTTGTATTATGATGATTAGGATGTATTTGATACATTTATTGATGTTTTATGACTATTATCATGCTCATGCCTTTTAATTTATATGTCAACATTCTTAGCTTATTATGATGTTATGATGCTAGAGTAGGATGTGAGTAGCATGTTAGATATTCATATGTAGTATTGATTAGATGATGTAGAAGACTGATGTGATGTCATGTCTATTAATGCAATTTATATGGATGATTATTTATTAGCTTGGGATGATATTGATGTATATGAGCCAATCTATTAGTATATGATGAGTAGATAGGAGTGTATGATGTTTTAGGCTGTTATGTTGATTAATATTAAGCTACATATTTTGAACAATCCTTTTTAATGTATCACTAGGTAAAATTCCCCATGATATATATAACCATGATGAATTATTTCAAATTATTCATATTGGATTGACACCAAAAGAAAATTAGTAAAAATAGAATTCAAAAGTAACATTTATCATGATGTACTAGTGATATGATAAACCAAGTTGAAACCTTTGTATTATGATATTGCACAAACACAAGACAATACAAAATATAAAGATAAAAAGAGATATAATAAGGATTTTCTAGCAACATTATTGACAAGGATAACCAACTATACATAAAGAGACAAACATATTATTAAAGAAACATAATGAATAAGTAAAGATACATTAAAATAAATCATAGGAAAAATATCACAGAGTGAAGAGATGGGTACGTACATGCATAGTGATGATGGTTGTGATGACTTAGCCTTTATCATGAAAAAAACCCTAGAATGGGGAATGAGTGAATCATGATTCAACTTTACCTTATTTATTCTTTCCCCTAGGGAATGATAAATATCATAAGATGATAACGTATAATGAATTATTGAATAATGACATGGTATAGGGATCATAGGACTTAGGATAAGATAATAGGGGACATGAAATGTTGGGATGTGGGACTATACATGTATTTATAACATTAAGGTAAAATATACACAAACTAGAAACATGGAAAAGGGGATCCATTATCAATAGTCAAGAAGGTAAGACTAACAATAAATAAGGTCATATGGTGAATAAGGATGAAGGATATTGGAGTGAAAAGGAAGATCAAGATAAAATCTTCAAGGTTATTATTCCCTACTCCCTTTATTTTTGTGGATTCTTCTTTGATAGGGGTGCTACTGACTGTGTTGGTTTGATATGCCAAAGTTTTTCTATCTTCTTGAAAGTTTTCCAAAGCACATTCACATACACAATCTGGAAAAAAGTCAAATAGGGGGAGAGTGGATGAGAGACATGATAGGATATATTAAATGAGATAGAAAGAGGATGATGGGATATGATGGATGTATTTCCCCCTAATATATGAGGTTCATAAAAATAATGTTTGTAGACAAGATGCCAAGGGTCATCAATCCCCTTCATTTAACAATGTTGATCTAGGGTTGGTGTCTAATGTCAATATGCAATATGAGAAAGATATGTTTGGAAAATGGTCCCTTATACCACACTCCACACTTTTAGAAATTGAAAAACACTCTTGCACAAATTAAATCACACATGAATGAAAATAAATCACACTTGCAGGAAAGTAAATTGTTGAATTGAAAATAAATGATAAAAAAATAAAACACCTATAGGTTCACAACAAAATATAAAAATGAATAGTTGTAGACATGAAATTAAATAATATTTTACAACAAAATGATAATTATAGAACAAAGAATTAAATAAAAATACATTGAGCATCTTGCTTAGAATGAGTGGCCAGCTCATTCCTTAGAAGAGGAGTTATTTATAACACAAGATTTAGAATAGATTAATTAGAATGATGGAGAGAAAAACATATTGACTGATTATATTTGGGTGTGGGAGGTTGCATTTACAATCTCATACTTCTAACCAACACCTTATAACAACCTAGATATTCTAGCCTATCTCAATCTCCACAAAATATGGAGAGATATATATTTATTGAAATAAAATTTTACAAATTTATTTTTAGATACAATCTATAAATGGAAAGTCTATATATAGAAAGACTCTAAATGGAAAACACTCTTGTGATAGCTATAAATGATCACGATCATCATAGACTAGACCAATAATAATTGGAATGTCTTATAAACATTTTCCAAATGAGTCTATAATTGCTTTGTCACAGTCTGTAGTAAGCATGTTGAAGTTCATAGCAAGCCTATAAAATTTTGTATCAAGTTTATCAAGTCCATAGCAAGCCTGATGAAGTCTGTAGCAAGTTTGATGAAGTCTGTAGCTCCCCTGTGTAAGTCTATAGATACAGACTAGGTGAGTTTGTATCAATTTTTATGAAGTCCATATCTTTCCCATGGAAGTTTGTATTAGAGATTAGGTGGGTCTATAGCTACTAGGTGAGTTCATAGCTGCAAACTAGGTGAGTTTGTATCTATTGGTCGAGTCTATAGCTAGGTCTAGAATGGACTGGGAGAGTATTTAGCTTGGCCAAAATGCTAGATCTTCTTTAGGAGCTATTGTATAATACTTAAAAACTACTCCAACATTGTTCTTGAATGGTTACTCTCATACTTAGAATCATTTCTAGCTTAGTATGGATTGCATATGCACATATTGACATCTTTTTCTTGATAATAATTATAAATCGTTAATAAAGAGATAATAATGAATTCTAGAGAAATCAGCATGATATATAATTTCTATTATATTTTAAATAAACTATAAGTTCAAAAACTACACTTAGATATACTTCCTATGCAATGAAAAAAGATGTTATTTCATGGATATAATGAGCCATTTTTGGGGCTCATCACAAGGTATAGCGTGAGTGACACCAAAGATCACTTTTCAAAAACATGTTTATCCAAAGTGGTAGATAATTGGTTTTCCTAATTAGACAAAAGATTTTTTTTTAAATATGACTATGTTTAGTGATGGGATAGAAATAAAATTTGATTATAAAACCTTCTCAGATGCATGACGTTCATCATTTCTTCTATTTCCTAACTATCATGAGTAGCTAGCTTATAAACTCTTGAATCAGATTCAATGATGATGACATAAGGTCACACCCATTTAGTCTTTAATTTTCCCTTATTTTCATGATTTTCATTGTATACCTAATATTATCCTATTGTTAATATGTTTCAAATATATTATGCATATAGGGGACATTTGTTATTGTTATTTTAGTGTTTATATCTTCTGTTCATATGGAGGCATACTACCTTAGTGTTATGTCACTAACATATTTTCCCCTATGGGGTATATTACTCGTGTTTATATCATGTACTAAAACTTATATATAACACATGCTTTCAAGATGAAATCTTTCTATGTTAGACATTATTTGTCTTATATCATATCTTCCATATGATGTGTGTAGTTTACTTTATTTTGACATAAGTGATTCACAAGTCCATCCCACATCTAAAAATGGGGTCTACATTACACTCATTATATTCATCTAGATTTCAATCATTTAGCATAGATTTCTCTCCCATATAGGGGTATTCAATTTTCACTTACTCCTATATGTATCTAGGGCCCAACTCCTATTCCCACTACTAGATATATTCAACATATTTGTTATCCTTTATTTTTTGGTACTAAAAATATTATTTTAGTTTCATATTTAATCTCTATAAAAATCACTCATAAATTATTGAAATATTTAATCCACATTCATAAACATATATGTGATATCATGGGAACATCCTCATATCTTTAGTAAAAAATGGTATATCATTTTCGATTTTATTTCTAGATTTTATCATACTATTATTATCGGCACTTATCCATGTGTAAATTTACTTATAAAATTCATAAGTACATTTTATTTTGTACCCATACCATCAATATTTTACTTTGATATGTATGCACATGAAAATCAAAATGGGGCTCTATTTAGACACTTATGAATGACCCCTATGCATTTATTAGTTGTTAAATTGTATTATTCTAGTGTATCCTTATTTTTCTTAGTTATTGGTCCAAATTAATAGTTATTGATATGTTTTTTTTCATTTTCATTATGTGCCTCTCTTTCTTCTTCCTCCCCTTATCCTTTTCCCTATCTCCCATCTTGTTTCTAGCACCCCCTTAGAAAGTATAGAGTACATGTTGGGAGACTTAGGTTTTTCTTTTGTTGGGGTACCTTAGGGATTTTTGGTCCCATATTGTCTAATTTTTGACCATTTGATGTTGGTATGTGTTCCAATGAGGTCCTAATTAAAATCCAATAGCTTTATAAAGACATAATTTTATTAGTGCATTTTGGCATCTAGTGAGAAATTCTAAAAGAGAGTAGTATTTTAATTTCAGAATGATATATTGATATTTTACAAGCATTGTAGATAAATTAAGAAATCACATATAAAGAATTCATTGTAGTATTGAAGTTCATAATAGCAAAAAATTACTTCATATTGGTTTTCTTGGATGAAAAATTATTACATTTATTGGTGTATTCTTTTTAATATTGTACATTTTTTTAGGATATGATAAGTATATGGTACTTAAAATCCTTTAGAATCTTAAATATAAGCCCCATAAATTTCTTTATCACTTTCATCTTCCATTTTGGGTTTGTAGAATAACTAGAATTCTCTAGTGATTGGCACCAATTTTAAGAAATCTAAGCATTATTTTTCGGATCCCTAAATGTGACAAACATAGTCTTCAAATTTTTTTGCTTATTCCTAACACTTATAATAGCTATAATTTATATAGTTTTGGTTCCCAGAAATGGAACTTGACAATTTATAAAGTGACCAGTCTAACTCCATAGCCCATACTCCTAGTCAAAGGAAAACTCTGCCTCATATACAAAAATTGTCAAAACATTAGGGAAACCTAGAGTTTATAAAATCAACACCAAAATATAGGTCATATGTTTTCAGGCCAAGGCTAAAGACCCAAAAGGAGGAGGAGGTAGATCATCTTTGGGAGGCTAGGTGCTCTAAGCAGAAGGCTTAGGTGAAGGAGGATCAAGTGTCACCAAAACTTCTTGAGAGGTATCTAGGGGGAAAGAAACGTTGATGAGCCACCCAAAAGGTAGTTGATCAAGTATACTAATTGGAACACCTCTCTGAATAGGGTATCTCCACCATCATGGGCCAATGGCATAATTCCAACAAGTCAATGGTGGACTCCAACCTCCCCACTGAGGATAAGGACTGAGAATAAGTATTGGTTGTGACAGTGACTTCATCACTGCTTAGATGTTGAAGGAGGAGAGACATAGGTGGATGGTTCATGTAGATGATGCTCATAGTGCAAGGAGAAGTCCCCCAATGGTTGATAAACTCCTACAAGTGTTGAATAATGAACACCAACTTATTTATTTGAGCTTGAATCTGCATGAGTGTCAAATAGATAAGAATTACCTTGTCATTAATTGATAACTAAGAATATATTTATTCATTGTCAAACATAATTGAATTTTCATACTTTCATAATTGAAATAAAACTATTGCTTTGAATAAGTTCTAAAGAGAATAAATAAAAACCAAACATTGATCATTATCCCCAAATAAAACCATACTCTAAGAGAGTGTCTTTAGGTGGAAAGATTCAAAATTTTTGTAAATTTCTAAGGCTAAGTATAATAAAAATTTAGTAAAGTCCATAAGAGGTGTTTGAAGCACTCAGGTCTTGAACAAGTTGAATACTTGTTTTGATGAATTCCAATGTGTAAAAGGTGATACCTAAGAGGAAGGCCTTGGTAAACTAGATACCAAATAAAGTGAGAGAGCTTAGACTTCAGTTTAGAATTCCAAATTTTATTACTTTGGTGTGTCAAGCCCTCGGTGAAGAATTTACACTCTAGCACCTATTTAACTTATCCAAAGCTAATCAAAATAGACTCATGATTTGATAAATGACAACTAGAGAGTAATTGTCAAATTTATTATCACAGTTCCACCTCTAATCCTTCCACCATGCACTTGGAGGTTGTAGACCCATCTCATGAAGCATGAAATTGGGATTCAATTCCCAGATACATAAAATAGTACGAAATTCTAAGTTGAGTAACTTTTATTTGTATTTAATGAAATCTCATGGAATCAAATCACATGATGAATTCAACTCCTTAATAATATGAATTCCTTTTTAAAAAAATCTAAAGATTTTAAACTTGATGTTTCTGCTAAAGGAAGACTACTATTGGTCATTATGGGGGGCACCAAATATTATGATCATTGAAAGAAATACCATTGTGAAAAATATCACTAATCCATCTTAGAAAGGGTTTGATAGGTTCAAAATATTTCTAAATTATTTTGGCAATCAAATAAACTTGAATTCTGACTAGGGTAGTGGTGATCAATAAAGCATGAAATCCATTTTCTTCCAACTAGTCTTACTAGAGGGGGTACATATGGAAATGTAATTCCCTTGGAGGGTTTTCTAGACATCAAAACCTTCAATTGTCAAACTACCCATTTAGCACAAAAATTAATATTGTTTCAAGTATTGAATCTTGAACACCACCTTCTTTGTTTGAGCTTGAATCTACATAAGTGTCAAAGAGATAAGAACTACCTTGTCATTAATTTATAACTAAGAAGATAGTTATTCATTGTTAAACATAACTAAATTTTCTTACTTTCAGTTTTCAAATAAAACTATCACTCTGAATAAGTTACAAAGAGAATCAATAAAATACTACCATTGAGCATTATCCCCAAAGTAAACTATACTCCAAGAGAATGACTTCGAGTGAAAATATTAGAAAAGGTTGCAAATCAAATTCTAAGTAAATTGAAAATTTGGGCAAGTGCATAAGAGGTGTTTAAAGAACTTAGGTCTCGATCAAGTTGAATACTTGGTTTGATAAATTCTAATGTGTAAAAGGTTCTCCCCAAGAGGAAGGCCTTGGTAAAGCAGACACCAAATAAAGTGAGAGATATTAGAGTTGAGTTTAGAATTCTAAATTTTGTTCCGTTTGGTGAGTCAAGCCCTTGATGAAGAATTGAAATTGCAATGCCTATTTAACTTGTCCAAAGCTAATGAAAATAAACTCACAATTTGATAAATGACAACTAGAGAGTAATTATTAAATTAATTTTCACAGTTCCACATCTATTCCTTCCACCATGTACATGGAGGTTGTAGACCCATCTTATGAAGCATTACTTCGATAATCAATTCCTAGATACACAAAATAGTAAGGAATTCTAAATTGAGTAACATATATTTATTGTTAATAAAATGCCATGGAATCCAATCACAAATGCTCGGCTATGATATGCTTGTTTATTGTGACCATATTCTACTCATGTATCATCATTATAGACTCTTATATTCGTTGTTGTTCCAATGGTGCAAGGAATGCCGGAAGAGATGTAATTTTTATTCTTTGGTGACAATATATTGGTAACATGAATAAATGAAAGTAAGAAGATAAATTATGGAACCTTAATGTCCTTTTTTACATGAATACTATTACATAGTTGTTTCAATCCACAAATTAGACATGGAATGTTGTTTCAATCAAATTAGCGCTCATGACATCCTCGTTTAGTCTCAAAAATAGAAAACAATAAATCTAAAATATCACCACCTTACAAGCTACATACCCCTTTGCAATAGTTCCTATAGGTCATGTAAATCCAACCACTACCCTGAATCTGGGTTTGACATACAATATAGCCCCCCTACTATATAGTATCACATGAAATACCTTGTCATCACCACTCATTGTAACCATCCATTACACGTTCAAATCTTTCATGACTTACACGTTCCTTTATTACCTTACCCTTTCTTCAAGGATTCTGAATATTTTAATTTGATTTAATTGATATATATATGTTAATAAAGTACAAGTGATGAAATATTTTAACTTGAGTTGAGTGGTGATGGCAAGGGCCAATGACAGGGCATCTAAGGGGATACACTAGAGGGCCCATACCATACTCTAGACCTAGATTCAATCTAGATAGTGGATTTACATGTCATGCATCCATTGTTGTGGGGTCTATAACTTACAATGTGTCGGTATATTTGATTGGTCATTTTATTTTGTCAAGTGTTGATTTAACTGCAGTAGGCTCCACATTTATTGTGTTAATCAAAGAATCATTATAATGCCACTAATATGGGTACAAGATACTAAATTTATGATATACACACACACACACATAGAGATAGATATAATTCCAAAAAATATATAATATTTTTATAATATATAAAATAGCATAATATATATAAAACAATATAATTTATTATATTATAATATTATTAAATATAATTATATTATATTATCATTTATTATATATATATATATATATATATAATTATAATTATAAATATAACTATTAATACATAATATATAATTAATAATTAATAATTATAATATTATTTCTCTACATGTGTATGATCTTATTTCAAAGGGTTGGATCTTAATTGGGCCAATCTACAATTATACCCCTATAGGAGGGAACTTAATTGTTATAACGAGTCTTCAGTGGGTTCCCTAAATCATACTTGCATCTTTCAAATCCATTGCATCTAGAAACTTCTGCATACTTTACGACTAGAAATAAGAATAAAAAATCTAAAACATGGGGTCTCACTGAGTTCATATAGTGAGTCATGGAACACAATGCAAATGTTACCCTTGACTTCATTGTAACTTGAAATACGTGAAAAGTATCCATTCGCGGCATCAAAATCAATGTTTCATAGGAATACGTCAATGAAGTGACTGATATGTCATGTGAAGGTACCAAGGCATTCAAGGACCAATCAAAAAAATAAAAGCTGCTTCAACATTTTTTTAAGACAAATGACTTTATGTAGATGGATAAGAAAGGCTTCTCATGGATAGATTTTCCACGCTACTAGCCTGAAATTTATCTTCAAGTCATGCACTAAATGATGCTTGAAGGTGAATATATTCTTATATTTTCCCACCACATTCTATTTTTAAATCACTTCATTGGCTACAAAATTAGTATGCCTTTCTTTTTGATAAAGTCCCTTGAAAACACTATTTCACTACATCAAGTGAATGGCTCTAATCCCATCCTCTACCAACATTTCATTCTCTTCCTAGTCAAGCATGGCCAAACCCTTCTAGTTGAGAGGTTATCCCTGTGGGTTCCTACTCTAGGGAGGACTCCTAGATGAACTCTCTGATAGAGGATCCCACCACGATATCCCACTAGCCCTCTAATCGCACCCCTAAAGACAACCTATCTAAGTCCCCTTCTGATAACCCCTCTAGAATTTTTATCCACAAACCTAATCCTATCTCTCTCAATGTGGGTGCCCCAATAGAGACCATCTAGAAATGGAAATCCATTGACTAATGAGATGGAAAGGAACAAATTGTAGGTGGAGAGTTTTAACTCCAAGGTTCAACAAGCAGGGATGGTCCTTGCCAAACTCATTAAGGACTAGAGCTTTTTGCATAGACAAGTTGAATCCATGGTTTAGTATTTTGTTTAGTCTACCCAAACTACCCAATCCCCTACCATTTAGTCACCTAAATCCTTAAGATTCCCCCTCTAGGTTCCCCTAAGGGGGTCCCCCCAAAGTGGTCTCCCTTGTAGGTTAAAGAACAAAAGCATCCTCGTATACTCTTCTTTGGTGAATCTGTTAAAAGCCCCATGTTAGAGAATTGTTAGTGATGTCATGGTGATGTCATAGAAGTGTCCTAGTGAGTGGATGAAGTGCTTTGATAGCATAAATAAAAATGACAAAGTGTGTAATGTGCTTTTTCTAGTGTTCCTTATGTTGGCTTGGTTGATCTTTAGTTTTGGCATGATTAGAAATGTTCAAGGATGAGTATGATGATTGAATAATGTAAAAGAGGTCCTTGAGATATTATATATGATTTGAGTACTTGTGTGCATAAGTGGAATTCATCTAGTTGATTATAGTTTTTCATCTAGATAGTTTGGGTCTAGTGGTAGAAAATCTAAGTAGGCAATTTGATGACATCACCATTACCACGTAGAAGTGAGTCAAGGGGAGTTGGTCATATGGTTGTGATCACATTATCCCTAGTTGTTATGTATCAGATCTCAAGTCATGCATAGAAGTGAAATAAAATATATGAGGGTGCAAATTTGGCTTCTCAGTTAGAATTTATTGTTTTCCCATACTTAGCCAAATTTTCAAAGTGGCCAAAAAGACTGAGTAAGCATTTTAATGATGGTAGATCTCGCACATGTGGATGTTTTAGGAAAATGTGATCATATAGGTTTGTTTATTTTTATGCTTAGTTTATTTTCACCAATTTTTAGATCATGTGATTAATCATGTCAAAATATATGCTTATTCAAAGTTAGGCTCCTAGGTAATTTGACTATGTTTTTCCATGGCCAATTTTTCAACATAGCAAGAAGAGCTGAGTGAGAATTTTGATGGTGTTATATCTTGCATGTGTGAAGGTTTCAATAGAAAATGATAATATGGGTTTGTTTAGTTTTGAGCATATATATTTTGTGCTAAATTTAAGATCATGCACTGAAGTGTGGCAAAAGTTATGCATGCTCAAAGTTGGTCTCTTAGTCAAGGTTTTGACATGATTGGCTCTATGATAGAATATTTTGAGAAGTCATTTTAATGATGTTGTATCTCACATGCATAAAGGTTTTAAGAGTAGTTTTTTATATAGATAGATTCTCCTTTGAAATGTGATCATGAGGTCCAAATTGGAGATCATGTGTCAAAGCACAGAAGTTGTTATTTAGGCCTAAAATAGGCTTTCAAGGTATATTGTGATTGATCTGCATAGTCAATTTGCTTGATGTTAAAGATCTGGACCTAGTGGAGATCCAATAGCTCACATGATTTTTTATAGTGAAGATCTATCATGCATGTAAGATTCAAATAGGTTAATGTGATAGCTATCTAGCAGAGTTGAAGTTTAGAACCAAATGAAGATCCAATAGTGCTTGAGCAATTGTACAATAATGATCTAACAATGCATGTTGATCGAGATGAAAAGAAGTGCATGATGTTTAACATTTGAACAAAGGTACAAGAAATGATCTAATGGTGAGTGGGTTTTCACACAAATTGATTGAATGATGTATGGTGCTTGATAATGACTTGACTAATCCATGAAGATTGACGGAGTGTGTGAAGTCAAATTTTAAAGGGTGCATGAGATGAGGTTAAAGTGACAAAGGTTTAATGCTTGAGTATTGATGCCTATACATTAAAGTTTAGATAATATTGATGGTGCATGTTTGATATGAGATGCAAGGACATGAGATGTAAGCATTGTGTTCAAGGTTTAACTGTGACCATTGTCATTTAAATATTTGAATTTTACAAAGGGAAAACTAATGCCTGGTCTTTGGGCCTTAACTTTTGATCTAGACAAAACTTTCTCATGTAGTAAAAATAAAGTGGTGGAGGACTTCAAGGCACATTTTTAAATATGTATTATAAGATCTGAAAGTGTGTATAGACAAATATATTGAGTTCTAAAATTGATTATGTTTTCATATATGCTTTGTAAGTGACCCAAGAAGGATATTCAAGCTTATGTAGATGTTGTTTTGATCTTTCATGGTGAATTGGTAAGTGGGGAGTGTATTATAATCCATGAGGATGATTTATGAGGATTTTATAGGTGTTATTAATCTATCTTAAGTATGAACAATGTTTAAGAAGTTGAGAGTGTGTTTGATAATGGTCTTCTTGTGTATAAGGTCTTTATTTGAGTTGTTTGAGCATACAGAGAGGTAAGCTAAGATCACTGTGATCTTTTGAGGGTGTCCTAGGGGATATAAGGAGTGGACATATGTATTTTTAAATGATCAATTGTTCTTTATTTGCTTGGATATGTAGCAAAGAGCTGTTGGACGTCTATAGGACCTAAAAGTAATGTAGGCCTATTTTTGAAAGTGGATTGTGCTTAAGTGTGATCCATATGAGATGTCTTAAGGGTGAAGGCATGTATTGTGGAAAACAAGGATTATTATGGAATTGACAATTAATAATTGCTATATACACACACACACACACACACACACACACACACACACACACACACACACATATATATATATATATATATATATATATATATATATATATATATATATATATATATATAGTGTAAGAAAATTGTGTTGGGTTCTATACTTTAAGTGTGAGAATATGGAGAGATTTGATAGAGGTTTATGTGTGTGGTTTGTGGAGCGAAGGATAGGTAGTGTGCCTATTGGTGGAATCAATGAACATAATAGTTTGTTGATTATGTGTATGACATATAGGTCATGTTTCTAATGTCAAGATAGTGTTTTTATAGTGTGTGGATATGCTAAGACTTTTGTGTGTGTAGATGAGGACAATTTGAGTGAAGAAAGAGACAGATTATGACATGCTTATGTGAGAGGCATGTTTGAGAGAGAGAGAGAGTTTTGTGTAGTTGTCAGATAATTTAGAGATCCATAATTAGGTGTTGAAGACATTAGTCTTAAGGTGTAAGTTTTCTTAACAAAGGAAGGTCTAACGGAGTTGGTTTTCTTTAGGGGTAGTTGTTCCTTGTAAAATAGATATTTTAGTAAAGGTAGGTGGTCTAAAGGAGTTGATCATCTTAGGGGAAATTTTTCCTTATGTAAAAAATATTTCACTAAATACCTTTGGTCAAGAGGACATGATCAAGGTTTTCTAGTCTAAAGGAGTTGATTAGTCTCTTATTTTTTGGCATCTTATATGATAGTAGTCCATGTGTTTGCAGGATTGAGAGTGGGTTTTATTTCCCAAGAGGGTTTCCCATGTAGATCTTGTGTTATGTATGTGATACTGCATTATGTTTATTTTTCACTACTATTAAAGATTTGTATGCTTCATAAATTCATGTGTTCAATTCTTAAGCATTCACAAGGGTTTGGAAATGGAATTGGATAGTTTGACAACACTGATTCACCCCCCCCTTAGTGGATTGTACCTATAACAATTAGTATCAGAATGAGGTCCTTTGGTAAAATCTTGACATCTTGAACGTGATCCAAGGTATAATGGCTAGTCAGAATGTGTAAGGTAGTTTCTCTACTAAGCAAGCACCGATGTTTAATAGATTCAATTATTCATTTTGGAGTGCTACGATGAAGACATACATTATGCCCCTAGCATTTGATGTATGGAAATTTGTTCTAGATGGTTATGTTGCTCATGTTATTCCTCTATCTAGTGCTATAGACAAGAAGCTATTTCGGAACAACTCTAAGGCAATGAATGCCATCACTTATGGTCTTACAAAAATTGAGTTTACCAAAGTAATTCATTGCACATCTACCAAGGAAATATGGGATAAATTAAAGACTATTTTTGAATAATATTCAAAGGTGAAGCTTTCTAAATTATAGACTCATAGAAGGCAATTTGAAAGTCTCAAGATGAACAAAGAAGATACTGTGGCATCCTTTATACAAAGAGTTGATGAGGTTATGAACATCATCAGATGAATTGAGAGAATCTTGAAGAGACTATGGTTGTTTAAAAGGTATTAAGGTCTGTATTCCCCAAGTTTGATCCAAAAGTATCTTCTATAGAAGAGAGTCATGACCTGACTTAGTTAAAGATGGATCAATTACATGGCACCCTTACTGCTTCTAAAATGAGGAAGAATGATGATATATCTCCAAATAAGGAAGCAACTTTCAAGACTAAAATGCAAACAAAGAAGTTCTACGGTAAGAAACTCAAGGAGGATGGCATTCCTTATATTGATGAAGATGAACTGATTTCTTTGATTTCAATGAAATTAGGAACATGTTCAAGCAAGTATAAAGGTAGTTTATCCCTCAAATGCTTCAATTATGGTGAGATAGGACATTTTTATATGATAATGATGATGATGAAGAGGATGATCAAGGTCATGATGATGACAAGAGATATTTTAGGTCATGATGATGAAGTTCCCTCATAAGTATAAGAAGGATGATGATAAAGAGCATGATCAAGGTCATGGTGATGGCAAGAGATCTTTTAGGTCCGATAAAATAAAAATTGGGCTCAAAAAGTTTGATAACAAGAACAAGTACTTCAAGGACATGAAGAGATATATACCAAAAAAAATTGTAGCTCAATAGATGAGAGTGAAGATAGTGACTCATAATATGATCATAAATATGATGGTTCTATTAAATATGAAACTCTGTTCATGGCTGAGAAAGGTAGTTGCTCACACCAGAAGGTGTCTACTTGGAGTGATTTAGATGATGATGATGATGATGATGATGATGATGATGATGATGATGATGATGATGATGATGATGATGAGACTGTATTGATAAATGCTCATGAAGAACTGAAGATTGAAAATAAGATCAATAAGAAGATGAAATCTAAACTCAAGGATTTTGAGGAGTAATTCAATGTGTTTGAAGCAAGAATGGATGAAGATTCTAAGGAGCATGAAGATGTGATCAAACATCTCAGTTGTCAATTGGAAATCATGTCTACAAGCTTAAAAGCTAAAGAATATGAATGTGGAAGGTATATAATTGAAAATGAATCATTGAAATTTGAGTTAAAGAAGGTATATAGTAAGGTTATGTGATTTGTGAGATTTGAAAAGAGCTCAAGTGATCTAGACAATATTCTGAATGATCAAAATCATGCAAGTGATAAGACTGGTCTTGGATACGAAGAAGAAACAAAGACTGCAAACTCAAGACAAGATGAAGACTAATGTGAACAAAGATAATCAACCTTTGAATACAAATCACTAGATAAAGAATGAAGGTGCTATCAAAATGAATATAAAATAAATTAGACGACCAAATTCCATGAGGTATGAAAATTTCAATGGTTACTACTATACTTATAATCAGTTTGGGCATAGAGCTAAGGAATGTAGAAAACTTGTTAAGAATGAATCTGATTGGAACTATAATAGCGGTCATAAGTCAAAAGATATAAGTAAATATGAGTGCCTCAACTATAATGATGTTGGACACTTTGAAAATTTTGTCCATTTAAGGCAAGACAAGCTGAGTTTCCTTTAAGAGATATTGAGTGCTATAGTTGTTATGAACTAGGACACATTGCAAGATATTGTCCAAATCTAGAAACGCAGAAAGATCCTTTTGAAAAAAATATGGTATGATTCAACGGTTAATAGAGAGGCCATATTGTTAGATTTTTTAAGAAGAGGCCTAAAAGATATAATAGATTTTATCAGGCTCCTCAATTGCAAGAAAGAGGAGAAGTTAATGCATGGAAACCGGTGGTATGTAGGAATTATGATGAGGCTGTAAGTCTAAGTAATATGTTTGATATCATGAATAATGATTCTAATGTTGAAGATCCACAAGAGGTCTCATTGTCTACTCATATGGAGAATGAAGAGACTAATCTCAAGTAGAAGACCAAGGTGTTGGTTGAAGCTATTTCTAAAGTATGTATGGATCCAAGTGAACATCATACTATTTTTGAACAAATGCCTAGTGATGAGAATCCAAGCTGCAAGGAAGATTATTCAGTTGAAGACGTATGCCATCAATCTATGTTGTCTCCATCTATTGATAATCTAATCATAGAAGAAAAGGAGAATGTTATAGTAGTTGAGGAAGTTATTTCTCTAAAGTCAAAGAAGAAGAAGAAGAAGAAGAAAAAGAAAAAGAAAAAGAACTATAAGTATCATCTGAGTAAGGAGAAAGATGAATATGAGGAGTTGTATTTGTTTTAAATCATTGCAATATAGAGGGTGTCTCTATATATGCTTCTTAATAGACTCCTTTCAAGTGGAGAAGCAAGTGCTATGATGTTTTTTTTTAGTTGGAATAGTCTGTAGGGTCATATTGAAGGTTCCTAGATGAAAAAGGAGGATTTATGATTTGTCAAGGTAATATTTTTGCATAGAAATGTTTGTTGACCTTATTTTAGTATGCTCCAAGTGGTTTTATTATTTGAAGGTATGATTCAAGTCAAATTGAAGAATTTTGTTTGCTTTTGAGTTTCCTAGTTTATGCTTATGAGTATACAAATCCTAAAATGGGTTATAGGAAGTCAAGGTTCTCAATGGTGTAGAAGCTCAAATATTAGTCTAGAAGTGTATAATGGTTGTCTTCATGTCTATAAGAAGTTTTAGAGTTGTGTGTTGACTATAAGGAGGTTTGTTGACCTTGTTTATTTTGAGATTATAGGGTTTTAGGCTATATTAGGAAAATTGTCTACCTTGTGAATTGAGGTATGTGTCTCCTTAATATGTTGAATCGGCCAAATGGGTATTCAAATCAAGATTCATAGAGATTTGAAGTTTTTTGGTTCTCAAGTTATTCTTTTTTATCAATATGTTGGGCTAATTGGCTTGTAGGTTTGTGAAGGAAGTGTGTTTCAGAGGATGATCTTAGTAAAAAAAATTGGTGTCCTTAGGGGGACATATGAGAGTGCTCTAGATATGAAGCTTCAATGCCTAAAGATATGTATACTGAAATTTGTGGGCTCTACAAGTTCTAGGTAGGGATACAATGAGTCTAGATAGGCATAGTCTTAAAGATGTGCCTTTTGTTTAGCTTCTCCAAAAGAGCAAGGTATGTGCATTTCAAGGTGAGATATCAAGATGGTTTAGTTCATGTTTCCTATTTGGTGAATGTTATGATGTATTGTTAATGGTCATGGAATTATCCTAAGAGAGAAGGCTGGTAAGCCTATGTGGTCATTATTCATGGTGTATGGAGATTTGAAGATGCTCAAATGGTTTAATGTCTTAAATATATTAGGGGGAGTCCCTCTCAGATGTTACTTGGTAAGATACATCAATTGTTAATATTTTGTGTGCTCTTTCTTCATTGGTTACAGTGCTTGGTTGAAGAAAGTGTTAGCATGGAACAAGAGGATGTTGTCCAGGCAAGTTGAAGTAGGCTCAAGGTAAGGGGGAGTTTGTAATATCTTTATAATATGGTCTAATATTAATTGGTATTATTTTTAGGTCCTCATAATCAGTTTGTGACCACTTTGTCATTGTGTCAAAGGGGGATAAAGTACCTATTGTGGGAGTACTTGAAGAGAGAGAAGGTGAGCTATATATTACTATATATGATGTTTCTTGACATCAATGACAAATAGAGAGATTGTTGGATAATTTTTTTTTATTTTATGGCGTTGTCATGGAGTTGTCATAGTGAGTAGATGAAGTGATTTGATAGACTAAGTAACAATGACAAAGTGTGCAATGTGCTTGTTATAGTGTGCCTTATGTTGGCTTGGTTGATCTTCAATTTTGGCATGATTATAGATGTTTAGGGATGAGTATGATTATTAGAGCATGTGAAATAGGTCCCTAATATGTTATCTTTGATTTGATTACTTATGTGTATAAGTGGAATTCATCTGGTTGATCATAATTTTTCATCTAGACAGTTCGGGTCTAGTGGTGGAAAATTTGAGTAGGCAATTTTATGACATCATCATTGCCACATGAAAGTTAGTAAAGGGGAGTTGGTCATATTGTTGTGATCACATTAGTATTTAGTTGTTATGCACCATATCTCAATTCATACATCAAATCATGGTCAAAGATATGAGAGTGAAAAGTTATCTTCTCAGTCAGAATTCCTTGTATTCCCATACTTAACCAACTTTGCAAAGTGGTAGGAAAGAGTTCAGTAAGTAGTTTGATGATGGTAAATCTATAACATGTAGATTTTTCAAGTTAAGGTGATCATATGGGTTTGTTTAATTTTATGTCTAGTTTATTTTTTCTAATTTTTAGATCATGTGATGGAGCGTGTCAAAATATATGCTTATGCAAAGTTGGACTCCTAGGTAGTTTAACTATGTTTTTCATAGACAATTTTGCAATATGACGAAAAGAGCTGAGTGAGAATTTTGATGGTGTTATATCTTGCACATGTGAATGTGTTAATAAAAACTAATCATATGGATTTATTTAGTTTTGAGAATAGATGTTTTGTACTAAATTTGAGATCATGCACTAAGCATGGCAAAAATTATGCATGCTTAAAGTTGGCCTCTCAGGTAGGGTTTTGACCTCATTGGCCCTATGAGAAAAGATTTTAAGAAGACATTTTAATGACGTTGTATCTCACACATATGAAGGTTTAAGGATCAATTTATTATATGGATAGATTTTCCTTTGAAAGGTGATCATGAGGTCTAAATTTCAGATCATGCATCAAAGTGCAAAAGAAGCTATTAAGGTCCAAAATAGTCTTTCCAAGCATATTGCAGTTGGTCCCCATAGTAAATTTGCTTGATGCTAAAAATATGGACCCAGTGGAGATATAAGGTCTCATGGAGTTCATATAGTGAATATATATGACATGCATAAGAGACAAATGGGTCAATGTGATGACTATTTAGTAGAGTTAAAGTTCAGAACTAAATGAAGATCCAACAATGCACAAACGATTGTACAGGAATGATCTAATGATGTGTGTTGATTGAGATGGAAATAAGTATATGATGTTAAACATGTAAACAAAGGTATAGGATAAGGATCTAATGGCTAATGGGTGTTCATATAGATTTATTTAATGATGCATGGTGCTTGATAAGGACATGACTAATCTGTAGAGATCAATGGAGCATGTGAAGTCAAAGTTTCTAGGATGCACAAGATGAGGTCAAAGTGATAGAGGTTTAATGCTTCAAAATTAGTGCTTATGCATTAAAGTTTAGATAGGATCAATGGTCTAAGTTTTACTTGATCTATTAGATCATGATGTAAGCATTGTGTTTGAGGTTGACTATAACCATTGCCAGTTAAATATTTGAATTTTATAAAGGGAAAACTAGTGTCTCGTATGTAGGCCATAAATTTTGATCTAGATAGAATTTTCTCATGCAGTTACAAGAAAAATGGTAAAGTATTCAAAGGTGCATCTGAAAATATGGATTAGAATATTTGAAAGTGTGTATAAACAAAGATATTGAGCTCCAAAGTTGATTGTGTTTTTGTATATGTTCTACAAGTGACCCAAGAAGGATATTTGAGCTTATGTAGATGTTATTTCTATGTTTCATATTAAATTGGATATTGAAGAGTGTTTCAGACTCCATGAAGATGCTCTCTGAGGCTTTTGGAGGTGTGATCAATCTATATTAAGTATAAAAAATGTTTATAAATTTGATTGTATGTTTAATAATGGTGTTCTTGTGTATAAGGTCTCTATTTCAGTTGTTTGAGCATAAACATATGTAAGCTAAGATTACTATGATATTTTAAGGATGTCTTAGGGGATATAAGGAGTGGACCTATGCATTTATAAATGTTCCCATGTTCTTAATTTTCTTAGAGATGTATCAAAGAGCCAAATGGACCTCCATAGAACCTAAAAGTAACTTAGGCCTATTTTTGAAAGGGGACTATGCTTAAGTGTGACCCATATGATATACCTTAAGGGTGAAGGTGTGTATTGTGGCTGACAAGGATTATTATGGACTTGATAATTCATGATTTCTCTATATATAGTGGTTCTATACTTTAAGTGTGAGGTTGTGGAGAGATTTGTGCGAGGTTATGTATGTGGTTTATGGAGTAAAGGATAGGTGGTGTGCATATTAGTATAATTAATGATTAGAACATTTGGTTGACTATGTGTATGACCTATAAGTCATGTTTCTAATGTCAAGATAGTATTCTTATAGTGTGTGGATATGCAAAGAAGTTTGAGTGTGCAGATGAGGACAGTTTGAGTGAAGAAAGAGAGAGGTTGTGACATGCCTATATGAGGGGCCTATTTGTGTGGGTGTGTGTGTGTGTGTGTGTGTGTGTGTGTGAGAGAGAGAGAGAGAGAGAGAGAGAGAGAGAGAGAGAAAGAGAGAGAGAGAGAGAGAGAGAGAGAGAGAGAGAGAGAGAGAGAGAGAGAGAGAGAGAGAGAGAGAGAGAGAGAGAGAGAGAGAGAGAGAGAGAGAGAGAGAGAGAGAGAGAGAGAGTTTTGTATAGTTATCAGATAATCTAAAGATTCATCATCAGGGGTTGAAGACATCAGTCCTAAGGTGGAAGTGTTATTATCAAAGGAGGTTATAAAGGAGATGGTCTTCCTTAGGTGTAGTTTATCTTTGTAAAATAGTTGTTTTATTAAAGGTATGTGGTCTAAAGGATTTGATCATATTAGGGGCAGGTAATTCTTATAGAATAGATGTTTTACTGAATACCATTGGTCAGGAGGATATGATCAAGATTTATTGTTCTAAAAGATTTTATCAATCTCATGTTTTTTTATTATCTTATAGGATAGTAGTCCATGTGTTTTCAAGTTTGAGAGTGGGTTTTATTCCCCAAGAGAGTTTCCCACATAGATCTTGTGTTGTGTATGTGATATTTTCATTATGTTTATTGTTCACTACTATGAATGACTTGTATGCTTCATAAATACTTGTGTTGAATGCTTAAGTATTCACAATAGTTTGTAAATTGAATTGGATTATTTTTCATCATTGATTCACCCCCTCTCTTAGTGGATTTTACCTCTAACACCCTGGAAACCACACTCAGACAAAGGTTTATAAGATAAAATAGATCATCTCGACAAAGATTCTTAAAGATGTTGAAGACCCATCAGAGGTACTTTCTTCCTATGTTTCTTTTTGGTTTCTTATTTTTTTGGTTCTCAGTTTAGTCCCATAGCTTTCATTGTTTTGGTTACTCAACTTTGTTTTGGCTTGTTAAACTTTTTGTACTACACTTTGGTGGTTATAGGATCCTTGTAAAACATGGTTTTTACCTTATCAAATAAAAAATAATTAATGTAAATTAAATATTATTTATATGCTATTATTTTATAGATTATTAAATATTAATATTATAAAAACAATTCTATTTATTCCCTGTAAGGGATTCTTTTTTTGTTTCTTAAAGTAAATGTATATAATAAATTATTTTTATTTCATACTAAAATGCTAAAGCTTGTGAGTAATATATAATATTTTTAAGTTACATAGGTTAAAAGTAATGTGATATTTAGAGATATTGAATTTAATGTTTTCCATCATGAGACCATATGCTACATGAAATCTAAAATATTTGACAAATATGCATTGTTTTTCATGTGGTGTGTTGGCTTATTCATATGGGAAACAAATTTAATCTTTCACTTGTCGATAGTCTCACTCCTCCATCAACTAATACTCTTAGAACCCTATCACATGGCCACCAAATTCATCTATTATTTCAACAATACAATATAAAAAAAAATTAATGATATATATATATATATATATATAATACTACCATAAATATTGAATATAGCCAGATTGTTATTTTTGATACATTGTGTCTATTGTGTATGGCATTTATAACATAAATTCATCCAAGTATACAACTCTAAAATTAATTAAATGATAAATTGAAAGCCTTTTCCAATGAAACCACAAGCACTACCAATTTTGGGTACTCTATTGGCCTTGGGTAAAAATTCACACTATTATCTTCGTACTCTTTACAAGTGCTTCTATGGTCTGATTTATCTCAAATAATGTACCACCCCAATTGTTATAGCTTTCTCTATGGACATTGTAACTATCATTCCAAATAACATAAGTACTAAAAGAGATGACAGTTTTTTTTTGATAAGATAAGTTTCATAAAGTGAAAGAGTGTAAATTGATAATTGTACCTCACTCTAAACCCATCACCACTAACCTTATCTCATGGTGTGTGTGTGTGTGTGTGTGTGTGTGTGTGTGTGTGTGTGTGTGTGTGTGTGTGTGTGTGTGTGTGTGTGTGTGTGTGTGTGTGTGTGTGTGTGTGTGTGTGTGTGTGTGTGTGTGTGTGTGTGTGTGTGTACATATACATACATACACACATACATACATATATACATAGATACATACATATATACATACACACATGTATGTATGTATACACACACACGCACACACACACACACACACACACACACACACACACACACACACACACACACAATTATGATGATTTGATAATGAATTATGGTGTTATAGACTTTCATGTTGTATTATGATGACTATGATGTATATGATTCATTTATTGATGTTTTATGACTATTATCACACTCATGCCTTCTAACTTCTATGTCAACATTCTTAGCTTATTATGATGTCATGATTCTAGAGTAGGATGTGAGTAGCATGTTAGCTATTCATATGTAGTATTGATTAGATAATGTAGAAGATTGATGTGATGCCATGTCTATTAATGCAATTTATATGGATGATTATTTGTTATCTTGGGATGATATTGATGTATATGAGCCAATCTATTAGTATATGATGAGTAGATAGGAGTGTATGATGTTTTAGGTTGTTATGTTGATCAATATTGAGCTATATATTTTGAACAATCCTTTTTAAGGTATCACTAGGTAAAATTCCCCATGATATATATAACCATGATGACTTATTTCAAATTATTCATATTGGATTGACACCAAAAGAAAATTAGTAAAAATAGAATGCAAAAATAACATGTATCATGATGTACCAGTGGTATGATAGACCAAGTTGAAACCTTTGTATTATGATATTGCACAAACACAAGACAATACAAAATATAAAGATAAAAAGAGAGATAATAAGGATTTGATAGTAACATTATTGACAAGGATAACCAACTATACATAAAGAGACAAACATATTAGTAAAGAAAAATAATGAATAAGTAAAGATACATAAAAATAAATCATAGGAAAAATATCACAGAGTGAAGAGATGGGTACGTACATGCATAGTGATGATGATCGTGATGACTTAGCCTTTGTCATTAAAAAAACCCTAGAATGGGGAATGAGTGAATCATGATTCAACTTTACCTTATTTATTCTTTCCCCTAGGCAATGATAAATATCATAGGATGATAAATTATAATGAATTATTGAATAATGACATGGTATAGGGATCATAAGACTTAGGATAAGATAATAGGGGAGATGAAATGTTGGGATGTGGGACTATACATGTATTTATAACATTGAGGGAAACTATACACAAACTAGAAACTTGGAAAAGGGGATCCATAATCAATAGTCAAGAAGGTAAGACTGACAATAAATAAGGTCATATGGTGAATAAGGATGAAGGATATTGGAGTGAAAAGGAAGATCAAGATAAAATCTTCAAGGTTATTATTTCCTACTCCCTTTATTCTTGTGGCTTCTTCTTTGATAGGGGTGCTAATGACTGTGTTGGTTTGATATGCCAAAGTTTTTCTATCTTCTTGAAAGTTTTCCAAAGCACATTTACATACACAATCTGGACAAAATTCAAATAGGGGGAGAGTAGATGAGAGACATGATAGGATATATTAAATGAGATAGAAAGAGGATGATGGGATATGATGGATGTATTTCCCCCTAATATATGAGGTTCATACAAATAATTTTTGTAGACAAGATGACAAGGGTCATCAATCCCCTTCATTTAACAATGTTGATCTAGGGTTGGTGTCTGATGTCAATATGCAATATGAGAAGGAGATATTTGGAAAATGGTCCCTTCTACCACACTCCACACTTGTAGAAATTGAAAAACACTCTTGCACAAATTAAATCACACATGAATTAAAATAAATCACACTTGCAGGAAAGTAAATTGTTGAATTGAAAATAAATGATAAACAAATAAAACAACTATAGGTTCACAACAAAATATAAAAATGAATAGTTGTAGACATGAAATTAAATAATATTTTACAACAAAATGATAATTATAGAACAAAGAATTAAATTAAAAAACATTGAGCATCTTCCTTAGAATGAGTGGCCAGCTCATTCCTTAGAAGAGGAGTTATTTATAACACAAGATTTAGAATAGATTAATTAGAATGATGGAGAGAAAAACATATTGATTGATTATATTTGGGTGTGGGAGGTTGCATTTACAATCTCATACTTCTAACCAACACCTTATAACAACCTAGATATTCTAGCCTATCTCAATCTCCACAAAATATGGAGAGAGAGATATTTGTTGAAATGAAATTATACAAATTTATATTTAGATACAATATATAAATGGAAAGTCTATATATAGAAATACTCTAAATGGAAAACATTCTTGTGATAGCTATAAATGATCACGATCATCATAGACTAGACCAATAATAATTAGAATGTCTTATAAACATTTTCCAAATGAGTCTATAATAGCTTTGTCACAGTCCTTAATAAGCATGTTGAATTTCATAGCAATCCTATCAAATTTTGTATCAAGTTTATCAAGTCCGTAGCAAGCTTGATGAGGTCTGTAGCAAGTCTGATGAAGTCTGTAGCTCCCCTGTGTAAGTTTATAGATATAGACTAGGTGAGTTTGTATCAATTTTTATGAAGTCCATATCTTTCCCATGGAAGTTCGTATTTGAGATTAGGTGGGTATATATCTACTAGGTGAGTTCATAGCTACAAATTAGGTGAGTTTGTATCTATTGGTCGTGTCTATAGCTGGGTCTAGAATGGACTAGGTGAGTCTTTAGCTTGGCCAAAATGCTAGATCTTCTTTAGGAGATATTGTATAATACTTCAAAACTACTCCAACATTGTTTTTTAATGGTTACTCTCATACTTAGAATCATTTTTAGCTTAGTATGGATTGCATATGCACATATTGCAATCTTTTCTTGATAATAACTATAAATCGCTAACAAAGAGATAATAATGAATTCTAGAGAAATAACCATGATATATAATTTCTATTATATTATAAATAAACTATAAGTTCAAAAAATACACTTAGATATACTTCCTATGCAATGAAAAAAGATGCTATTTCATGGATATAATGAGAAATTTTTGGGGCTCATCACAAGGTATATCGCGAGTGACACTAGAGATAAATTTTCATTAACATGTTTATCCAAGGTGGTAGATAACTAGTTTTCCTAATCAGACAAAAGTTTTTTTTTGAAATAGGACTATGTTTAGTGATGGGATAGAAATAACATTTGATTATAAAACCTTCTCAGATGCATGATGTTCATTAGTTCTTCTATTTCCTTACTATCATGAGTAGCTAGCTTATAAGCTCTTGAATCGGATTCAGTGATGATGACATAAGGTCGCACCCATTTAGTCTTTAATTTTCCCTTATTTTCATGATTTTCATTGTATACCTAATATTATCCTATTGTTAATATGTTTAAAATATATTATGCATATAGGGGACATTTGTTATTGATATTTCAGTGTTTATATCTTATGTTCATATGGAGGCGTACTACCTTAGTTTTATATCACTAACATATTTTCCCATATGGGGTATATTAATAATGTGTTTATATCATGTACTAAAACTTATATATAACACATGCTTCCAAGATGAAATCTTTCTACGTTAGACATTATTGGTTTTATATCATATCTTACATATGATGTGTGTAGTTACTTTATTTTGACATAAGTGATTCACAAGTCCATCCCACATCTGAAAATGGGGTCTACATTACACTCATTATATTCATCTAGATTTCAATCATTTAGCATATATTTCTCTCCCATATAGGGGTATTCAATTTTCACTTACTCCTATATGTATCTAGGGCCCAACTCCTATTCCCACTACTAGATATATTCAAGATATTTGTTATCCTTTATTTTTTGGTACTAAAAATATTATTTTAGTGTCATATTTTATCTCTATAAAAATCACTCATAAATTATTGTAATATTTAATCCACATTCATAAGCATATATGTGATATCATGGGAACATCCTCATATCTTTAGTAAAAAATGGTGTATCATTTTCGATTTTATTTCTAGACTTTATCATACTATTATTATCGGCACTTATCCATGTGTAAATTTACTTATAGAATTCATAAGTACATTTGATTTTTTACCCATACCATTATTATTTTACTTTAATATGTATGGACATGAAAATCAAAATGGGGCTCTATTTAGACACTTATGAATGACCCCTATGCATTTATTAGTTGTTAAATTGTATTATTCTAGTGTATCCTTATTTTTCTTAGTTATTGGCCCAAATTAATTGTTATTGGTATGTTTTTTTCATTTTCATTATGTGCCTCTCTTTCTTCTTCCTCCCCTTCTTATCTTTTCCCCTATCTCCCATCTTGTTTCTAGCACCCCCTTAGAAAGTATAGAGTACATGTTGGGAGACTTAGGTTTTTTTTTTGTTGGGGTACCTTAGGGATTTTTGGTCCCATATTGTCTTATTTTTTAACATTTGATGTCGGTATGTGTTCCAATGGGGTCCTAATTAAAATCCAATAGCTTTATAAAGACATAATTTTATTAGTGCATTTTGGCATCTAGTGAGAAATTCTAAAAGAGAGTAGTATTTTAATTTCAAAATCATATATTGATATTTCACAAGCATTGTAGATAAATTAAGAAATTGCATATAGAGAATTCATTTTAGTATTGAAGTTCATAATACTAACAAATTAATTCATATTGGCTTTCTTGGATGAAGCATTATTACATTTATTGGTGTGTTGTTTTTAATATTGTACATTTTTTTAGGATATGATAAGTATATGGTACTTAAAAGCCTTTAGAATATTAAATATAAGCCCCATAAATTTCTTTATCACTTTCATCTTCCATTTTGGGTTTGTAGAATAACTAGAATTCTCTAGTGATTGGCACCAATTTTAAGAAATCTAAGCATTATTTTTTAGATCCCTAAATGTGACAAACATAGTCTTCAATTTTTTTTTATTATTCCTAACACTTATAATAGCTATAATTTATATAGTTTTGGTTCCAAGAAATGGAACTTGACAATTTATAAAGTGACCAGTCTGACTCCATAGCCCATACTCCTAGTCAAAAGAAAAATCTGCCTCATATACAAAAAATGTCAAAACATTAGGGAAACCTAGAGTTTATAAAATCAACACCAAAATATAGGTCATATGTTTTTAGGCCAAGGCTAAAGACCCAAAAGGAGGAGGAGGTAGATCATCTTTAGGATGCTAGGCGCTCTAAGCAGAAGGCTTAGGTGAAGGAGGATCAAGTGTCACCCAAACTTCTTGAGAGGTAACTAGGGTGAAAGAAACATAGGTGAGCCAACCAAAAGGTAGTTGATCAAGGATACTAATTGGAACACCTCTCTGAATAGGGTATCTCCACCATCATGGGCCAATGGCATAATTCCAATAAGTCAATGGTGGACTCCAACCTCCCCACTGAGGATAAGGATTGAGAATAAGTATTGGTTGTGAGAGTGACTTCATCAGTGCTTGGATGTTGAAGGAGGAGAGCCATAGGTGAATGGTTCATGTAGATGATGCTCATAGTGCAAGGAGAAGTCCCCCCATGGTTGATAAACTCCTACAAATGTTATATCATGAACACCACCTTATTTATTTGAGTTTGAATCTGCATGAGTGTCAAATAGATAAGAATTACCTTGTCATTAATAGATAACTAAGAAGATATTTATTCATTGTCAAACATAATTGAATTTTCATACTTTCATAATTGAAATAAAACTATTGCTTTGAATAAGTTCTAAAGAGAATCAATATAAACCAAACTTTGATCATTATCCCCAAATAAAACCATACTCTAAGAGAATGTCTTTAGGTGGAAAGATTGGAAAAGTTTGTAAATTTCTAAGGCTAAGTATAATGAAAATTTGGTAAAGTCCATAAGAGGTGTTTGAAGCACTCAGGTCTTGAACAAGCTGAATACTTGGTTTGATGAATTCCAATGTGTAAAAGGTGATACCTAAGAGGAAAGCCTTGGTAAACCAGATACCAAATAAAGTGAGAGAGCTTAGACCTTAGTTTAGAATTCCAAATTCTATTACTCTAGTGTGTCAAGCCCTCGATGAAGAATTTAAATTCTAGCACCTATTTAACTTATCCAAAGCTAATCAAAATAGACTCATGATTTGATAAATGACAACTAGAGAGTAATTTTCAAATTTATTGTCACAGTTCTACCTCTAATCCTTCCACCATGCACTTGGAGGTTGTAGACCCATCTCATGAAGCATGAAATTGGGATTCAATTCCTGGATACATAAAATAGTAAGGAATTTTAAGTTGAGTAACTTTTATTTGTATTTAATTAAATCTCATGGAATCAAATCACATGATGAAGTCAACTCCTTAATAATATGAATTCTTTTTTAAAAAAATCTAAAGATTTTAAACTTGATGTTTCTGCCAAAGGAAGACTAGTATTGGTCATTATGGGGGGCACCAAATATTATGATCATTGAAAGAAATACCATTGTGAAAACTATCACTAATCCATCTTAGAAAGGGTTTGATAGGTTCAAAAGATTTCCAAATTATTTTGGAAATGAAATAAACTTGAATTTTGACTAGGACAATGGTGATCAATAAAGTATGAAATCCATTTTCTTCCAACTAGTCTTACTAGAGGGGGTACCTATAGAAATGTAATGCCCTTGGAGGGTTTTCTAGACATTAACATCTTCAATTGTCAAACTACCCATTTAGCACAAAAATCAATATTGTTTCAAGTGTTGAATCTTGAACACCACCTTCTTTTGTTTGAGCTTGAATCTACATAAGTGTCAAAGAGATAAGAATTACCTTGTCATTAATTTATAACTAAGAAGATAGCTATTCATTGTTAAACATAACTAAATTTTCTTACTTTCAGTGTTCAAATAAAATTATCACTCTGAATAAGTTCCAAAGAGAATCAATAAAATCCTACCATTGAGCATTAACCCCAAAGTAAACCATACTCTAAGAGAATGACTTCGAGTGGAAATATTAGAAAAGGTTGCAAATCAAATTCTAAGTAAATTGAAAATTTGGGCAAGTGCATAAGAGGTGTTTAAAGAACTTTGGTCTTGAGCAAGTTGAATACTTGGTTTGATAAATTCTAATGTGTAAAAGGTGCTCCCCAAGAGGAAGGCCTTGGTAAACCAAACACCAAATAAAGTGAGAGATATTAGAGTTGAGTTTAGAATTCTAAATTTTGTTCCTTTTGGTGAGTCAAGCCCTCGATGAATAATTGAAATTGCAATGCCTATTTAACTTGTCCAAAGCTAATGAAAATAAACTCACGATTTGATAAATGACAACTCAAGAGTAATTATTAAATTAATTGTCATAGTTCCACATCTATTCCTTCCACCATGTACATGGAGGTTGTAGACCCATCTTATGAAGCATGACTTCGAGAATCAACTCCTAGATACACAAAATAGTAAGGAATTCTAAATTGAGTAATATATATATGTTTTTAATAAAATGCCATGGAATCCAATCACATGCTGAAGTCAGCTCCTTAATAGTATGAACTCCTTTCTTAAATAAACATAGAGATTTTAAACTAGGGACTTATGCTAAAGGAAGACTACTATTGGTCATTATAGGGGACCACGAAATATTGTGATCATTGAAGGAAAGACCACTGTGAAAACTATTACCAATCCATCTTAGAAAGGGTTTGATACGTTCAAAATCTTTCCAAATTATTTTAGCAATGAAATAACCTTGATTTTTGACTAGGGCAATGGTTATCAACAAAGTATGAAATCCCTTTTTTCCAACTAGTCTTACCATTGGGGGTACTTATGGAAATGCAATGCCCTAGGAGGGTTTTCCAGACCTCATAACCTTCAACTGCCAAACCACCCTCTTAGCACAAAGAATAATACTTTTTATGTAGACATCAATAATTCACATACCTCCTTTATAATGAGTAGAACAAAAAATATCTGAATAAATCATGTGATAACATTGATTTTGCTTAGTATTGCCTCAAAAAAATCACTGAGAACCTTCTCTAATTTTTCATAAGAGGCCACTCTTTTTCTTTGCATTGTATACCCATAATAAAATCAAATGTCAAGGGAAACTCAATCACACATTGGGTGAAATTTGTGTCGCCATATATGTTGAATCCACAGTGATTGTTTTGGAGTGGGAGGTCCTTTTTTTGGTACCAATCAAATCTTTGAAAGAAGAAATAAATATATTTAAGATCAAACTATTTTAAAATAATGTCAAGATAGTATCTAATTTACCAATGGAGAAAATTAACCTTTACATATAATAATCGATGAAGTTCTATAATATAATATAATAACTATAAATATCTTATAGAATAAATTAACTTAATAATAAATTCTCCCAACTCTAATATAATAATCGATGAAGTTCTATAATATAATATAATAACTATAAATATCTTATAAAATAAATTAACTTAATAATAAATTCTCCCAACTCTATTTAAAATTTCATATAATATAACCTCAAATACTCTCTAAATAAACTTAAGAAAAAAAATTAATATTGACACTTTGTCACAAAAACTTTTAATATTTGAATATTCCAACATTAACATGTTACAACTGTTCTACCCCAGTTTATAAATTCTTTGACCCTGAATTAAATCGGATATGCTCTTTGGATATGCTCTTTAGATTTTTCATGGAAAAAAACAAAACAAAAGAAGTTAAATCGGATATGCTCTGTAGAATTTTCATGGCCCCGGCTATTCCACGGGATTGGCATGGTCTGTACGTATTTTGCGAATTTCTCGTGACCATGAAAACACTGAAATTGAAATTGACAAGTAGACCAGTCTCTAATACGGCAAGAATTTTCTCTCGCTTTAATTAGTTTTTTAATTAGATGTTTTTTAATTAGATGTTACAGATTACGTGCCTAGATAAACTCCCAAGCTGTCCTTTCCATTACAAAACTTTCATCTCAAGCTTTCCTGTCCTGCTTCAACAAATTCTTTTTATATCTTTTGTTTACCTTTATTTGATTTGTATTTATAAATTGTCTTTTCAACACTTGTAGATGATCATGGACAAATGCTCGGCTGTGATATTCCTGTTTATTGTGACCATATTCTACTCATGTATCATCATTATAGACTCTTATATTCGCAGTTATTCCAATGGTGCAAGGAATGCCGGAAGAGATGTAATTTTTGTTCTTTGGTGACAATATATTGGTAACATGAATAAATGAAAGTAAGAAGATAGATTATGGAACCTTAATGTCCTTTGTACATGAAGAATATTACATAGTTGTTTCAATCCACAAATTAGACATTGAATGTTGTTTCAATCAAATTAGCGCTCATGACATCCTCATTTAGTCTCAAAAATAGAAAACAATAAATCTAAAATATCACCACCTTACAAGCTACATACCCCTTTGCAATAGCTCCTATAGGTCATGTAAATCCAACCACTACCCTGAATCTGGGTTTGGCGTACAATATAGGCCCCCTACTATATAGTATCACATGAAATACCCTGTCATCACCACTCATTGTAACCGTCCATTGCACGTTCAAATCTTTCATGACTTATACGTTCCTTTATTACCTTACCCTTTCTTCAAGGATTATGAATATTTTAACTTGATTTAATTGATATATATGTTAATAAAGTACAAGTGATGAAATATTTTAACTTGAGTTGAGAGGTGATGGCAAGGGCCAATGACAGGGCATCTAAGGGGATACACTAGAGGGCCCATATCATACTCTAGACCCAGATTCAATGTAGATAGTGGATTTACATGTCATGCATCCATTGTTGTGGGGTCTGTAACTTACAATGTGTCAGTATATTTGATTGGTCATTTTCTATTGTCAAGTGTTGATTTAACTGAAGTAGGCTCCACATATATTGTGTTGATCAAAGAATCATTATAATGCCACTGATATGGGTACAAGATATTAAATTTATCACTCACACACACACACACACACACACACACACACACACACACACACACACACACACACACACAGATAGATATAATTCCAAAAAATATATAATTTTTTTATAATATATAAAATAGCATAATATATATAAAACAATATAATTTATTATATTATAATATTATTAAATATAATATTATTATATTATCATTTATAATATATATAATTATAATTATAAATATTAATATATAATATATAATTAATAATTAATAATTATAATATTATTTCTCTACATGTGTATGATCTTATTTCAAAGGGTTGGATCTTAATTAGGCCAATCTGCAATTATACCCCTATAGGAGGGGACTTAATTGTTATAGCGAGTCTTCAGTGGGTTCCCTAAATCACACTTGCATCTTTCAAATCCATTGCATCTAGAAACTTCCTCATACTTGCTCCAGCATTGCATACACTAATTCGATGGGAGGCAATAGGGATAGATTGGAACCCATCTCTTGTAAGAGTGTTTACGACTAGAAAAAAGTCTAAAAAAAGTTAAAACATGGGGTCTCACTGAGTTCATAGAGTGATTCATGGAACACAATGCAAAGGTTACCCTTGACTTCATTGTAACTTGAAATAAGTGAAAAGTGGCCATTCACGGCATCAGAATCAATGTTTCATAGGAATACATCAATGAAGCGACTGGTATGTCATGTGAAGGTACCAAGGCATTCAAGGACCAATCAAAAAAATAAAAGCTGCTTCAACATTTTTTTAAGACAAATGACTTTATGCAGATGGATAAGAAAGGCTTCTCATGGACTGATTTTCCATGGTACTAGCCTGACATTTATCTTCAAGGCATGCACTACATGATGCTTGAAGGTGAATATATTCTTATATTTTCCCACCACTTTCTATTTTTAAATCACTTCATTAGCTAAAAAATCATTATGCCTTTCTTTTTGCTAAAGTCCCTTGAAAGCACTATTTCACTACATCAAGTGAATGGCTCTAATCCTATCCTCTACCAAGGTTTCATTGTCTTCCTAGTCAAGCATGGTCAAGCCCTTCTAGTTGAGAGGTTATCCTTGTGGGTTGCTACTCCAGGGAGGACTCTTAGGAGGACTCTCCGATAGAGGATCCCACCACGATATCCCACTAGCCCTCTGATCGCACCCCTAAAGACAACCTATCCAAGTCTCCTTCTGATAACCCCTCTAGAATTTTTATCCACAAACCTAATCCTATCTCTCTCAATGTGGGTAACCCAATAGAGACCATCTGGAAATGGAAATCCATTGACTAATGAGATGGAAAGGAACAAATTGCAGGTGGAGAGTTTTAACTCCAAGGTTCAACAAGCAAGGATGGCCCTTGCCAAACTCATTCAGGACTAGAACTTTTTGCATAGACAGGTTGAATCCACGGTTTAGTATTTTATTCAGTCTACCCATACTACCCAATCCCCTACCATTTATTCACCTAAATCCTTAAGATCCCCCCTCTGGGTTCCCCTAAGGGGGTCCCCCCAAAGTAGTCTCCCTTATAGGTTAAAGAACAAAAACATCCTCATATACTCTTCTTTGGTGAAGCTATTGAAAGCCCCATGTTAGAGAATTGTTAGTGATGTCATGGTGATGTCATAAAAGTGTCCTAGTGAGTGGATGAAGTGCTTTGATAGCATAAATAACGATGACAAAGTGTGTCTTATGTTGGCTTCGTTGATCTTTAGTTTTGGCATGATTATAGATGTTCAAGGATGAGTATGATGATTGAAGCATGTAAAAGAGGTCCTTAAGATATTATTTATGATTCGAGTACTTGTGTGCATAAGTGGAATTCATCTAGTTGATCACAGTTTTTCATCTAGATAGTTTGTGTCTAGTGGTAGAAAATCTAAGTAGGCAATTTGATGACATCACCATTACCACGTAGAAGTGAGTCAAGGGGAGTTGGTCATATGGTTGTGATCACATTATCCCTAGTTGTTATGTATTAGATCTCAAGTCATGCATTGAAGTGAAATAAAATATATGAGGGTGCAAATTTGGCTTCTCAGTTATAATTCATTGTTTTCCCATACTTAGCCAAATTTTCAAAGTGGCCAAAAAGACTGTGTAAGCATTTTAATGATGGTAGATCTCACACATGTGGATGTTTTAGAAAAAGGTGATCATATAGGTTTGTTTATTTTTATGCTTATTTTATTTTCACTAATTTTTAGATCATGTGATTAAGCATGTCAAAATATATGCTTATGCAAAGTTAGGCTCTTAGGTAATTTGACTATGTTTTTCCATGGCCAATTTTTCAATATAGCAAGAAGAGTTGAGCGAGAATTTTGATGGTGTTATATCATGCATGTGTGAAGGTTTCAAGAGAAAATGATCATATGGGTTGTTTTAGTTTTGAGCATATATGTTTTGTGCTAAATTTAAGATCATGAACTGAAGTGTGGCAAAAGTTATGCATGCTCAAAGTTGGCCTCTCAGTCAAGGTTTTGACATGATTGGCTCTATGATAGAATATTTTGAGAAGGCCTTTTAATGATGTTGTATCTCACATGCATAAAGGTTTTAGGAGTATTTTTATATATAGATAGATTCTCATTTGAAATGTGATCATGAGGTCCAAATTGGAGATCATGTGTCAAAGCACATAAGATGTTATTTAGGCCTAAAATAGGCTTTCCAGGTATATAGTGATTGGTCTACATAGTCAATTTGCTTGATGTTAAAGATCTGGACCTAGTGGAGATCTAATAGCTCACATGATTTTTTATAGTGAAGATCTATCATGCATGTAAGATTCAAACAGGTTAATGTGATAGCTTTCTAGCAGAGTTGAAGTTTAGAACCAAATGAAGATCCAATGGTGCTTGAGCAATTGTACAATAATGATCTAACAATGCATGTTGATCGAGATGAAAAGAAGTGCATGATGTTTAACATTTGAACAAAGGTACAGGATAATGATCTAATGGTGAGTGGGTGTTCACACATATTGATTGAATGATGTATGGTGCTTGATAATGACTTGACTAATCCATGAAGATCGACAGAGTGCGTGAAGTCAAATTTTTTAGGATGCATGAGATGAGGTTAAACTGACAAAGGTTTAATGCTTGAGTATTGATGCCTATACATTAAAGTTCAGATAATATTGATGGTGCAAGTTTCATATGAGATGCAATGAAATTAGATGTAAGCATTGTGTTCAAGGTTTAACTGTGACCATTGTCATTTAAATATTTGAATTTTACAAAGGAAAAACTAATGCCTGGTCTTTGGGCCTTAACTTTTGATCTAGACAAAATTTTCTCATGTAGTAAAAATAAAGTGGCAGAGGACTTCAAGGCACATTTTTAAATATGTATTGTAAGATCTGAAAGTGTGTATAGACAAATATATTGAGTTCCAAAATTGATTATGTTTTTGTATATGTTTTGTAAGTGACCCAAGAATGATATTCAAGCTTATGTAGATGTTTTTTTGATCTTTCATGGTGAATTGGAAATTGGGGAGTGTTTTATAATCCATGAGGATGATTTATGAGGATTTTAGAGGTGTTATTAATCTATCTTAAGTATGAATAATGTTTAAGAAGTTGAGAGTATGTTTGATAATGGTCTTCTTGTGTATAAGGTCTTTATTTGAGTTGTTTGAGCATACATATAGGTAAGCTAAGATGATTGTGATATTTTGAGGGTGTCCTAGGGGATATAAGGAGTGGACATATGTATTTTTAAATGGCCAAGTGTTCTTAATTTTCTTGGATATGTATCAAAGAGATGTTGAATGTCTATAGGACCTAAAAGTAATGTAGGCCTATTTTTGAAAGTGGATTGTGATTAAGTGTGACCCATATGATATGTCTTAAGGGTGAAGGCATGTATTGTGGCCAACAAGGATTATTATGGAATTGAAAATTCATGATTGCTATATATATAGTGGAAGAAAATGTGTTGGGTTCTAGACTTTAAGTGTGAGAATATGGTGAGATTTGTTAGAGGTTTATGTGTGTGGTTTGTGGAGCAAAGGATAGGTAGTGTGCCTTTTGGTGGAATCAATGAACATAGTAGTTGGTTGATAATGTGTATGACATATAGGTCATGTTTCTAATGTCAGTATAGTGTTTTTATAATATGTGGATATGCTAAGACTTTTTTGTGTTTAGATAAGGACAATTTGAGTGAAGAAAGAGAGAGATTATGACATGCTTATGTGAGAGGCATGTTTGAGAGCGAGAGAGAGTTTTGTGTAGTTCTCAGATAATTCAGAGATCCATAATCAGGTGTTGAAGACATCAGTCCTAAGGTGGAAGTTTTCTTAACAAAGGAAGGCCTAAAGGAGTTGGTCTTCTTTAGGGGTAGTTGTTCCTTGTAAAATATATATTTTAGTAAAGGTAGGTGGTCTAAAGGAGTTGATCATCTTAGAGGCAAGTGTTCCTTTTGGAAAAAGTATTTCACTAAATAACTTTGGTCAAGAGGACATGATCAAGGTTTTCTAGTCTAAAGGAGTTGATTAGTCTCTTATTTTTTATCTTCTTATATGATAGTAGTCCATGTGTGTGTATGCTTGATAGAGGGTTTTATTTCCCAAGAGGGTTTCCCATGTAGATCTTGTGTTATGTATGTGATATTGCATTATGTTTATTTTTCACTACTATTAATGATTTGTATGCTTCATAAATTCCTATGTTGAATTCTTAAGCATTCACAAGGGTTTGGAAATGGAATTGGATTGTTTGACATCACTGATTCACCCCCCCCCCCCCCCCCCCCCCCCCCCCGCCCCCTTGCCCCCCCCCCCCTAGTAGATTGTACCTATAATAATTAGTATCAAAATGAGGTCCTTTGGTAAACTATTGACATCTTGAAGGTGATCCAAGGTATAATGGCTAGTCAGAATGTGTAAGGTAGTTTCTCTACTAAGCAAGCACCGATGTTTAATAGATCTAATTATTCATTTTGGAGTGCTAGGATGAAGACATAAATTATGCCCCTAGCATTTGATGTATGGAAATTTGTTCTAGATGGTTATGTTGCTCATGTTATTCCTCTATCTAGTGTTTTAGACAAGAAGCTATTTGAGAACAACTCTAAGGCAATGAATGCCATCACTTATGGTCTTACAAAAACTGAGTTTACCAAAGTAATTCATTGCACATCTACCAAGGAAATATGGGATAAATTAAAAACTATTTTTGAATAATATTCAAAGGTGAAGCTTTCTAAATTATAGACTCATAGAAGGCAATTTGAAAGTCTCAAGATGAACAAAGAAGATACTATGGCATCCTTTCTAAAAAGAGTTGATGAGGTTATGAACATCATCAGATGACTTGAGAGAATATTGAAGAGACTATGGTTGTTTATAAGGTATTAAGGTCTCTATTCCCCAAGTTTGATCCAAAAGTATCTTCTATAGAAGAGAGTCGTGACCTGACTTAGTTAAAGATGGATCAATTACATGGCACTCTTACTGCCTCTAAAATGAGGAAGAATGATGATATATCTCCAAATAAGGAAGAAACTTTCAAGACTAAAATGCAAACAAAGAAGAAGTTCTACAGTAAGAAACTCAAGGAGAATGGCATTCCTAATATTGATGAAGATGAACTAATTTCTTTGATTTCAATGAAATTAGGAACATGTGCAGGCAAGTATAAAGGTAATTTACCCCTCAAATGCTTCAATTATGGTGAGATAGGACATTTTTCTATGATAATGATGATGATGAAGAGCATGATCAAGGTCATGATGATGACAAGAGATCTTTTAGGTCATGATGATGATGAAGATCATGATCAAGGTCATGGTGATGGCAAGAGATCTTTTAGGTTCGATAAAATAAAAATTGAGTTCAAAAAGTTTGATAACAAGAACAAGTACTTCAAGGACATGAAGAGCTATATACCAAATAAAATTGTATCTCAATAAATGATAGTGAAGATAGTGACTCATAATATGATCATAAATATGATGGTTCTAATAAAGATGAAGCTCTGTTCATGGCTGAGAAAGGAAGTTGTTCACACTAGAAGGGGTCTACTTGGAGTTATTTTGACGATGATGATGATGATGATGATGATGATGATGATGATGATGATGATGATGATGATGATGATGATGATGATGATGATGATGATGATGAGGTGGACTATGAGACTGCATTGATAAATGCTCATGAAGAACTGAAGATTGAAAAGAAGATCAATAAGAAGATGAAATCTAAACTCATGGATTTTGAGGAGCAATTCAATGTGTTTGAAGCAAGAATGGATGAAGATTCTAAGGAGCATAAATATATGATCAAACATCTTAGTTGTCAATTGGAAATCATGTCTACAAGCTTAAAAGCTAAAGAATATGAATGTGGAAGGTATATAATTGAAAATGAATCATTGAAATTTGAGTTAAAGAAGGTATATAGTAAGGTTATGTCATTTGTGAGATTTGAAAAGAGTTCAAGTGATCTAGACAATATTTTGAATGATCAAAATCATGCAAGTGATAAGACTAGTCTTGGATACAAAGAAGAAACAATGACTACAACTCAAGACAAGATGAAGACTAATGTGAACAAAGATAATAAACCTTTGAATACGAATCATTAGATAAAGAATTAAGGTGCTATCAAAATGAATATAAAATAAATTAGACAACCAAATTCCATGAGGTATGAAAATTTCAATGGTTACTACTATACTTATAATCAGTTTGGGCATAGAGCTAAGGAATGTAGAAAACTTGTTAAGAATGAATTTGATTGGAACTATAATAAGGGTCATCAGTCAAAAGATATAAGCAAGGATGAGTGCCTCAACTATAATGATGTTGGACACTTTGAAAATTTTTGTTCATTTAAGGCAAGACAAGATGAGTTTCCTTTAAGAGATATTGAGTGCTACAGTTGTTATGAACCAGGACACATTGCAATATATTGTCCAAATCTAAAAAGGTAGAAAGAGCTTTTTGAAAAAAATATGGTGTGATTCAACGGTTAATAGAGAGGTCACATTGTTAGATTTTGTAAGAAAAGGCCTAAAAGATATAATAGATTTTATCAGGCTCCTAGAGTGCAAGAAAGAGGACAAGTTAATGCATGGAAACCAAAAGTGGTATGTAGGAATTATGATGAGGCTGTAAGTCTAAGTAATATGTTTGATATCATGAAGAATGATTCTAGAGTTGAAGATCCACAAGAGGTCTCATTGTCTACTCATATGGAGAATGAAGAGACTAAGCTCAAGTAGAATACCAAGGTGTTGGTTGAAGCTATTTCTAAAGTATGTATGGATCCAAGTGAACATCATACTATTTTTGAACAAATGCCTAGTGATGAGAATCCAAGCTGCAATGAAGATTATTCAGTTGAAGAGGTATGCCATGAATCTATGTTGTCTCCACGTATTGATAATCCAATCATAGAATGAAAAGAGAATGTTATAGTAGTTGAGGAAGTTATTTCTCTAAAGTCAAAGAAGAAGAAGAAGAAGAAGAAGAAGAAGAAGAACTATAAGTATCATCTGAGTAAGGAGAAAGATGAATATGAGGATTTGTATTTGTTTTAAATAATTGAGATAGAAAGGGTGTCTCTATATATGCTTCTTAATAGACTCCTTTCAGGTGGAGAAGAAAGTGCTATGATGTTTTTTTTTTAGTTGGAATACTCTGTAGGGTCAGATTGAAGGTTCCTAGATGAAAAAGGAGGATTTATGATTTGTCAAGGTAATATTTTTGCATAGAATGTTTTGTTGACCTTATTCTAGTATGCTCCAAGTGGTTTTATTATCTGAAGGTATGATTCAAGTCAAATTGAAGAATTTTGTTTGCTTTTGAGTTTCCTAGTTTATGCTTATGAGTATGCAAATCCTAAAATGGGTTATAGGAAGTCAAGGTTATCAATGGTGTCGAAGCTCAAATATTAGTCCAAAAGTGTATAATGGTTGTCTTCATGTCTATAATAAGTTTTAGAGTTGTGTGTTGACTAGAAGGAGGTTTGTTGAACTTGTTTGTTTTGAGATTATAGGGTTTTAGGCTATATTAGCAAAATTTTCTACCTTGTGAATTGAGGTATGTGTCTGCTTAATATGTTGAATCGGCCAAATGGGTATTCAAATCAAGATTCATAGAGATTTGAAGGTTTTTGGTTCTCAAGTTATTGTTTTTTATGTCAAGATGTAGGGATAATTGGCTTATAGGTTTGTGAAGGAAGTGTGTTTCAGAGGATGATCTTAGTAAAAAAAATTGGTGTCCTTAGGGGGACATATGAGAGTGCTCTAGATATGAAGCTTCAATGCCTAAAGATATGTTTACTGAAATTTGTGCGCTCTGCAAGTTCTAGGTAGGGATACAAGGAGTCTAGATAGCCATAGTCTTGAAGATGTGCCTTTTGTTCAGTTTATCCAAAAGAGCAAGGTATGTGCATTTCAAGGTGAGATATCAAGATGGTTTAGTTCATGTTTCCTATTTGGTGAATGTTATGATGTTTTATTAACGGTCATGGAATTATCATAAGAGAGAAGGCTGGTAAGCCTATGTGGTGGTTATTCATGGTGTATGTAGATTTGAAGATGCTCAAATGGTGTAATGTCTTAAATATATTAGCGGCAGTCCCTCTCAGATGTATCTTGGTAAGATACATCAATTGTTAATATTTTGTGTCCTCTTTCTTCATTGGTTAGAGTGCTTGGTTGAAGAAAGTGTTAGCATGGAACAAGAGGATGTTGTCAAGGCAAGCTGAAGTAGGCTCAAGGTAAGGGGGAGTTTTGTAATATCTTTATAATATGGTCTAATATTAATTGGTTGTATTTTTAGGTCCTTAGAATCAGTTTGTGACCACTTTGTCATTGTGTCAAAGGGGGATAAAGTACATATTGTGGGAGTACTTGAAGAGATAGAAGGTGAGTTATATATTACTATATATGATGTTTCTTGACATCAATGACAAATAGAGAGATTATTGGATATTTTTTTTTGATTTTATGGTGATGTCATGGAGGTGTCATAGTGAGTATATGAAGTAATTTGATAGCCTAAGTAACAATGACAAAGTGTGCAATGTGCTTGTTATAGTGTGCCTTATGTTGGCTTGGTTGATCTTCAATTTTGGCATGATTATAGATATTTAGGGATGAGTATGATGATTGGAGCATGTGAAATAGGTCCCTAATATGTTATATTTGATTTGATTACTTATGTGTATAAGTGGAATTCATCTGGTTGATCATAATTTTTCATCTAGACAGGTCGGGTCTAGTGGTAGAAAATTTGAGTAGGCAATTTTATGACATCATCATTGCCATGTGAAAGTTAGTAAAGGGGAGTTAGTCATATGGTTGTTATCACATTAGTCTTTAGTTGTTATGCACCATATCTCAATTCATGCATCAAATCATGGTTAAAGATATGAGAGTGAAAAGTTAGCTTCTCAGTCAGAATTCATTGTATTCCCATACTTAACCAACTTTGCAAAGTGGCAGGAAGGCACTGAATAAGTAGTTTGATGATGGTAAATCTCTAACATGTAGATGTTTCAAGATAATGTGATCATATGGGTTTGTTAATTTTAATGTCTAGTTTATTTTTATAATTTTTAGATCATGTGATGGAGCGTGTCAAAATATATGTTTATGCAAAGTTGGACTCCTAGGTAGTTTGATGATGTTTTTCATAGAAAATTTTGCAATATGGCAAAAAGAGCTGAGTGAGAATTTTGATGGTGTTATATCTTGCACGTCTGAAGGTGTTAATAAAAACTAATCATATGGATCTATTTAGTTTTGAGAATAGATGTTTTGTACTAAATTTGAGATCATGCACTAAGCATGGGAAAAATTATACATGCTCAAAGTTGGCTTCTCAGGTAGGGTTTTGACATGATTGGCCCTATGACAGAAGATTTTAAGAAGACATTTTAATGACATTGTATCTTACACATATGAAGGTTTAAAGATCAATTTATTATATGGATATATTTTCCTTTGAAAGGTGATCATGAGATCCAAATTTCAGATCATGCATCAAAGTGCAAAAGAATCTATTAAGGTCCAAAATAGTCTTTCCAAGCATATTGTAGTTGGTCCCCATAGTCAATTTGCTTGATGTTAAAAATATGGACCCAGTGGAGATATAAGGTCTCATGGAGTTCATACAGTGAAGATATATGACATGCATAAGAGTCAAATGGGTCGATGTGATGACTATTTAGTAAAGTTAAATGTGAGAACTAAATGAAGATCCAACAATGCACAAACGATTGTGCAGGAATGATCTAATGATGTGTGTTGATTGAGATGGAAATAAGTATATGATGTTAAACATGTAAACAAAGGTATAGGATAAGGATCTAATGGCTAATGGGTGTTCAATATAGATTGATTGAATGATGCATGGTGCTTGATAAGGATATGACTGATCTGTAGATATCAATGGAGCACACGAAGTCAAAGTTTCTAGGATGCACAAGATGAGGTCAAAGTGACAGAGGTTTAATGCTTCAAAATTAGTGCCTATGCATTAATGTTTAGATAGGATCGATGGTGTAAGTTTGATTTGATCTATGAGATCATGATGCAAGCATTGTGTTTGAGGTTAACTGTGGACCATTGCTAGTTAAATATTTGAATTTTATAAAGGGAAAACTAGTGTCTCGTATTTAGGCCATAAATTTTGATCTAGATAGAATTTTCCTCATAGCAGTTACAAGAAAAGTGGTAAAATTATTCGAAGGTGCATATGAAAATGTGGATTTGAATATCTGAAAGTGTGTATAAATAAAGATATTGAGCTCCAAAGTTGATTGTGTTTTTGTATATGTTCTACAAGTGACCCAAGAAGGATATTTGAGCTTATGTAGATGTTATTTCTATGTTTCATATTAAATTGGATATTGAAGAGTGTTGTAGACTCCATGAAGATGCTCTCTGAGGCTTTTGGAGGTGTGATCAATCTATATTAAGTATAAACAATGTTTATGAATTTGATTGTATGTTCAATAATGGTGTTCTTGTGTATAAGGTCTCTGTTTGAGTTGTTTGAGTATAAATAGATGTAAGCTAAGATTACTATCATATTTTAAGGATGTCTTAGGGGATATAAGGAGTGGACCTATGTATTTATAAATGTTCCCATGTTCTTAATTTTCTTAGAGATGTATCAAAGAGCCAAATGGACCTCCATAGAACCTAAAAGTAACTTAGGCCTATTTTTGAAAGGAGACTATGCTTAAGTGTGACCCATATGATATGCCTTAAGGGTGAAGGTATGTATTGTGGCTAACAAGGATTATTATGGACTTGATAATTCATGATATCTCTATATATAGTGGATCCAAATGTTTTGGGTTCTAGACTTTAGGTGTGAGATTGTGGAGAGATTTGTGCGAGGTTATGTATGTGGTTTATGGAGCGAAGGATAGGTGGTGTGCATATTAGTAGAATTAATGATTATAAAATTTGGTTGACTATGTGGTATGACCTATAGGTCATGTTTCTAATGTCAAGATAGTGTTCTTATAGTGTGTGGATATGCAAAGAAGTCCAAGTGTGCAGATGAGGACAGTTTGAGTGAAGAAAGAGAGAGATTGTGACATGCCCTATATGAGAGCCCTATTTGTTTGTGTGTGTGTGTGTGTGTGTGTGTGTGAGAGAGAGAGAGAGAGAGAGAGAGAGAGAGAGAGATGAGAGAGAGATAGAGAGAGAGAGAGAGAGAGAGAGGAGAGAGAGAGAGAGAGAGAGAGAGAGAGAGAGAGAGAGAGATGAGAGAGAGAGAGAGAGAGAGAGAGAGAGTTTTTGTATAGTTATCAGATAATCTAAAGATTCATCATCAGGTGTTGAAGACATCAGTCCTAAGGTGGAAGTGTTATTATCAAAGGAGGTTCTAAAGGAGTTGGTCTTCCTTAGGTGTAGTTTCTATTTGTAAAATAGTTGTTTTTAACTAAAGGTATGTGGTCTAAATGAGTTGATCATCTTAGGGGTAGGTAATTCTCATAGAATAGATGTTTTACTGAATACCATTGGTCAAGAGGATATGATCAAGATTTACTGTTATAAAATATTTTATCAATCTCATGTTTGTGATCATATTATAGGATAGTAGTCCATGTGTTTTCAAGTTTGAGAGTGGGTTTTATTCCCCAAGAGAGTTTCCCCACGTAGATCTTGTGTTGTGTATGTGATCTTGCATTATGTTTATTGTTCACTACTATGAATGATTTGTATGCTTCATAAATACTTGTGTTGAATGCTTAAGTATTCAGAAGAGTTTGGAAATTGAATTGGATTATTTGTCATCACTGATTCACCCCCCCCTCTCAGTGGATTTTACCTCTAACACCCTGGGAACCACGCTCAGACAAAGGTTTATAAGATAAAATAGATCATCTCGATGAAGATTCTTAAAGACATTGAAGACCCACCAGAGGTACTTTCCTCCTATGTTTCTTTTTGGTTTCCTATTTTTTTGGTTCTCAGTTTAGTCCTATAGCTTTTATTGTTTTGGTTACTCAACTTTGTTTTAGTTTGTTAAACTTTTTGTACTACACTTTGGTGGTTCCAAGATCTCTGTAAAACATGGTTTCTACCTTATCAAATAAAAAATAATTATTATAAATTAAATATTATTTATATGCTATTATTTTATAGATTATTATATATTAATATTAAAAAAAACAATTTTATTTATTCCCTGTAATGGATGTTTTTTTTTTTTGGTTTTTTAAAGTAAATGTATAAAATAAATTATTTTTATTTCATACTAAAATGCTAAAGCTTGTGAGTAATATATAATATTTTTAAGTTACATAGGTTAAAAACAATGTGATATTTAGAGATATTGAATTTAATGTTTTCTCATCATGAGACCATATTCTACATGAAATCTAAAATATTTAACAAATATGCATTGCTTTGATATGTGGTGTGTTGGCTTATTCATATGGGGAAACAAATTTAATCTTTCGCTTGTCGATAGTCACACTCCCCCATCAACTAGTACTCTTATAATACTATCACATGGCCACCAAAATTCATCTGTTATTTCAACAATACAATATTTAAAAAAATTAATGACATATATATATATATATATATAATACTAGCATAAATATTGAATATAGCTAGATTGTTATTTTTGATACATTGTGTCTATTGTGTATCACATTTATAACATAAATTCATCCAAGTATACAACTCTAAAATTAATTAAATGATAAATTGAATGCTTTTTCCAATGAAACCACAAGCACTACCAATTTTGGGTACTCTGTTGGCCCTGGGTACAAATTCACACTATTATCTGCGTACTCTTTACAAGTGCTTCTATGGTCTGATTTATCTCAAATAATGTACCACCCCCAATTGTTATAGCTTTCTCTATGGACATTGTAACTATCATGCCAAATAACATAAGTTACACTGAAAGAGATGAATTTTTTTTTTTTGATAAGATGAGTTTCATAAAGTGAAAGACTGTAAATTGATAATTGTACCTAACTCTAAACCCCATCACCACTAACCTTATCTCACCTTTTATGTACAAAGCATTAAGAAACAATAATATGATAATCAATTTAATAATCAATTCAAAACATCTCTTTTAGTAATGAGTGCTCCATTATATTTTTGCTTCTTTTCTCTATAGGGATAAATAAGATTCTTACAAAGATAAGTTTGCAATTATCCCTAGCTTTTCTTCTAGGGGTTCCAATATGGCATTATTATATGTTTTTACCCTGATGTAATTGTTCCAGGTGTTAATATATATAGCACATATGAATGGAAGTTACAAGATAGACTTTAGGTCCTCAAATTTTTTTTATCAATGTCAATGGTATTACAATATTGATTTAATCTACACATCAAACATGGACCCCATCCCACAATCAAATCAACTCTCATGACGTCTTTATCTAACCTTGACAATATAAAATGGCCAATCAAAAATATTACCACCATACAAGATGTAGAGCCCTTTATAATGGATACAAGGCATATAAATTTAATAACTAATATAAACCAAGAACAACATTAGTGACAACTAAAATTGACAAAGATAGGAACAACATTAAAATATCCATATGGATACAAAGCATATGGATACAAGGCATACAAGTTCATCCCTAGGATTGCATGTGTTAATTAGTGACAACTAGAATTGACAAAGACAGGAACAACATTAAAATATCCATAGATGAATCTTAACAATGTTCCTCCCAATAGAAATGCCTCTAGCATAAATATTGCATCCTTACCGCATTAAAAGAAATGCGCTTTTGGATTTCAAGAATGAGGCCTTAGATGTAGTTGGATTGCATTCACGGAAGGGGTTAATTATTTTTAATGGTGTGGTGTTCAATGTAGAAATCACACAACCCATGTCACCCATATCCATCTCTATATTCTCATACATCTACCTAATCCCATGGATCTGCCTAATCTCAAGTACCTAGACTTTGAGTTTCAGTTTGGTTAGTATTTCCATGTTACAACTGAATATTTGTTCTAGTTAAAGTAGGTAGAATATTTGGATTTAAGCTAAAATTTTTATGATGGTGTTCTACCTAGAGGTACTTTCATTTTTTAGCGTTTCTTTCTTTTATAAGAAAAATTGGATTGGTAAGGGCATTTTTACGAAGTATTACAAGATTTGTCTGACTTTAGGAATATAATTGTAGATTCACCCTAAAAACCTAATTTTTTTCCTCCTATGTTCCATTGCCATGTGTGGGGAGGCTTGAAACTGATTAAAACCCATTTTTGATGCACCCATGGTTTTAGAGTGGCATATTCTTAGGAAAGCTGATTTGTTTTGTGGCATGCATTTAGAAGGGTGGTTTGGATTTATGAAGAGGTATGGGAGGTTTTCTTGTGATAATGGAGTGAAAGGATATAATTTTTGGCATGGAGGGTAGTGTCTTAGGGAGGACCATTTGGGGGAGTTTGTGGTAAGTCTGATGGAAACAAACTAACATTTGTACCCAATGAAATCTCCAATTTATAGGTAAGATATCAGATGTACAAAAAAGGAAGGTGAACTATATATATTTTTACTAAGAATCAGAATGGCTCCACATAAATATATTAATGATAAAATGCCACACCATAAACATCTTTTGAGTTGCTCACACAACATCATACAATTAGTCATGCAAATTTCACTAGTGTAAATCGGTTCACAAATCCCATGAACAAAAAATCATTATTATTAATAGTTTGGATTTGTATGTATTTATCGATAGTCTTATTCATGTTCTCATATTGGTCTAGTAAGCATGCTCTCCCTATAAGTATATCCACCTACATAAAAGCACATTTAACAAGAGAATACCCATGAACAATAAATGTTAGTTTTTTGTTGGAAATAGAATGGTATGAACAAATGCCCAAAGCATGGAGAAAATCTAATTTGGAAACATAGTCCAATCTCATTATATAGGCACCATTATAAAGGTAACAAAGGAATGAATAATAGAATGCACAATTCATGGGCTTCAATGAAAAAAGGATCGGTGGGAAAAATTAGTAGCAATATGGATCAATAGAGTTAATGGAAATACAAATTTATTTCATAAATTAGACCTTAAAAAGTAATAATACAAATATCCAATAATTAAAATGCATAACAAGAAGATACTAGATAACATGAGGATATATTACTCCATGATAAAATCTATTTTCAAGATTCATTGTCAAACCTAAATAGAGAGGAGATAATAATTTAAATATCATAAATAAGTGAAAGCATGACAATTAATTGAAACCAAAGCACAAAGCACTCTTACTAAGTCAAGATAACTAGAAAAATCTAATCTTCCTATGAGTTTTTGATAGAAAGGAACTCAATTATCCACATTCACTATCATTCATCCTCTTCATAGTTACTTTATATGTCCAATTTACAATGTTTCCCTCTAGACATGCATTTTGGTCTTTTCACTATTTAGGGAGATAAGGATCTAGACTTTCAACCTATAACAAACATTCCAACATTTAAAAAACACAAATGAGAAATAAAAGATATAAAAATTCAAATAATTGAACTTCCACAATTTCAAAAGAAACTATCAAATCAAAATATT
>JARHVA010000117.1:4155000-4172500 GCA_037957365.1 Torreya grandis | reverse complement strand
AGGGCCTTGAGAAAATAAACCAAAGTCTTTAAAATATAAAAATGAGCCTGAGAATGAGATAAACGGGCTCGAGAGAGTGAGAAAAGGTTTATGGTTGAAGTGGGATCTAAATTTTTCACAAATTGCATACCACATGGGTCCTTAATAAAGAATCATTATTGATACAATGTGAATGTCATGGTAAAGGAGTCATTAGTTGAGATAACAGGTGAATGATTGGTGATTGATCCTAGGTGGTAGTGATGGTTAGTGAGTTAAATTCTCAAGCATTACGGGGTGTCCATATCGTACACTTAAAAGGGGAACACTTAAATGGAAAATATACTCTATAAATGAAAAAATAACTTCTAAATTCCTTTTGGCATTCCTTACACCCTTAAGGAAATTTCTACTTAATAATATAATTTTAAAATAATAATAATAATAATAACATTACATACATTTAATTATAAATAAAGCATTATATCTTTTGCTATTTGATATGCATATATTTTTGGCCTCCAAAAATTGAGACATCTCAATATTAGCTTCAATATATTTGAAGGTGAGATTCCCAAAGATGTTGGCTCCTTACATAGCTTAACATACCTTAATTCGTGGTTCGTAGATTTTGTGGGTGAAACTCCCTAGTAGTTATGAAATCTTTCTCGTCTGTAATTTTTAGATCTTTCTGTAAGTTATCATGAGTCACCTTATATTAATTTTCATCAAGATAGTGAAATTAATAGTTATAGTTTGTCATGGATAGAGAACCTGTGGGAATTAAAATATTTGACACTTGGGGACATGGTGTTGAATCTGACAAGTCAATAATTGGAATCACCTCTTTCTATGTGCTATTTATTCTATGTTGCATAGATAACATATTTCATTTTTTAATACAAATTACTTTTCACGAGGTATTTGAGCGTGATACATGACATACTTTCACATGGTTTTGATGTTGGGTTTCTATTATTATCTAGCAACCTTGCTAATTTGGGGACATCTCTTCATTCTTCTAGAATAATTTAACATTTTATATTTATCCATAACCTCTCTACCATATTGAGCTACATATCATAAAATTTTATTTATGCTCATATTAAACATGTGTTACATGAAAATGCTATAGACTAATAGTTATATGGATATATGTGATGGATATAGATTGGTCTCATTTTTTCTTGGCCTCTCTCTTACTTTAATGCATGGTAAGTTTAGAACTTGATCTCTTATTGCATGTGGATCTTATCCTTGTATATTCAAATTCTTTCTTACATGGCATCATTATACTATTTGTAGGTGTCCCTTGGCCTTGTGTGTTATATGGAGTTCGCATGTCCCTTCTATGTGGACTTTGGGCCTTAAGTATGAATTTATATGCAATTTTGTATGAAATTATTTGACATTACTTTTATGTTCATTGCTTGTTACTATGGTTCCATGATTCATGTCATGTATTATTCCTAATATTTATCTTTACTTTAGTTCCATGATAGATATCATGAAGATGATGCTTATGTAAAATCATGATGTCTACTGGTGTCTTGAAAACACTAAAATTGGGATTGACAAGTAGACAAGATCATATTCGTAACCATTTAATCCAATACAGAAAGACTTTTCTCTCACTTTAATCCATTTTTAAATTAGATGTTTTAGGCTTACTATTAGATTACCTATTTATATAAACTCCCAAGCCTTCCTTTCCATTACATAAATTTCATCTTAATCTTTGAAGATTTCAGTTCTAGGTAGTCACCTTGTGATTTGGTCTATTGTGTGGATGATTTTATTGATTAGAAAATGAATATGCCTATAATTCAATATGATTATGTTATGGCTAACTAAATAAAAATTAAATATAATAACCTAGTACAATGGTACTAATGATATCAATGTTTAGAAGCTTTGGGAGAGACTTATTGAGCTAGCACAGGTTTAGGGATATATTTAGCATTTGTAACAAAATTAATATTGCAAGAGAATGGGGAAGGAGTGGGGAATTAGTGTTGTTTAGATTTGTTTTATCCAAAAGAAGATCATGTTACTAGTAATTTATAGCAAATATTTCAAAATCAAACACTTCATAAATTATATAGAATTATTTAATTATTATTTTCATAAAAAATTATTTATTAGAGTTACATTATAAAAAAATAAAATATATTTGTAAATTTTGAATCCTTGTAAAATTCATGACCAAGGAGAGCATTTTTTTCCATTTTCTTGAATTTTCTATTTAACTTATAACATATTTAGTGGAAAATATTTAGTCTATTCCCTTTTCTTTGATTTTTTTATTGTCATAGTATTGGCAATTGTGGATTATAGGACTATATATTATAATAAAAATAAAAATAAGTCATTTATTTTAATTATGGATCTTTCCATACATTCCATCTACAAATTCTACTCCCCAAGCTAAAATAAACACTTCATAAGTTATATCAAATTTCAGAATTATTATTTTCATCAAACTATATATGTATGTATGTATGTATGCATGCATGCATGTATGTATGTATGTATGTATGTATGTATGTATGTATGTATGTATGTATGTATGTATGTATGTATGTATGTATGTATGGATATAGACATAGATATAGATATAGATATAGATATAGATATAGATATAGATATAGATATAGATATAGATATAGATATAGATATAGATATAGATATAGATATAGATATAGATATAGATATAGATATAGATTTCAAATCCTTGTTAAAATTCATGATCAAGGAGAGCATTTTTTATATTTTCATGAATTTTTTATTTGACCTCTAACATATTTAGTATAAAGTATTTAGTCTATTACCTTCAAAATTTAAATTTAAATTACGAAATATTCAATGAAAATTTTCATAAATTCAAATTTGCTCTACTTGGTGGCATGTGAGTGGATCAATAGTGGATTCCATTTTCAAAAAAAATTCAGGGCAAAGGTAAGGCTATAGGGAGTTTTTTGAGAGGTGACAAACCAACAAGGCGAATCGTGTGGTAGGGAACACTTCCATAATAGGAAATAAATACCTCTTATAAAATTATACAAAGTTGGGGGACAAAAAGTGGGGTGTAATTGACATGTTTTTGCTGAAAAGAAAGATACCTGAACTTAGAAATAAAATTTGAGATGCGTACATTTAAATTTTAAAAATGCTTTAAGAATAAGAAATACATCATTTCATGTCTAGTTTCTAAACAACTTATATTTTTTAATGATAGAGTTTAAAGGGGTCCCACATGTGATTTATCAAAGAGGTACATTTTTTTAAACAAAAAAAATGGTAGATAGTCAATTGTGCTCCAACCCCATGCCTCCCACCTATCTCCCCCCTTCCCCTAGGAATTTATTAGCCTTGTTAAATTTTATTCTAGATAATTTTATGGAAAGTTGGAAGACATCACCATAATTTTAACCAATATCATTTTGTATATTTTTAGTATTTATTATTTTATATAATTTTTTAATTGAACATACCTAAAATAAATAGTCAACCATTTTACCCATGCACTCCCTCCCACTTTTTATTAAAAATGAGATAATGTCATTTTTATAATTTGTATACAACTACTCCTAGTTTTTCCCCATATAATGTTTTTCAAAAAAAATGAATATATTGGAAAATACAAAAAACTAGCAATTGCCCCAAGAGTGCAAGTTACATTGGGAGTGTTGTATTTTATTATTATTTATGTATGGAAAATTAAAATACATATCAAAGAATATTTCCATGTGGCAGTTTCCCATTAGATGAGCTATAAGGAGTTCAAGGCTCAGGGGACATGCGATGGCATCTCAAAAAGGTGGAAGGTCTTTTTGCCTTAGTCAATCCTTAGTCTCTCTCCAAAATCTCTATGCTACTTTGACTAAGTAAAAGTTGATCTTTTGATGGGAGATCAAATGTTTGAGATTAGATATGGGACTCTTGCTACATGTAATGTTGGGCTTTGCTAGTTTGGTAAGAATGTGGGTTCTAGGAAATAAGATTTTTAGTCTCTAAGAAAGTGCCTACATACTTAATCAAAACCTCAAACGATATGAAATAAATAATCGATGAAGTTAGTTGACAAATGTAATTCTAAGAGAGGGGATAAATGAAACTCAATAGAATGTACCCTGATTTTATTGAAACCTGAAGAAATATTATTTTAGTTAAAGCTAATATACCAATTAATTCTAAACTCTAATAAAATTAAAAATAAAACTTACGTGAAATGTTTATATATCTTATTCATATTCTTAATATATTGAATGAATTATTAGAGACAAAAATAAATGATTAGCCCAAAAGGGAAATATATGTATTTTTATACACAATATAATATATGTCTAGTTACTATCTTTAGAAATAAATACCATCAATGGGTCTTGGAAATAATACAAAAAACTTCTCTGAGTATCTTCTTATAAATAAGCCACCTGCACCTTTCCCTACAGAAAAAATACTTGTAAATTATTAATTTTTTTAGAAAGCTTATTTGAAAGTAGGGAATTGTTATTGTAATATAAAAGAAAAATAATATGCAAGTTACATATAAGACTTGTAATCCATGACAAGAGAAACCTGTAAAAGAAATAAAATTTCATCTCAAAGAAAAAATTTAAAAAAAAATCTTGAAGAAAACTTTATGCAGATCAAGTAGTGCATGTTACTTACCTAAACAAGAGAAGCCTAAACTAAATATACATACATACCTATGTATTTACTTGATTGGGGAATCTATAGAAAGCTTTAAAAAAATAAAACATATGTTTCTAGTGAGATGATAAGATATGATGGGTTTAAAAAGAAAATCTTGAAAAAATATCCCAAAAAACCTTATGGTAACCTCGAGTTTGCTTAACATCGGCCCAAAGAAAATCCCTAAGAAACATTGTTAATTTATCATAAGAATTACCTTTCCATTAATATATAAATGAGAAGATAGTTATTCATTGTTAAACATAACTAACTTTTCATACTTTCATAGTTGAAATAAAATTATTCTCTAAATAAGTTCTAAAGAGAACCAGTATAAGCCAACTATTGAGTATTATTCCCAAAGAAAACCATACTCCAAGAGAATGGCTTTGGATGTAAATATTGGAAAAGTTTTTAAATCCAATGCTAAGTAGATTGAAAATTCAGGTAAGTCCATAAGAGTTATTTAAAGGACTCAGGTCTTGAACAAGTTGAATACTTGGCATGATAAATTTCAATGTGTAAAAGGTGCTCCCCAAGAGGAAGGCCTTGGTAAACCAGCTACCAAATAAAGTGCGAGAGTTTGGACTTGAGTTTAGAATTCCAAATTCTATTACTTTTGGTGAGCCAATCTCTCGGTGAAGAATTCAAATTCCAATGCCTATTTAACTTGTCCAGAGTTAATGAAAATAGACTCAAGATTTGATAAATGATATCTAGAGAGTAATTTTTAAATTGATTATCACAGCTCCACCTCTAGTCCTTCCACCAAGCTCCACCAAGCACGTTGAGGTTGTAGACCCATCATATGAAGTGTGACATCAAGTATCAATTCTTAGATATACAAAATAGTAGGTAATTCTAAATTTAACAACTTATATTTATCTTTAATAAAATGCCATGGAATGCAATCACATGTTGAAGTCAACTCCTTAATAGTATGAATTCATTTTTAAATAAATGTAGAGATTTTACACCTGGTGTTTCTGCTAAAAGAGGAATACTATTGGCCATTATGGGTAACCACAAAATATTGTGATCATTGAAGGAAATACCATTATGAAAAATATCACCAATCCGTCTTAGAAGGGGTTTGATAGGTTCAAAATCTTTCCAAATTATTTTAGCAATGAAATAAATTTGAATTTTGACTAGGGCAGAGGTGATCAATAGAGTATGAAATCCATTTTTTCCTAACTAGTCTTACCATAGGTGGTACCTATGGAAATGCAATGCCTAAGAGGGTTTTCCAAAACTCGTAACCTTTGATTGTCGAACCAACCATTTAGCACAAAGAAAAATACTTTTTATTTAGACATCAATAATGCACATACCTCTTTTATAATGAGTAAGATAAAAAAATATCTCAATAAATCATGTGATAACATTGAGTTTACTTAGCATTGGCTCAAAGAAAATCTCCGAAAACTTTCACTAATTTATCGTAAGAGGCCCCTTGTTTTTTTGCATTGTATACCCATAATAAAATCAAATGTCAAGGGAAACTCAATGACACATTGGGTGAAATTTGTGTCACCGTACACATTGAATCGATAATAATTATTTTGAAGTGAGAGGTCCTTTGTTTGGCACCAATCAAATCTTTGAAAGAAGAAATAAATATAACTAAAATCAAATTATTTAAAAATGGTATCAAAATAATATCTAAATTTAATAATAGAAGAAAATAACCTTTACATATAATAATAAATGAAATTCTATAATATAATATAATATAATAAATATAAATATCTTATAAAATAAATTAACTTAATAATAAATTCTCCCAACTTTATTTAAAATTTCTTTTAATATGACCTCAAATATAAATTTATAAAAAAAAATTAATAGTAACTCTTTGTCACCTCAACTTTTAATCTTTGAATATTCCAACGTTAGCATGTTACAAACTGTTACAAGCTCTTTGGGGCCCTGAAACCAACCACGTATAATTTTTCCAAGGAAGAAAAAAAAACAACAAAACAAAAAAAGCTAAATCGGATTTTTCATGGCGTGCGGCATCACTATAGACTCTCCACGGGCTTGGCGTGGTCTGGCCTGACAATGAATGGAATTATGAAAGTCGACTTAATTTCCATTTGAATGAGAAAAATGATGGTGGTCAAAACTACATAACTTTCATCTTAATCTTTGAAGATTTCAGTTCTAGGTAGCCTTCTTGTTGTTTTTTGCTTCAACAATTTCTTTTTATATCTTTTGTTTACGTTCATTTGATTTGTACTTATAAATTGTTTTTTCAACAGTTGCAGATGATAATGGACAAATACTCGGCTGTGATATGCCTGTTTATTGTGACCACATGCTGCTCATGTATCATCACCATAGACTATTATAATATTGCATGCTTACCACATGAAAGAGACGCCCTTTTGGCTTTCAAGAATGAGGTCGTACATGCAGCTGGATTGAATTCATGGAAGGGGTTTAATTGTTGTGAATGGCGTGGTGTTCAATGCAGCAATCGCACATCTCCATCTCTCTAATCTCATGCACCTACCCCATGAGTATCTGTTTGGTGGTTCTCCCCTGAATGTTACACTTGAATATCTGTTCCGATTAAAGCAGGTGGAATATTTGGATTTAAGCTACAATTATTACGGTGGTGTTCTACACAGAGGTACTTTCATTTCATAGCGTTTTCGGTTCTGTAATTTTTTGGATTGAAAAGGGCGTTTTTTTTAAGAATACAATTTTTTTCTTTTTTAAAATTTTATGCACACATTTAATTATAAACACATGATATTTTTCGTTGTTTGATATGCAGATCTTTTTGGCCTCCAGAAATTGAGACATCTTGATCTCAGCTTCAACCTTTTTGAAGGTGAGATTCCCAAAGATGTTGGCTCCTTACACAGCTTAACATATCTCAATTTGTGTTTAGCAGGATTTGTGGGTGGAACTCCCTGGCAGCTACAAAATCTTTCTCACCTGCAATTTTTAGATCTTTCTACAGAAAATGACAGAACAGAGAACCTGGATGCTCACGATGGTGAAATGAAGAGTTCCAGTTTAGCATGGACAGAGAACCTGCGCAAATTAAAATATTTGGCGCTCCAAGGCGTAGTGTTGAATCTGACAAGTCGGCAATTGGAGGCACCTCTTTCTCATCTCCACAATCTCCACTACCTCAACCTTAGAGACTGCGGCCTGCTATTCGAGCACATCCCCAACGCTATCCAAAAGCTCACTTTCCTCACCCATCTTCTTTTAGATTATAATGTCTTTCGGTCCACAGCGCCATCATGGTTGGGAAATATGATGGTTTTGGAATTAGCTTAGTGTCACTAAGCCTGCAAAACTGTGGTTTTGGTATCTCTTTGTCATGTGGCTCATTTCCCCCAAGTTTCTCTAGCATAAGTGGCTCATTTCCCCTGAGTCTTTCTGGCCTGCCTCATTTGAAAGACCTTAGTTTCGATGGCCACAAGGGACTGAGTGGAGATATAAGTAAAATATTATGTGGCGAGTGGTCACAGTTGACCATATTTACCATGTCACAATCCAATCTCACAGGAAGTATTCCACTTTGTATTGGAAATATTTCCTCGCTCGTCCATCTTGATTTGGGATACATAGGAAATATAGAAGGCCAGATTCCGGAGTCACTTTGTTTGCTTCAATCCTTAACTTTATTGGATTTCTCTTCCAATCAACTAAATGGTAGCATTCCCACTTCTATTGGTCTTCTCCTTCATCTAACTGTTTTGGATCTCTCTTCCAATCAACTGAGTGGCAATATACCTTCTCAGTTAGGTGAGCTTTCATCTTTAGATTTTCTTTATCTTTGTGATAATCAGCTAAATGGTAGCATTCCCACTTCTATTGGTCTTCTCCTTCATCTATTAATGATGGACCTCTCTTCCAACAACCTACAGGGAAACTTTTCTTTTAATGCTTTTCAAAATACTAATGATCTTTGGTACCTCGATCTATCCTATAATCAGTTAACTGTCCAAATTCACCCAGAATGGATACCTCCATTTAACTTATGGTACTTGTTCTTAGCTTCTTGTAATATTGAGGGTATCCTTCCTCCATTCCTTTCCACACAATATGACTTAGACGATTTGGATCTTTCTAAAAATAGTCTTTTTGGAAGCATTCCAGCTTGGCTAGGGGATCTTCCACATTTGAGCTATGTTAATCTATCTTTCAATAGCTTACAAGGTCAACTTCCCTCTAGATTATACCAAAATTCACTTTACAATTTAGACTTGCACGATAATCTATTGAATGGTTATCTTCCATTTCCTAAAAAGCCTTCGTCAAATTTGAGACTATTGGATCTGTCACAAAATAGATTTGTTGGTGTCATCCCAGTAAATATTGGCAAACTTCTACCTAGAATTCAGTTCTTGTCATTTGCTACAAATAATCTCAGTGCTGGCATTCCATATTCCATTGGTCATCTACAATGGCTACCGCTGTTGGACCTCTCAAAGAATAGATTGTCTGGTCGAATACCATCAAGCCTAACTAATTGCTCTAGTTTGGAAAGATTAAACCTGGCAAACAATTTTTTTACAGGGGAGATTCCATCTCAAATAGGAATGCTAAACAAACTCTGGTCACTCCACCTCAAGGACAACCTGCTCAAGGGAAAGTTGCCGTCAAATCTTCAGAATTGTTCCGAGTTGCAGATTTTAGACATGACTAACAATTTGTTGTTTGAGAGCATACCCCTTTGGTTAGGAAGCTTCTCTCAGATGATGATACTTGTTTTGAGGTCAAATAAGTTTCAAGGACGCATTCCAGATCAACTAAGCAATCTTTAAAGTCTCCATGTTCTAGATATTTCACAAAATAATTTGACTGGGGGCATTCCACCACAATTGTCCACATTGAAAGCTATGATGGATTTACAAGTGAAAAACTCAAAATCCAATGATGATTACTACTATTACAAAGAAGAGGTTCAAGTGACCACCAAAGAATTAGACTTGCTCTATTATAATTCTATTTTGTTACTTATAACTAGCATTGATCTATCTGCAAATCAGCTTTCAGGGGACATTCCTTCTGAAATTGGAAACCTTAAAGGTCTCCGCACCTTGAACTTTTCAGGGAATGGTCTTACAGGAGAGATTCCTATTAATTTTGGAATGTTAGAGCAATTAGAGTCATTGGATCTTTCAAACAATAGATTGCATGGTAGGATTCCAAATGAAATACTAAAAGTTACCTCTTTGAGCTTTTTCATTGTATCTAACAACATGTTTTGTGGAAAACTCCCAGCAGGGCGTCAGTTTTCAACATTTGAGCCTACCTTCTTCTCTGGGAATCCTAGTCTTTGTGGGTTCCCAATTGATAACAGGGCATGTGGATGTGGACACAAAATATCTGAAGGCATAATACCAATTTCACAAGATGAAGAAGAAAAAGAAGGGGGATCAGAAATCCCATGGTATTGGTATGTAAGCTAGATGGTAAGCTTTGCTCTTGGATTTTGCGGAGTGTTTGGAATCCTTATTTTGAAGAAACAATGGAGAAGAATATATTTTCAGGTCATGGATGGAATTGTCATTAATATTGTAGAAAGATTTTCCATTTAATATCCACTGTGGATTAATATGTAACTACATGGATTTGATTAGAGTAATATAATATTGTTATTTTCTTTTCTTTGGATTCTATCTAATATAATATAAGATTTCATTTTGTTATTTTTTAAATTAAAAATAATTGCTTTATATTTTAATAAATTATTAAAAAAAATAACAAAACTGAGCTAAATTTACATGATTATTCAAGTAATCTTTATTTATATATATATGTGTGTGTGTATGTGTGTATGTATGTGTGTATATATATATATATATATATATATATATATATATATATATATATATATATATATATATATATACACACACACACACACACACACACACACACACACACACACACACACACACACATATATAGACACACACACACACATATATATACACATATATATATACATACATACACATATATATATACATACATATACATATACATACACACACATATATATAGACACACACACACACACACACACATATATATATACACATATAGATATACATACATATACATATACATATACATATACATATACATATATATATATATATATATATATATGAAAAATAATGATGTTCATATTATATATAGCATGTTTATTGAATAATAATTTTTTCAATTCATATTTGTTATAGCATCTTTATTCATGATTATATAAGTAATTTTTTTGAATTTTACTAATAAAATATATTTTAAGAGAAAAAAATATAGTGATATTTTTTCATTCATATTTCATTTAAAGAAAAAATGAGGATGTTCTATTTTTCATTCATATTTTACCTGAGTTATTTTTTGAACAAAATATTTTTTAACTCATATTTATTATATCATTATATAGTAAAAAATCCACTTAATATATAAATGTATTAAATAGAATTTTATGTTTTAAGATTTTTAATTTTTATTCTTTTTTATTGATAAAGTTTGCGAAACATATAATATTTTATAAACCATTTTTGTTTTATAATTTTTATTTATATAAATTAATTTGAAATTATAATTAATTATACTATGATAACTAATTAAATATATGTTTTAAATAATTTAATTGAATTATTATATTATATTAAAATTTTACTCTCTCAAAATAATTTATATAAATAATTATTACTATAATAATAATAGTTTTCTTCATTATATATTTTTTATTAAATTCTAAATGTTGACTTAGGTAACCAACTACCTTTAAAAGGTTGTGCTTATTAAACTTAAATTAGATTCTAATAAAATATGTAAACTTAGGTCAAGCTTGAATTTTCTTTACATTATAATTATTGAACATTTTCTGCGTTTTACCCTCTAACAATCTAAGGGATAAGTGCTCGACTTATGCTTATTTATTTAAATAATAATAACATTAATTTGTTTTAAGAGATTTTGTGGTGTATAAATTATATGCAATTTTCAAAGTGTAATGGATGAAGTAAATCAATTTTATTATCACCATATTTAAAATGTAATTATATTATTAATTTTGGATTGATTTATTAAGTTTGGTTTATATATATAAATATAACTGATGTGTATTTTTTAATTTAAAAATTATATTGGAATTGTATTAATGTAGACCATATATATATATAAAATTGTAAACCATTCAAATACATAATATTTATGTAACATTTAAATTAATGTTTGATATAAAAAATTGTTTGTATTTTAATAAATAATTAAATATTATAATTTTTAATATATAATAATTATTAATATTTTTTAAATAAAATATATATATATATATATATATATATATATATATATATATATATATATATATATATATATATTCTAAAAATTTAATTATATTAATTATAATTAAGTAATTAATAGTATAAAAAAAAAGAAAAAAAATTGCAATAAATTTATGTTAAAGTTAATATCATGCAAATTTTTTTAAAATAAATAAATTAATTTAAAATATAAAATACATAATATATTTACATAAAATAGATTTCAAATCATTTTTTTATTGACAATGATAAATTATAAAATTATAAATAAATTATTTATTTTAATTATAAATATTTCCAAAATCTTTTAATTCTCTAAACCAAATCAATGATATATTTACAATTATAAATTTTATTTTTTGATTATTTAATTATATTTATTATATAAAATTTTATATATTTTAAAAAAAATCTTTTGAAATAAATAATATTATGAATAATTTTGACTAATCATGATTCTACTTAATGTATAAAATGTTTGGATTATAAGTGAAGATGTAAATTTAACTCTCCACTCACCTTTTTTTATGATAACGTATATATAGAAAGGTTAAAAATATCTTTTATTTTGGTACATTTATCTTTTTTTTTTTATACACGTGATTTTGGTTTATTGTGTGGATGATTATATACATTATTAGGTATAAAATAAATATGTTTGTGATTCAATATTATTATGTTGTCATAGATTAGTTCAAAATTAAATGTAATAAAATGATATTATGGTATTAATTTTATTCATATTAAGGTTTAGAAGTTTTGGGAGAGAATTAGTGAGCTAGGGAAGGTGTAGAGACTCTATTTAGTGTTTGTGGTAAATTTAAATTAAATTTCAATTTCTCATAAATTATATATAATTTCTTAAGTACTATTTTAATAAAACATGATTTATTGGAGTTACATTAAAAAAGTTAAAATATATTTGAAGATTTCAAATCCTTGTAAAAATTCATGATCATGGAGAGCATTTTTTCTAATTTTTCTATACCTTTAACCTATAGTGTGTCTGGGGATATGTGTGGCCTACATAATTTTTTTGTAATCATCTAAAAAGCCATTTTAATATAATGAGTGCCACTTGAGACCACCTTATCCTTACCTTAGCCCCAGACCTATCTTAGGGCCTTTTTTGATCCTTTTCTAACTTTTATGTGTGTCTAACCCATGTCTAGATCTATGAAAAGTAGCATTGAGCCATCACCTAGGCATCCAGGGAACTTTTTCACCCATTTTATCCACCTAGACAATAGTGTAGCCATTTGGTCTATAACACATTGCACTAATGTCAAAGGAGGTACCATTATTGTCTCTTAGTTCCCTTTATCCCTAACGGATATCTTTCTGATTCCAAAAGTATTTTAGGGTTACCGTAGACTCATTTCATGTTTTGACAAGCATTAAAACACTATATAAATACCACTCTCATTCATTTATCCCCTATATGGAAAATAGATGTAATTTTCATAAATAATCTCAGAAACAGTTGTGAAAATCAAGGTTTATTGATCCCTATTTAGCCCTACTTCTACATACATCCATATATAACAACCCATAGTTTAAATTAATCATATTTCAAGTCTCAATACACACTCAAAGCATTCAAACTAACATTCATACTATCATTCACTTAAACTTGCACCAATACTTGGATTGGGAGAAATATATCGGGTTTGATCCCCTTTCAAGGTATTGGTATGTAGGCAATGCTCAGTGCATGGGGTGTTGAGGTAATGCCCAGACTACCTTACTAACATCTCTTTACTTCTAATTGTGTTCATCAAAACTCTAGAAAGAATGGAGGCTTAGGGTTTGATAGTGAAACTAGTCAAAACATAGAACATATAACAATCTAGGTCTTAGTCACATGGTCACAAGCTTCTCAGAGCAAGGCCAACATGCTCCTAAAAACTCATTATTTTATCTACTCAAGGGACCATTAACATAGCACAAGAGAACACTAGCACAATGCACTATTAGAAGAAGGACTGTGCTACTATCTAAAGAGGACTCTAACACATGTTTCCTATCGATGACAACCCCTACACTTTTCCTACACCAATTTCTAGCCTGTCACTTATTTATCTCAATAATTTTTCAAGATAGGTACACCTTTTCTAATTCATTATTATTTATAGGCTAAGCAAACAAATTAATTGTTATACAAATCAATGATTGTTGATATTGTAGTACTCTATTCCCTAATTTATCACTCATCTCTTTTATCTTCTTAAGGTTTTACATTAATTCTCAAAATAGTTAAATCATTTAGTGAACTCGACTTACTTCAAATATTATCAATACCCTAGCCCTAGATGCTCCTAGGGTTTGTATCCTTACTTTTTTCTATTTCCATTTGTTGTGTTAAGATTTTTAGATTTCATATATTCTATTTTAGTGTCACTCTTTCATTTTGTTTGCTATATGCCATCTAAAAAAGTTATATCTCTTCCTTTAAGAAGTGATAAACTTAGTGGTAATCCTATTGAGCATACCCAGATTATTTGTGTTTGAGATTATACCATGGATAAATAACCAATCACAACCCCCCTAATGATCCTTCATAGCTTGTTTATGTGGACTTTAATGATTATACATTAGAACATGAGAAATATAAGCAAGATCTTACTTATACACAAGAGGGCACTTGGGACACACTCCCCCCTCCATGATGACAATATTATTATCAATAAGGATGGGATATTACAAAGTTTTAGAGATACTTTGGTAATAAACCCATGATCATGCATAGATTTTGTAAGTTATATTGTAAATAAAGAACACATCACTTGGTCAATCTTCTAACCCCTTATATGTTAATATCATTACACCTACTATTGGGGCAACTTGGATTCTACAACAACCTATTATAATTCAACAACCCTCACTAGTGGCAACACCTCCTATGGCTAGTATGCATTCCTCCTCTCCATATGTATAATTCCTTATACATGAGATCCATTATTTATAGGACAAGGTGTTACTTCTGGAGGAGGGTGCCACTAGACCATATAATGCATTGGAAGCTCATGTTCTCCTACATACACCATTGTCATAACATATAATAGTAACTCCTTTGCCATCCATATTTGTGGCACCGAAGATTATTTTTTATGATGGTAAGGCTAACCCAGAGCATCATGTATGTGCATTTCATGTAGCATGTTTGAACTATGTTTCCAATTATCGGTTCATAACTAAGTTGTTCCCTCACAATTTAAAGGAATATGCATTAAAATGGTTATATGATCTCCCTAATTAGTCTATTACAATATTTAATACACTCACATATATGTTTTGAGCACATTTTTTATAAACATTAGTGATAAAGTTTCCTATGCTCAAGTTGCTCAACTAAAACAAAAATCTAATGAGCCAATAGTTGAATATGTCTTGTGATATAAAACAATATTAGCAAAGATGATTGTCCCCATGATAGATAGAAGAAACTCCGGGACATATTCAAGACTATTTTATTAATGGCATTACATGAATCTATATTTTTCAAAAATATTCCAACATTTATAGATCTATGCCATACAATGAAGGAAAAAGAAGTCAAACTTCTCTCCATGGGCAAATTAAAGTACACAACCAAGTTGGATTCCATTAATAAGATTTTAAATAAGACCTCGTATAAGGTGAAGTCTAATGACAACAAGAATGAGAAAAAATCAACAATTAATGTAGCCTCAAAGTTAGTTCATCATAAGGTTTTATCAACGCCTCCAAGGAGACCTTCTATGAATCTTCTTGAATTTCCAACTCAATTTCTCCATAAAATTTTAGAATGTAATGTCATATCTCATCCTGTAATCAAAGAGGTTGATATGACTAGGCCTCTTCCAAATAACTATGATTCTAATTCATTTTGTAATTATCATAGGTCCCCCACCCATACTATATTTAGATACATCAACTTATGACATAAGATTCAAGATTTGATAAATGTTAATATCATTAATGTGAGCACCCCTATAGAGACACCCAAAGCAAAAACAAATGAATCAAAAACAATAGAAATATTTTCAAATCCATTTCCAAAACATACTTCTAATGAGGCATAAGGTACTTTAGGTGTTTATTATACTTATTAGGCACATCCACCACCAACATCATATCATACTCATACAATGGACACAAACCCTCTACATAATATCATTGGTATGTATCATACTATAGTGATAGCTAGACCTCTTATCACTTTCTCAGAATAGGAGATCATTAACAATGACTTATATTTATACATACTCTTTGTATGACTTTATATTGATCATGATTTTATTTAGAGTATCATGGTTGACAATAGGTCAAGCATTAATATGTTTATTGTTACACTTTTATATCACTAGGTCTATTCATATCATCATATTTATCATACAAATACAATTATTTATGGCTTTAATGGCCATGTGTAGAGCTCTATTAGGGAGATCATACTTCTATTATAGGTTACACCCATACATGTGGCCACCTTATTCATATTTGTATCTAGTGCTATAACATTTTATATGTTATTGGGTAGGCCTTGGATACAAAATTTTATAGTCATTCCATCCATCTTACATAGATGTCTTAAGTAATGCTAATCAGTCCATTATAGTTGAGGGTCTTCTATATGAATATCCTTTACCTACTCCATAGCGAGCTACACAATAGTCACTAGTAATAGTTCCATCCATTAACACACCTTAGATATAAATTGAGACACCAATGCATGTAACGTATACTTATACAACATCACCATGTATACATACTCTCCCATAGATAACTTTATTATAGAGACCCCTCTATCATAGACATGTTTTCAATTATAGAGAGCCTCTCTCTACCCCATGCACACCCAGATCAGTGTTACTAAGTCCCCATAACAATATACATATATAATCCATGCCAATTATAACTTCTTCCACTAGATGGGTCCCCAAGATCCCCATAAATCATAGGTTGTTTCAATTAGCTCCATAGATTCATGGCCACACTGTAACAACCCCACTAGGTTAGACATAGAAATACATGATTTTTTTTAATTACACACATATTCCAAAAATATATTACACCATGATAATATAAATAGATAATAATAAATACTCAAGGTGATAATAGAAACAAGCATAATACATTACATATTATTGATCTCTAATATTATGAGAATACACGTCATAAAACTAATATAAAAAGTAATCACATTAACTTAGCTACAACTAAAACAAGTCTACAACCACCATTGTCAAAGTATAATTATAATTAATTACAACTCTTCATGACAATATTCAATGATAAGTATAGTACAATATAATGTACATATAGATACATGGCTTCCCTAGAGTGTAGTTCCCTAACTCAAGTATCTGTGGCAATCTCAAGTGTCATCCTGATTATAAGTACTACTATGAGGAGGGAGAGCATCATCCAAATGATTTTACACACCAACCATGAACCAATTATCTCCCACTCTAATCCCATAAAAAAAAATGGCCCTCCTTTCATGGATGAATAAATAGTGATAGCAT
>JARHVA010000117.1:3897500-4150000 GCA_037957365.1 Torreya grandis | reverse complement strand
TTCTTTATCATCCTTCAACATCTCAATCTATGTCACCCTCTTTGATGATGCTCTCCCTCCATCACACTCCAAGGGATAGGTTCTCCCATATCAACCTCACAATAAGGCAGGTAGTTAGACCATAATAGTTATGATATGCAATCATCATAAAATATAGCTAAAATGAAAAATCAACATGATCATAAAGTAAACATATACTTATAACTAACTCATAGCAGCATGATCATGTAACCTAAGCATTATCCTACTACCTCATAATAGTATATATCCAAGCTTAGTTAAAAATAGCCAAATCTAAAATTTGTTAACTATAGATATCCACAAATATCTAGCAAGTTTACTTGGTGAGGAATCAAGAAGTAACACAAACTTTGCATCTAGCTTCAACTATAGATTATTCAACACATTTGACTCCTAGATCTTAGATACTTCCTCACACATCACATGCAATCACTCTTCCTTTATTTGATACAAGTCACCTTAGTAGTGAGTCTCTTGCAAGACTCATTGGTTGGTATTGTCTCTCTTATTAATTATACATAGTTTCATTTATCTTGCTCCCTGTATACAATTTCATTTTCATGTTTATTATACATAGCTTATACTCAAAAATTACAAAAATAATATAATATGTTCAAAAATATATAAACATTCAAATATTGCTTAGAATATTAAATTTTTAGATTGTATACACTTCCATGTTTACATTCCTTCTATTTGTTATGTACTACATATGTTATCTATGTTAGTGTAGTCATTTTTATCATACATACGTGCTTCACTTATTTTTTTCAAGTGTTTGTAGATTGTTAAAGGACTATGGTCCTCTAAACATATATAGATTTCCTATTATTCACCCATTGGGGGCACATACACATATATGTAGATTCAACATTGACATATCAACCCATTAGGGACATCATACTATACACCTTCTAATTTGTTAGGTTATATCTTTATATATTCCATATCATAGATTTAACATTGATTATATATTGATATTCATCATCCTATACCACACTATTTTTTTGTCGACTACTACTATAGACTCAGCTTATGTACATATTTTCTCTTATATGGTTTTATACCACATGTTATGCATACTTTAATTTCTAGGTTTACTAGTTTAAATTTGATTGTATCTTCTTTGCTTCTACATCTATTTAAAGGAATTTGATTATGCCATTGTTCTATGGCTCTAAGTCAATTCCTTTCATTGTGTGTATGCTTTGGAAATGTGCCTATGTTCTTGTGTCTAATTTTTTATTGTGTATGTGGACATTTAAACATGTCCTTCCATGTGGATCTAATCCAACCTTTCTTTCTTTTTGCATATCTGAACATTTTAACATGTCATATTATGTATTTTATCTCTCATAAATAGTGACATGTACCCATGTCCTTGTATTATGGCCCCTTGGCCTAATTTGAATGCCTCATGTGTTTGTATGTATGCTTTAATGTATGCATCATGGCCATGACATTTGTCTCTTGCTTATTGTTTTCACATCTATTTTGTGATGTCATGAGGTACCTCATATATATCCCTTTAGTTTTTGGGTGTCATGATGGATATCATGCCCCATTACCCCAAGTAGTTTACATAGATTATACTCAAATTTTATGTTCATAAACATGATTACATTATTATATTTATCTTGAAAACATTGTGAATGTTAGATCTAACATACATCATACATTGCCAACTTATGCTCAGACTCTTTTGCATTCTGATGTCATGTATGCACCTTATATTGGTTTATCATGTAGATATCATATGTTTTCAATCTAACACACATAATGCATATCTTTTATTTTGAGGACAAATATTGAAAAGGTTCAATAACTCCCATTAAAACATGGCGCATTCAAAGGGGTTTGTCATAGAGATTAGGCCATCCTAATGTACTGAAAATACATTTTTCAGCATAAAGACAAATATTATAGAACTTAAACTCAAGAAAATTCAACAAAACATAGTCATACCCAAATCAGTCTTAATTCTACTTAGAAAAAACACATTTGGTCAATATCATAGTATACTGGTCTATAGTATAGTACACTATTGGTAAAAGAGACTATGCTACTATCTAGTAACCCTAGAAATAGAAAATTCTATAATTTTTAGAAAATTGCAATAAGTATAGTTCATATTTGTATAGTCTTAGCCACAAAATATCAGATATGCTTAGTGTATATTCAGTGATTATACAATGTTACACATGTTTTCTCAAATTGGTGGCATAATGTATAATATGATCACTCTCATTTTAGTTTTATATATGCAAAGACATAGATTACTATGACTCAATCCATAATACATATGCACATATATCATATTTAGGGGCATGTGCATAATAATTTGTTTTCATATTCTTAGTTTTGTACTAGTTTTATTACATGAAATGACAACTCTATGTCATTCTCCATGTTGTTTACTTCAGACACCATATTCACTAGTTTTACATCAGGTATACACTAGATTTATGTCTCATTCCATCTATAGAAGTTGGCATTCCCAATACCTTAGTGGCTCATGAGTTATTTTACATATCAAAGTTTCTAAGTGGCCCAAAGCTATCTTATATAGTTTTATCACATCACATATTTTCATTTGTATATGCATCTACTAGAAATGGGTAGGAAATGATGGACTCATATCCTACTTGAGTTCTTGAACCACCTACATAATAGGGTTGGAGAAGCCATCAGTCAAATCTAAGTTATTCATAAATTATGATCCACTGAATAGGGTTGGGAAATGATGGAGTCAAGGCCAACATGATTTCTTGAGCCACCCACACATGATGATTTGGTAATCCATCATCCCAATCTAAGTTATTCACTATGTAGTCACTAACTACAAACACATAGAGGTTGTCACTAGGTTTTTGCATTGGTTCGCATACCCAATGAAGTGTGTTCATTATTTTCCTCTCTCTCAAATCTCTTTACTCAATTTTTTCTTTGTTATTTTATATTTATTAAGGAATAATTCATTCATGTTTCATTTTCAAGTTATGTAATAGATCACAATTTATAGACTCAAACCTAGATTCACATGTTTTGCCTCATAGGTAAGTCTAGGTACATTTTCTCTTTCCTTTATCCTAGTCATTTTGCTTTTTTATATTTATAAAATAAAGGGGGAAAATTTATGCATCTAAAATGTCATTTTAATTCAATGATGTCCAATTTAGACCACCTTATCCTTAGTTTAGCTTTAGTCTTATCTTAGGACCTGTTTTGATCCTTTTTTAGCTTTTATGCAAGTCGAGCCCATGCCTAGATCTACTAAAAGCAACATTCAAGAATCACCTAGGCATCCAAGACCTTTTTTCACCCATTCCATCCACCTATACAATAATTTCACCCTTTGGTATATATCACATTACACTATTGGCAAAGGGGATAGTGTTATTGTCCCTTAACTATTTTTACATCCCAAAGCATTTTAGGGTCAGCCTAGACTCATTTCATGTCTTAATAATAATCATAACACTATATAAATACCAATATCATTAATTTATCCCCTAAATTGAAAATATATGCAATTGTCATAAACAAGCTTAGAAACAATTGTACAAATTAAGGTTATTGATCCCTATTTATCCCTACTTCTACATACATCTATTACAAAAACCTAGAGTTTAGATTACTCATATTTACAGTCTCAATAAACACTCAAATAATTTAAATTGACATTGAAAATAGCATTCACTTGTGTAAGTACTTAGATTGTGAAAACTATATCATTATTGATCCCCTTTTGAGGTATTGGTATGTAGGCAACACTCAACATATGTGGTGTTGAGGTCATGTCTACCTTACCCTACTAATGATACTCTAATTCTAATTGTGTTCATAAAATACCTAGAAAGGATGGAGGATTAGTGTTTCATAGTAAACTCAGTCAAAATTAGAATAGACAATAATCCAAGTCTCAGTCACACGAGCACTAACTTCTTAGAGCAAGGCAAACATCCTCCCAAAAACCCATTATTTTATTTTTTCAAGGTCATTAGCATGGAATAATAGGACACTAATGTAGTGTACTATTGTCATAGGGATAATGATATTATCTGAAAAGGGATCTAGAACATGTTTCCTATTGAAGACACCCTACCCTTTTCCTTCACCAATTTTTAGCCTACCACTTGTTTGCCTCAGTTATTTTTCAAGATAAGTACACCTTTTTTAATTCATTTCTATTTATAGGATAAGAAAACAAATGAATTTATGTACAAATTAATGGTTGTTGATAATATAGTATTTTATTCCCTAATTTATTACTTGGCTCTTTTATCTACTTAGCTTTTTACATTAATTCCTAAAATAGTTAAATAACTTTTACATTATCTCTTCTTAGTTATCTATGTTCTCATATTATTTGTAGGGTTGGCCTATACAATAAGCATGGATTAATTATAACATGTATAGGAGGTAGTGGTTAGAGCTTGATAATCATATTATAAATTATATTCTGACTTTATGATTGTATAGGTTTCCCTCTCAAATTGGTTATCACATGAGAATCATATTCAATTTCTCATAGGGATTCAATTGAAAAACATCAAACCATATAGATGTACATATGTCCCAAAGAGTGAGATGAAAACTATGGTACTAGAGATGTTAGAGGTGGGTATTACCATACATATCCAAATCACATATTCATCCCATATCATTATGGTACATAATAATGATGTTACCTAAAAGATGTGCCTAGAATAAAGAGTAATCAACAAGTACACCATCAAAGATAAGTTCATTATCCTAGTAATTGATAATTTTCTAGATGAGTTGCATGGTGTTGTCTACTTTAAAAAACTATATTTCATTTTGGCTATCATCAAATTAAGATCATATATGAGGACATCCATACAATAGATTCCATAACTCATAAATGCCATAATTATTTTTTGGTAATGCTCTTAGTCTCACAAATTCAAAATATACATTTCAAAATTTGATAAACATTATTTTTAGGACTTTTTTATGGAAATTTATCTTGATATTTTTTCATGACATACTAATATAAATTAAGACATGGTAAGAACACTTAAAACATGTGAATATATTGAGGTGTTTTCAATGATGTCCCTAAGGTGGCCAATAGTGTCCATGAGTGAAGATGTATGCATTTTTCTCAATGACAAAATGTGCCTTAGTGATCATGCATGGACCCTGTTATGTTTGCTTGATTAAGTCAGGTGATGGATGTTGGTGATGTGTTGACCATGTTTGAGGGGTAATATTAGGGGTTAATATTTCTTGGGGTAATTTTGGAATTGAAATAAACTCATTAGAGTAGTCTTGTGAAGTTCTAGGTTATCCTAGTCATCTTGGTAGATCTTTATGAGTAAGCAGATTGATGATGTAAGCATTCACACATGTGAAGGTGTCAAAATTAAGTGGTCACATTATTCATATTTGTGAATATATCATGTGTTTTAAATTTTAGGTCTTGACATGATGTATTTAAAAATTTATAGTGGTGAAAAATTGGTCTCCCAAGTAGATTTCACTTGTTTTCATAGTCATTTTTACACAAAAATACGACCATTGGAATTCCAATATTTGAATTTACAAAGGGAAACTAATATGTAGTAGTTTATTCATAAATTTTCATAATGGATGAATTTTATGGTGGTGTAAAATTTAAATTGGTATATAACTCCAAGGGATATCCATAAAATATGGTTTCAAGTTTTGAATGACCACATATCTACATTTATTAGGGTCTAAAGTTGATTGAGGGTTTGGCCTTCTTCTACAAGTGACCCGAGAAGAGTGTTTGATTTTTTATTGATGAGTTTGGATGTTTCATGATGATTTATCTACTTTAAAATGTTTTAAACTCAATTAAGATCATATGTATGGATTTTTGAGGTTTGACCAATCCATCTTCAGTATGAACAAATGTTAACAAGTTGAATTTTCCTTCATCCATCATGGTGGTCATAGTTCATACATTGACTTGATCGGTTTGAGTTATGCAGAGGTGTATTAAGATGTTTTTTAATCTTTGGAGGATATCTTAGGGGTCATGTGGCATGGACTCATTCACTTGGAAGTGGTCTTATGTTTCTAATTTGCTTGATGATGTCTATACGGGGTGAATAGGTCTCCTTGAGACCTAAAAAGGTCACTTAGGTCTAATTGATTGTCTTTATGAATTAAGTATGACCTATGGATGATTTATAAAACTTATATTATTATGGTTGATCAAATTATGTGTATAATATATGCCTTAGGTGCGAAGGAAAATCTTTTGCCCGATAAATAAGGGTTAGATAAATAATCATGTTTAAGAAAGGGCTAATTAAGCCTATTTATCAAGTGAGACTATGGGAGTGAAAAGTGAATGAAATAAGGATTTTTAGAAGTGTAAGAGACCATTAATAAAATCATAATATCATTTTTAAAATGAGTTAAAGGTATAACAATATGTGTGTAGGTGGTGAGCTATTGGATTGCTTATTTCAAAAGCTAGATAGGCCTATTTGTCTAGTTGAGTGATGTCGAAGAGGAAGAGGCTTGTATGAGGTAGAGAGGAAGGTTTTTAGGTGTCATATAAACATAAGTCCATAATAAGGTGTGTAGAACATCATATCAAATGTGGAGATCAGTTTAGATGTGATTGATTTGATGCTTGATCATCTAGGGGGTTGTAGCCTCCTTGCTAGTTGGTGCTAGCTAAAGGTCTATTGGGTGCTTGACCAAATTGAGGGGAGGGTAGTCCTTGATTTGTTGGTACTAGTATAAATTGAAGAAATAACTTTATAGGATATTGTTCTAGATATTTTTTAATGGTTTTTCTCCCCCATGAGGGTTTCTCACATAATTCATTTGTTATGTGCTTTGATCTTACATTGTTTTCTTTGTTCATTGCAATGAATGGTCTATATGCTTCATGAATGATTATGTTGAATGGTTAATATATTTAAGAATTATAATTTAAGTTGATTTAATTGCATCACTGATCCACTCCCCCCTCTCATTGATTGTGCTTCAACAAATTCATGTACTAATAATTTTAAAACAACATCAATTATATGCAAAGCCTTCCAAGTGTGATTTTGTAGTATAAGAGGTGGAGTAATTAGGTCAAGATGTTTCACATGAAGGTGGAATTATATACCCTCACAATATTAAATATATTATATAATGGTAAGTTCCAAAAACCTTCAATAACCTCTAAGTATTTGTAGGGTTAATAGGTTACTATCATCTATTTGTGAAAAATTATGGTAGGATAGTAACACCACTCATAGATTTATTGAAAAATTACTCCTTACACTAGAATAAAACCACCAGAAAGGCCTTTGATAATCTGAAAGATACCATGTGCACTACTCTAGGTTTTTCTACATGATATTTTTCAAAGACTTTCATTATTGAATGTGATGCGTCTGGATATGGAATGGGAGAAATAATCATGGAGGAAGGGAGACCCATTTAATTTGAGAGTCATAAAATTTAGGCTAATAATTTGATAAATAAAATCCATGAGAAATATATGATGATTATTCTTCATGTAATCAAGCAATTGAGTCCTTATTTGATGAGTAAACACTTTAAAGTGAAGAATGATCATGATAATCAAAAATATTTTTTGGAATAGAGGTTGTCATCTAAAGTATAAAAAATGGTTGACTAAATTATTGAGATATGACTTTGAAATAATGTATAAGAAAGGAAAATATAATGTAGTAGCAGATGCACTATCTAATAGTGTTGAATCCATAGATACATTGCTACATGCAATGTCCATTTGGTAAGAAGATTGGGTGGATGAGGCAAGATCAAAACGAGAGAATGATATGGAAATAAAAGTTTTGATTTATAAGCTACAACAAGATTATAGTGCCTCAAAAAAATTGAGTGGAAAGGTAATGCCTTATGGTATAAATATAGTGTGTATCTATGAAATAATTATTCCCTCAAGCAAATATCCTTAAATAGCTTCACACATTTATTGTTTGGGTCATTAAATATTTTTGAAAAGTTATAATAGAACCAATAAAGATTTATTTTGGGAAGGACTCAACGGGGATATCCATATATTTGTGGTTAAATGTATGGTGCATTAACAAAATAAAGTTGATGTAATTAAGACTCTAGGTCTTATGAAACCCTTATCTATTCCTAGTTAAAGGTGGGAGGGGGTTTCCATGGATTTCATAATAGATTTTATTAATTTTGAAGGTAAAAATGTTCTCATGGTTATCATGGAAAGGCTTACACATATACACATTTTTCACTTTATCATAGCCATTTTTAACTATTATAGTAGTTTCTAATTTTCTAAATGTAGTTCAAAAGGTACATGGTAACCCCAAACCCCAAAGATCATTGTAATTGATCATAATCCTATCAAAAATAATATTTTGATTGATTTATTCTCATGATTGGTTACTCAATTTACTCATAGCTCATCCTATTAGACTCTATTTTATGGGCAAACATAGGTGGTCAAAAAATACTATAGGTTTATCTTCAAAATGTTGTATCATATACATAAGAATGATTGGTTCATTAGCCACCACTAGAAGAATGGTGGTATAACACTTCCTTCCATACCTATTACAAAACTTATCCATTTTTGGCACTCTACAGATAGTATCCCCCATCCATCACCTCATTCTTGAGGGTACATACAAATGTTCAAGCCATTTAAGAACACATTCAACACCAATAAGAGGTACTAACTAGTTTAAGAGAACTTATAAATGGCACATAATTGAATGAAGCAACAAGCCATTCAAGACCATATCAAGAGGCATTTTGAATTGGGTGATTTAGTCTTTGTATGCCTACATCCATTTAATAAAAAGTCCTCAAAGTAAAAACAAATGATAATAAAACTTTATCTTAAATATTATGACCCTTATTAAATCTTATGGAAAATAAGCAGTATAGCATATAAGTTGGGGCTACCCCAATCTACTTGCATTTAGTATTTAATGTTTCTTTACTAAATAGGGTAATTGGTCAAAGAGTTTCTTCCCAAACTAAGTTATTATAATTAGAAGAGGACGGAAAACTCATTTTAGAACATAAGAATATCAATTAGACACACACTAAAAGGATATGAACAAGAGATTTTTAATTAGTATTTGATCAAGTGTAAGAATAAGACCATTGAGGATGCAACATGGGAGGATTAAGCATTCTTGAAACAACATCCAAAGTTATTCAACATTGAAAAAAAAAGTTGTTTTAAATGATAGAAGCATGCTACACCCTTAACCTATTCTATGTCTAGGGATATGTGTGGCTAACCTATGGTTTGCATAACCTTTTACATTAGCTTATCATATTTCTATAAATTCTCATATTTTTAGTGGGGTCAGCCTTTTGAGTAACCATGGCTTTAGTAGAGTATATATAAGAGGTAGTGGTTAGTACTTGACTATTATATTACAATTTTTTTCTTATATTATGGTTGTGGAGGTTGCCCCAATGTGGTGGATCAATATTATTTATCAATTATTTTACTCTATTGTAAATTATTTGGATGGATCTACTTATTATGCTCTTATTACTATAATATATTATTTTTAATCTACTATTGATATTTCTTGGTGTAATTTATCTAAGTAATTTCATTAAAAATTTTCATGAATTTAATGTTTGAAAGCTAAAATATTTAGTGGAAAACATTAGGTCTATTCCCTTCAAATTTAGAATATAAATTAGGGAATATCTGATGAAATATTTCATAAAATAAAATTTTCTCTACTTGGTGGCATATGAGTAGATCATTAGTGGATTTCACTGTCAAAGTTTCTAGGGTAGTGGCAAGACCACATGGAAGTTTTTGAGAGGTGAAAACCAACAAGGAAGGTTGTGTCATAGGGGACACTTACTTGTAACTCAATAAATACCTCCTATAAAAGTGTACCAATATGGGGAGCCAAAGTGGGGATCTAATATGACACGTTTTTGATAAAAACATAGATACTTAACCTTGGATGAAAACTTTGAGATAACTACACTTAAAATTCAAAAATTATTAAGAAGAAGAATTGTAGAATTTTGAGTCTAGTTTCTAAACTACTATTTTTTTTTAATTGGTGGAGTTTAAGTGGGTCAAATAGGTTATTTTAAAAGAGGTATACTTATTTCAATAAAGAAATTATAAATAGGCAGTCATGCTCCCACCATTTTTCAAAATTCATTAATTATTTTTTGACATGATTTTTTGGAAAGTTAGAGGACATCACCAAATTTTTAATCAATATAGTTTTTTTTATTTTTTATTTTTACTAGGTAATGTATATTTTTCAAAACCTGAATCTGCAAACTAGGTCTAGGACATAACTAGGGGCCTAGTCCTAGAGAACTATATCGACTCAAAGAAATACCATTATCCATATAAATTAAAAACTAAAATAAAATAACCACAACTAGCTTACTATACCACTCAAATGGCCACATCTACCTAAAAACACCCTATGAGATTCAAATTTAGGTGGGGTTGGGCATAACCAATCTTTCCACATCTCATTGGCAAATTTTCTTTCAATTTTTATTACGTTTTAGTTAAATTTTTAATTGAAATACCCTAAAATATATTTTCAATTGCACCTCACCCCCCCCCACCCCCCACCCCAAAAGTTAATTTTTTGAATGTGTATAGAACCATGCCTAGTTTGTCCCCATGAATTAATTTCTAAATTCCATCAATATATTGTAAAATACAAAAAATAAGAAATAGATATAAATTAGTGGGATGTTAAGACATGTTATTAATAAATAAAAAATAAATCCCTAACCATATTTTGAGGTAGAAAAAAGTATATTTTAGAAAGTAAAAGCCAAAATTGACATGTTTAAACATTTTCATAAAATGACCTAATAACATCCATGATGGTTTTGTGGTAGAAGGACATATTTTTTTAGAATAATTAGTAAACACATATTATGTTGCATATATTTAGGTCTAAACCTTGGGATTGGAAATCCATGCTAATGAGTCTAAGGCCTATTTTTTGAAAATCAGATTTAAATAGGGCATAAGTGTTACTTAAAAAACACATATTTTGTGCATAACAACCCCTTTTGAGCTAATATTTCACCATGCAATAACTCTGGACACATTATACTACCATGTGTTGTTATATTGTGTTATTGTTTCATTTTTAGAATGAATTCAATTAAATGGGGCTCTTATCACATGCAATCAAGGCAACAAAGGTTTATTTGGGGTTGAGTATATATTAGACCACCACATGTTATTTTTATATGTTCTCATTTCCTTTTAGATCAAATTTGACTAAATTTGGCCTAAATCACATACAATCAAGGTAATAAAGGTTGATTTAGGACTAGGAGGAATCATTGGACCACTATTTGTTATTTTTGTGTATTCTATTTTTCTTATTTAGGGTGAATTCAATGTTACATTTTTTCCATTTAGAGTGAATTCTAATCAACTGGGCCTATATCACATGAAATAGAGGTAACATACATGTATTTAGGGTTAAGGGGACACATTAGAACAATCACTATTATTTTTCTATTTTCTTGTTGTTAAGCACGGGATATACTGAGAGGGGGGGTGAATCAGTATATCATATATCTTATAAAACTTTCCCTTAACCAAATTCCACTTAATCAAACATTCAAGATATGCAATAAAACTCAAACAATAAACACCACACAAGATAGAGAGAGATACTAGATATAACATGGAAACCCAATGTGGGAAAAACCATGGAGAACAATCTCAAGAATATGAATGAGCACCAACCCAAACAATATTTTCAAGCACCAACTTGCAAGAACACCAACCCAACAACTATTCATGAGCACCAACCCACAGGAGCACCAACCCAATAACAATTCATGAGCACTAACCCACAGGAACACCAACCCCTTTACCAAACACCAACCTAAAAACAATTCATGAGTATCAACCCATAAGAACACCAACCCCTTTGACGAGCACCAACCTAGCAACAATTCATGAGCACCAACCCACAGGAGCACCAACCCCTTTGTGTATACCACACAACTATCTCTCAATGTTGCTATCTCAACAAATGATAGTTCATTATAACATCTCTTTCCTCTCTCTCTCTCTCAGCTTTGCTCTTCTAAGCTAGATATAACAAATACAAATCATATTCATCTCTCACAATTGATCTTCTAAGCTAGATATTACAATATCAAATCAACCTCTCTCTCTCTCATATTACAAATGGTTACTCAAGCCTTTATTTATAGCTTTCCAAATGACCTTTGGCCTTCCCCCTTTGTGACCCTTCAATCCTCATGGAAAATGGTGCCAAACTTGTATGACCCTTCATATCCTTGCCTTTGAAAAGTCATATGGTGACCCTTCATGATCAAAAACGTCCTTCCCTCTTTTGTCTTACTTTTGTGACTTTTCATATTCCTCTAAGTGTCCCTTCATGAGAAATTGCACCCTTCCTCTTTTATCTTCACTTGGTGACTCTTGGAATTCCCCAAGATGACTCTTCATGGGAAAATGCATCCCATCCTTCTTTTGTCTTTACCCCATGGCTCTTTTACTTCTCCATGGGCCCTTCTTTTGTCTCATATGCAACCAAAAATATATTCATTAATATTATAAAAATATTAACTCACATTAGCCAAGATATAACAATTACAAATATCATTAAATGCAATGGGGCCTTTATCACCAAAAATGCTAGACCTTTGACATCAATGACAATATTTATGACAATCTCCCCATTTGTCATTGATGGAAACCTCAATCCTAAAACTATCACATCCTATCATTTGAAAACATATAGTAACTCCCCCTTACTGTAGCAACCTGTAGCTGTTCCCTGTACCTATTTTTGCACCTGTACCTGTACCTATTATTCTCCCCCTTTGACATCAATGGCAAAGGGCCTACTTGGAGCTAACACTTAGCTCCCCCTCAATTGATGCTGAACATTAATGGTACGAAGTAATATAAATTACTCCCAACTCCTCTCATAGATATTTGAATGTCTCCTTTAATCATGCCTTTGAGAAGATATCTGACAATACATATACATTATTCCCTGTCCTTTGAGCATTTGCAATCAACTCATTTGAATATTTTCTTCTAATCTCACAACCTTCTTTATGAAACTTTAATGTGTATCCTTGATCACATATTTGACTAACACTCAATAGATTATGCTTAAGACCTTTTACATATAAAACATTCTTAGTCTTAGTTCTACCATAATCCAAACTCAAAATACCTTTTTTGGCTATCCTGGCAATGGTTTTATCTTTGAATCTCACTGTACCACCATTGATCTTCTTTAGAGATATGAATTTACTTTTATCTCCTATCATATGCCTCAAACATCCGCTATCAATTAACCATGGCTGATCTTTACCTCTTACATGCAGGGCTGTCTGAACCATCATAGAATCTTTGGGTTGTTTCTTCTACCATGAACATGTCTAAACCTTCTTCTTAATGAATGGAGCTTTGAAACTCTGATCCTTCTTGACTGACTTGAACACACTTCTACAATACTGAGCTATGTGTCCAAAGTTGTTACACTTGTAGCATACTATGGTCTCTTCATCAAAGCTTGATAGAGGAGCAAAAGAGTTGTGGCTTTTGCTTGACTCTACTCGACTTTCCTTCTAATTTATAAAATTGTTAGCTCTTTTTCTACATTCTAATTTCTTGTGACCATATCCATTACAATAAAAACAATAGCCATAAAAATAAGACATTTCTGTATATCTGACCTGATTTTCTTTTGTAGCTTTGTTCTCTCAAGCCTTCTCTATTTGAAATGTCCTTTGTATTCTTCAATTCTCCCCTTTTTGTTTCCTCTTTTGTAAGAGCTTAAGCATAGCTCTTTTCTTTTCAAATCTGATCCCTGTCTTATCTGAATTTGCTTTTTGACTTTCCAATATCTTATTTAATATGTTAGTGCTATCCTCAAATTTTGAGTCACTAACTACTTTATCATTGACTACTTTCTTAATATCTTCTTTTAAAGAGGGAATTTCAATAGCATACCTTTCACATTATTTTCTTGCTATTTCCAACTGTGTTCTGAGATCTTCTTCATTCTTCTTGGCTTCTTCAAAGTGTGCTTGTAGATCTTCAATCATTTCCTTTGACTCCTATTCATTTTTCTTGATCTAGCGCTTTAATATTTGATTCTTCTTCTTGACAGATTTTAACTCTTCTAGGGCACAAATGAGTTCTCCTTCCATATTCACTTCAGCTTCCTCCTCTTCTTCTTCTTGATCATCTTCATGTATGGCCATGAATAGAATCTCTTCTTCTTCTTAATCGCTAACTCCACTATCTTCGACTGAGCTAGGATCCTTAGAATACAGACTCTTCTTCTCAAATCCCTTCTTGGATTTGCCTTTGAAATTCTTATTGTATGTAGGCTTTTCTTCTTCATCATCATTACCCTTATTTGGGCATCTAGCTAAAAAATGTCCAATCTTTCCATAATTAAAACATTTAAAAGGTAATTTTCCTTGATATTTACATGTTCCTCTTTTTGTCTTGCAAATGAAAAGTGCTCCGTTCTCATCTTCATCATCACTGGAACTATCACTTGATTCTTTAATTTTAATTTTCTTTGTCTTTGATGTCTTGAAAGCCGCTTCTCTCTTTGAGGGTTTATCTTGTTCTATGCACATCTCATATGTCATAAGTATACCATGAAGCTCATCCATCTTTAGCTTGGCTAAATTCTTCATCTCCTTAATTTTTGAAACCTTTGCATCATATCTCATAGGTAGAGATCTCAAAACCTTTTTCACCACCATTGACTCTTCTAATGTTTCTCCAAAACCTTGAATCTGATTTACTATTTGATCAACTTGTAAGAGATAACTTGTTATATCTTCTTCTTATTCCATCTTCAAACATTTAAACTACCTTTTAAAAGTCTGAAGCTTAGCTTGCTGAACCTTTCCATCACCTTTGTAAATATTCTCATGTTTTACCCAAGTTTCATGAGCAGATTTACATTGCATAACTTTAACAAATTTAGATTCACATAAACGACATAAAATAACATTTAAAGCTTTAGCATTACATTCACTTGCCTTCTTTTCTACTGGAGTAATTACAAATGTCTGTGGCTCTTCATATTCCTCCACCACTGCTTTCCATATGTCAAATCCAAGGGCCATCATATAAACCTTCATTCTCATGCTCCAAAAAGCATAATTCATCCCATCAAACAAAGGTGCCATATTTGTAGAAAATCCTTCATGTGACCCAGCCATCGTGCTTTCCTGATCTACCTTCAAGATGTAAAACTTTTCAAAAAAGAAGCTACTCTGATACCAATTGTTAAGCATAGGATATACTGAGAGGGGAGGGGTGAATCAGTATATTATATATATTATAAAACTTTCCCTTAACCAAATTACAGTTAATCAAACATTCAAGATATACAATAAAACTCAAACATTAAACACCACACAAGATAGAGAGAGACACCAGATATAAAGTGGAAGCCCAATGTGGGAAAAACCATGGAGAACAATCTCAAGTATATGAATGAGCACCAACCCAAACAATATTCACAAGCACCAACTTGTAGGTGCACCAACACCTTTACTGAGCACCAACCCAACAACTATTCATGAGCACCAACCCACAGGAGCATCAACCCATTTATTGAGCACCAACCCAAATATAATTCATGGGCACCAACCCCTTTGCCGAGCACCAACCCAAAAACAATTCATGAGCACCAACCCATAGGACCACCAACCCCTTTACCTAGCACCAACCCAGCAACAATTCATGAGCACCAACTGCTTTGTGTATACCACACACCTATCTCTCAATGCTGCTATCTCAACAAATGATAGTTCATTATAACATCTATTTCCTCTCTCTCACCTTTGCTATTTTAATCTAGATATAACAAATACAAATCATATTCATCTCTCATAATTGCTCTTCTAAGCTAGATATTACAATATCAAATCAACCTCTCTCTCTCTCATATTAAAAATGGCTACTCAAGCCTTTATTTATAGCTTTCCAAATGAAATTTAGCCTTCCCCCTTTATGACCCTTCAATCATCATGGAAAATGGTGCCAAACTTGTATGACCCTTCATATCCTTACCTTTGAAAATTCATGTGGTGACCATTCATGAGCAAAAACGTCCTTCCCTCTTTTGTCTTTACTTTGGTGACTTTTCATATTCCTCAAAATGTCCCTTCATGAGAAATTGCACCCTTCCTCTTTTGTCTTCACTTGGTGACTCTTGGAATTCCCCAAGATGACTCTTCATGGGAAAATGTGTCCCATCCTTCTTTCGTCTTTACCCTGTGGCTCTTTGGCTTCTCCATGGACCCTTCTTTTGTCTCATATGCAACCAAAAATATATTCGTTAATATTAAATAAATATTAACTCACATTAGCCAAGATATAACAATTACAAATATCATTAAATGCAATGGGGCCTTTATCACCAAAAATGCTAGACCTTTGACATCAATGACAATATTTCCAACACTTGTTTCCTTTTTAGAGTGATTTTGACTATATAAATCCCCTATCACATGAAAATAAGGATATAGAGGTTGATGTATGGATAGGGATAGATAATAGAGCACCATGTGTCATTTTTTAGTTTTTGTATTTTATTTTTAGATTAAATTCGACTAAATGGGACCCTATCACATTCAATTGAGAAAATGAAGGTTTTTTTATTATTGGTGAAATGGGTTTTGAGAGGGACCTAACCCTTGTAAAATAATGATAAAGATATATCTAGAAATCACTAAAACAAAAGTTAAACCAAAATAGTGTAGGGGAAGAGAAGCCTAAGAAACATAAAACATTAAAAAAGCCACAAACAATCCAACTGCAATGAAAGAACAACAAAATAATATCAAAGCAATAACTAAGTGTTAGTAATGATAATTAAAGCTTCATGCAACTTAAATTATTCATCCAATAATTTTATTATTTCCTTGGCCTTATCAGGATCAATATCCTTCTTAGTAGCCTTCTTTCCCTTCTTTAACATTTTTCAGTCTCTTGGTTGCTCTATTACTTGTTTTCTCCTTCTTCTTGTCTCCAATGAATTCTTTAATCATGTGAATGTTGGTAGCACAACTATTAATAGAAACCCAAATAAATTAGATAAGTTTTTCATATATTCCTATATTTTACCTCTTTCAATGTCCATTTAATTTATCCTCTCCTATAATTGGGTGACCTTCCTATTCATATTTTCTAAGGTATATGTTAAATTCCCATCATTTTTATAAATATTACCATCACTATTTAAAAAAATTTACATCTTCATCATATTATCCCTAAGATTCTCGTTCTCCTTCATCAACCATTTGATCATATTTTTATGCCAATTTATATCCTTTTTTGCCAAAGTAATTATTTATTGAATATTGTTAGTGTATATGGTAGAAAAAATTACTTTTATCATTCCTAATTTTAACATCAATATATTTACTTCGATCATGAGTAATCCTAAACTCATTTATAGGATTTCCCACATCATCATCCTCAGTCCCCTATGTATAAGATATTTGAGAAGTAGAAAAGTGTTCCATATCTAGAGATGAGGCCTATTAAATACTTACTACAAGAAGTATTATCTTTGATTACTTCCATAACTTCCTTAAATGAACCATATTTATATTTTGTTCTTGAATGTATAGAATTAATAGTTATTTTAATGGAGATTAACTTGGACCTCCTTTGTTTAGAATTCTTATCCCCCTTCTCCCCTATGACCAAAAAAAGGGGAAACCTTTATTTTTTGTTTACAACCACATTTATAATAGGATTCATCTCATTTTATTGGTTTATTTCATAATGATGCATCAAAGATATCAATACTTGATGTAAAGGAAGTAGAGTTTTTTTGGCCTGAATATCTAAGACATAATATTCCATAGAGAGAATTTAAAAAAAAATCTTACCAATCTTTTTGGTGAAAATAGTTAATAAAAGTAAAATGGTAAGAGTAGGCGTACTTGAATCTATCTTATAGATTTATATAAAATAATATGGTGGAGTAATTGGTTTTAGGTAATTGGGATATCTTGGGACTAACATACCATTTTTTTTGAATTGGTACCCTTGAGAAACCCTCAAAATAAAACATGAAAATTTCAGCATGTCAAGGTCTTTTATAAAATTTGAAGATCATCCCCTTTATTAATAAAAAAACATATATGGTCTTGATTTGCTTTATCTAGACTAACCTTGCTAATGAAGTTCATTTGACTATAAGTACAAGTTTTATGGCATGCATCCCTGAGAAGCCTACATTCCAAAACCCTAGCAAACCCTCAGTTCAAATTTGAATAAAGGTGAGAACCCAAATTGGTGGGAATAATTTCTATGGACTTATATATAAGATGCATATCTTAGGATTAGTCATGTTTTTTAACATGACCTGACTAACAAACTTGACCCCCTTTGTTATTTTCCCCATTTTAAATTTCTTATGGTCTAACCAAATGTCATTATGTAAGGTCCTTTTACATTCGCCAACTTAGCCTAAGACCTTAATACTAAGGCCTTGATGTATTCATTAATACCATCATGACCTTATTTTTAATTCCTTAAGCCTAAGTTTTTATTACCTTCATGGTCCTAACATTAACTTCCTCACGCTTTGAAGGATCCTATGGTTATCAGTTTATCATGACATTTGATTAGATGGAGTGAAGATAACTAGGAACTTCAGTTTAAATAGCCCACATCTTGGATAATCTGAAAATCCATGCTTACTCATAGGGACTCAATCAGATAGAGTGAGTATAGTTGAAAATTCAAAAGGGTACAAGGAGCTTGAAAGATGGACATGTGTTTAAATTACATACAAGGACTAAAAGGAAGAGGGACCCACTTTGATGTAATAGCTAATCAAAAGCGATTCTTTGGATTATGATCAATGGTTGTCTCTTTATCATGGTATTTGATCCAATGAAGTAAATCCACATTGAAACCATAATAAGCCCCATAAAAATGCCAAGTGGCATCCTCACATTTGACCTAGAATATTTTAATGAAATTAAAATTTATGTTCACGTGACCATCATTTAAATGTTCGAAAAGACTAACTTGACGCTCATGTGATCATTAAATTTAGGTCCATTAAAATCAAAACTTTATTAGCATAAACTTGACGTCTATGCGACCATCAATTGACACATGTGAGGATATATTTGACATCCATGAGATTGTCAAATTTAACCTAATGAAAATATCTTTCTTAAGTGTTCAAATAATATCCCTAAACTATTTTTACTCTAAAATGGCTCACCAAGCTGAGGAAAATTCTAAAAATATGCCCAAAATGTAAGGCCTCAGTCTATAGAATGTAAATATATACAAGAAATATACTTAGCCTAAGTTTATGCTTTAAAGATCCACATGGCATTTTTCATAATGGACCTTAAATCATAAACTTATCTTATGTAAAATTCATTTCATGTTGAACCTATTTTGAGCATGGTTTATGACACATGGATTAAATATTTTAGCCTAATGTATTTCATCATGTTTGTTAAACATAATGTATACATTATCCTATAGTGCTTATGCCTTTATCTCCTTTTAAATCATGACTTAGATTTAGATTCCTTAGCTTAAGGTTGGTCCCGTGCTCAATAAACATGAAGCAAACTTTAGCGTAAGGGACATAAGCATAAGTCTTGATTTTTAAGAAGTACTAACTTAACATTTAGGTATGTTTATAGATTAAAGGTCCATGCTTTGTCACTAGATTTGATCCAATAGTGTGAAGGTCCCTAGAGAATTTTTAATAAAACCATGAGAACCCATGGACCTATCGTATGGCCAATGATTATTTGATAAGAGACTGACATAAGATTTGGAATATGGGGAAGATACATGAGCACACCAAGTATCATGACCATAAGGCTTAATTTCTAGGAACCAATTAAAAGATAAGGGTCCATATTATGATCAATGCATCATTATATTCTAGGATTTTGATCCTACGGAGTGAAAGGAAGGATGTATTTTTAAATACCAATAGTTAGTGTTCAAATGGCATTTATGAAAAATGTTGTGAAAGATCCAGACTAGTGCCACTTAAGCTTCATAAAGTAGAAAAGGATAAAACTAAAGATCTTGTGAGCTCAAAAAAATAAAGGTATAAAGGCAAAGGTCCAAATTAAATCCAAAACACGTATAATCCAAATCTTGGATATCTTTTGCCATTAAAGCTCTAAACCCTAGACCCTACATAAAGGTGACCTAAATGGATGAATTTTTTTATAATTCAATCAAGAAATAGCTTAATTGTGTTTCTAAACATGATAGAGATTTCACAAATATTATCTACAATAATTTGTTAACAATTAATAAGAAATAGAGATTATGGTAGTGAGCAGATAAAAATTGAAGGAAAAGGATGAGTTTTTCTAGATGACATATAGTGATAGCTAGGTATTCAAGGATATAGAACTAGACTTAGTCGTAGTGAACATCTATAACATTAGGAATTGGTTTGAGATTTTATTTATGATATAATAATTATAGACCATCTCAAAGGAAGAGTAGATAAATGCCACCACCAACATATGACACATTGACCTAGTTACAATCCAAAAGGCTAACCTCCACTATGTCATGGAAGAAATAGAGGTATTGCCCTACATTGTTGTCCTTTCCCCCATTTTTGTTGATTGCAATATTGGTGGTGAATGGATTATTAGGGAAGGTAACTCAAAAAAGGTAGCATACATTTACTCTATTGATTTTGAAAAGTATTACAAGCTCCCTCTTCCCCAAGTGGACCTTCCCAAAATGAGAGAATAGACAAATAGCTATGACTTGGACTCCATCCTAAGACCTTGGCTCCATCAAGGGCCTCACATATTTAGAACCCTTGATGGAAAACTCCCTATCATCCAATTTAGAGAAGACATTAGGGTTATTATGACCTTTTTGAATAGAGATTTTGGTACCCCTTCAACCACTTATGTAAATAAGGTTTGGGTCTCATATGTACACTTCCTAGTGGAAGAAAAACTTACCCCTATAATTGGATATTTTATCAACATCTTTCTTGCCAAGTAATTCATCACCATCGAGAAAAAGAGCTCCAAATAATTCTACATGATGTCTTACCTACTTGACGCCATTTTCACTTCAATCACGTTTCATGACATTAAGAATTACTCCCCAGAGGGTGGGACAATTATCTCACACGACTACTCCAAGATGCACATCTTCAAGTATAGGAATCAGATGTAGTTTATCTATGATTGTGTTTTCCTAGTAATATTTGAGGCCATCAGAGGTGTCCCCATGCCTAGGCTTCACCCCCTCATCAAATAGTGTGTGGAGATGATTTGGGATGTATGGTATTATCCTAGTTGCATATTCATTAGGATAGAAGGAATCATGTCATAACCATACATACTACCAGTGTATGTCCTGAATAAGCTTGTTGAGTAGGACATTGCCTCCTAGCTCATCCTTGGAATTAACAAGGTGTGTATAGAAAAAAGGAAGGATCTACCTCACCCCTTCCCCTTGGACCTTGGGAAAACCCTTATTAGATATTGGAAGTAGGTGGAAGTTATGGTCACACATAGGAACTCATTTAGCTTTTAGCTATATGAACTCAAAATGTGGGATCCAAAGAACAAGGTAGGGGATCATCTAAAGGAAAATAAGTTTAATCTTCAGTATGTAAACCAACTGGGTGTCCATGACACCATATACATCAGATCTAAGAGCTATGGGGAAGTGTTGGCTAGGGTCCATAGTCACAACATCAAGCTAGAACATAGATTAGTTAGAGACAACAAGCCATCTATGGAAACATGAAAAATGCACCCCTTATAATACAATTTACTAACTAGACCATCTAGGAAGCTCATGAGCAACCTCAAGTAGAACAACTACAACAATATCAAAAATAGGTTGAGCCAATTTAGGATGATCAAGGCTGATGAAAGGAGAAGGTTGGAGAAGTAAGATTAGAAGAAAGACCTAGATAAGGACCCTTACCTTCAACCATGAAATAAATACCACCCTCTCTAATCTAGTATGTTGACATGATAGCCTTGGATCTAGAAGAGACACTTGAGAGTGCCTTCAAGGAACTAGTAGAATTTTATGGCTCAAGAGGAGAGGAGGACCCTTCAGTGGAACCTACAGAACATATAGGGAAGGAACTTGTCCCAGTGGCCTCTCATGAATAGAGGAAGGTAGAATTAGCCTTAGACCTAGTACAACCAAGGAAGAAACCTAGATTGACCTTCACTCATCCCACTAGTGAAGTCAATCTCTTTAATGATGAATTTCTGATCTATGGACTAGTCATTCTTGACTAGTTAATCTATGGAAAATTGAAAAATATTCCCACTCTCTCCCACTCATGGGCCATAACAAAAGTTGGTATGGATGTACATGATGATGTGAAACCCTAGATAAAGGCTATAATGAATTAATAGGAAGATAAAAGAATTATGATCACCCAAGGCTCAGGAGGTAAGAAGATGGATGTTTTAGGAGCATCTACTAGCTCAGGGGTGGAATTATTAGAACCTCTCTATTTCAAATAATTAATTACCATAGTTTATTTCAATCATGAGATAGTAGGCTTAGAGATAATAACAATTAGGATAGACATGGTTGGGATGGAATAATTCACTTTTCAAAAGGTAGAACCTTTTATAGGTTTGACCCCTATTATAGGACAATAACTTGGTGAAGCTTCAATACATGAAGAAGATGTGGAAAGCTTGATGGAATCACATTCATAATAAGCTAAGTCTGAGGTCTAAAATAAAGGATCTAGAATTTGGAAAGAGAGAAGAAATTATAGACTCAATCAATCCTAGATGTCATGATCAAGATGCTTGATGAGTCATTCTATGACATGTTTGAGGTATTAAAGTCAATGAAGATGAGGTAAAGTGCATTAAAGGACCAAGATACATTAGCCAAAGAATTGGTAACCCAATGGTAGGCCTTAGAGGATAAGATTTCTCATCTCCTCAACATTCAAGCAAAGAAGTAGATCACAAACTTCAAAACCGTAAGTATGGGACACCTAGGCACAATCTTCGGGATTGTTATTAATAAGGTTACAATCTTGAGTACATGGCACACCAAGGTGATGAGGCTTCTAAAGGATGATAAATCTCTCATTATCAGAATTTAGAAATTTCTTGGGACCATGATTGTCAACCCTACATAACCTACTACCCTTGGCCTCATCAGTGTTGAAGGGTTCAAGCATAGAGTCACTTTGGTGACTCAAGAAATCCAAGGGAAAAGCAAAGGCTAGTTTAGACAAGACAATATAAAGATCTTGAATATGATATTCAATACAGGTGAGAGGACCAATGAAGCTATAATCATCAAGGAAGCCTTGGCCAAAAATGATAAAAAATTTGATGAGCTAGTAGACCAAGAGTAGGAGTGCATCATGAAGCCTGTTGTGCATCTTGAACTAGTTGATGAACAATATGAGGAGGCCATGAGCATATTCTAACAACAAATAGGGTCCCCACTAACATGTTAGAATAATATTCTATTTTAATAAAAATTAGGTGGTATTTTATAGTAGAATATTTGATTTTAAAGGCATATGCTAGTTTTTTAGCATATTTGCCTCTAGGTCGGTATGATTTGGGAAAGCATGTGTATTATAAATCTTGTAATAATAGATGTCCTTAATTTTATACACCTATATTTTGTAGTTGATCAGTATACTACCTATTCTTCCTATAAAGGCATGTATCACCATTGTAAAAAGAGAGATTTTTGAGCAACTTTGTATACTTGATACAATTAACAGAATCAAGGAATTATGCAAGGATTGTCCATTTTTGATGTGTTAATTACTGATATAGATTTTCTCTCAATTGTTAGTAGAAGCCTTGAATTTGAATAGTATATTTGAATTATGAATAACATTATTTAATCACAGGGCTTTTTATTTGTGCATATGCTAGATTAGTTGAAAAATCTTAGTTTCTGCTTCATTTCATTTTTGCTTTGTATTCAGATGTGCAATAGCTATTTGATTATAGTAGTGAATCCTTAAAATTAAATTTGATTCTTATTTATGATTATTAAACATTTTCCTCTAAAGTTTGCCTGATATATAGTGAAATTTGAGCTTAGGCTATGTTGCATTATATATTTTTTAAATGCCTATTCAATGGCCATTAATACTTTGTCATAATGTTTAGGACTAAAATTTTCAATCACTTATTTCTTTTCTACCCTACCCTTGTCTTTGCCCTTTTTTACATCATGATCACTTTAGTTTAAGCCACATTATAAATGTCCATTTAGATTAGTCTGTAACTTAAATTAGAGTCGTAATTCGCTAAGTATCAACAAAGGTTCAGAAAGAATGGACCAAGGTGGCTCCCAAACACCAAAATTATATAAATATTATGGAACAATTATCTTACTTTGTAGTTATACCACCATAGACAATTAGATTGTCAAAACCTACAACTCATGCTCTAAATTTTATAGATTTTAAAATGAGAAGTGTTATTTAATCACTAAGGGAACATATGGTATACTTAGAAGCATCAACATAATAACTCTTGTTGGTGCTAGAAGGAGGACCAATTCTTTGAACCTTTGGTGATCTTAGTTTGCTTTACCTAAAGAGCACTATATATTTGTGTTTTGAGTAAATTCTTTGCTTATAATATATAAATGTCATTGATCTTTGTTGTTTTAAATGCATTTTTGTGCTTCCTTTGACGTTCTTTGAGAATTAGAGCTTGTTTCTGGTAAATTTGGCTTTAACCTTGAAAATCTATAGTATATAAGGCTAGAATGGTTCATTTTGATCAAAGGTGGGCATATATTTCATAGATCTAAGTGCCTTTAGTCTTAGACTTGTAAATATAGACTATACTAACGTAGTTGAATGTATCTTTAAGATAATTCAATCAAAGATCAATGTCCTTGTAAATTATTTGTGACACCTTTACAAAATAAGCTCAATGTGTAGGTCTAACTCTCAATCTTTATAAAAGTTAACTTGACACATCATATTTTAGGTAGGATATTCAAATTTTAAGATGGAATTACCCAAGATCAGGATAAGATCACACTCAGAAATTAGAGAACCTTTACTTAAACTTGAGGCTCATAGAAAGGTCAGACATGATAAAGGTACACACAGATATATAAATCTCTTCCAAATTCACCAATTCAAGGTACTTGTGCCTTCAACTATCACCCATGTATGGCATGGCTAGGGGATTCCTTAATTAATGTGCTAGGGGTGGTTCATGATTTTATAAGACCCCCTAAGAAATATCTACCTGCATTTAGTCCAATAAGTGTCGTGACTGTTGAGGAACATATAAAATTCTTTAAGGATATTTTAAGATTGCTTAATGTTGTGCATGAAGATTTGGCATGTAGGTTATTTCCATTTACTTTTAAAGATATTGCTTATGAATGGTTATTAAATTTTCTTGATAACTATATCACAAGTTGGAATGATTTTAACAATGTCTTTATTGATCAATTTGGTAAAATTATTAGTCCTTGTGTTATTTACCACTAGTTCACTACTATTATAAGGGATGCCAGTAATCCCATCAAGTACTTCAATGTTATATTTCAAAATATGTATAGTAGGACCATGGAACCCTATAAGCCCAATGATGTCCTAGCCCTAGAAATATATAAAGATGCAGTAGATCTTGTGACCTCTATGTTCCTAAAGAGATCTATCCTAGTTATAACTTCATTAGCCCAAGCCTATTTTAAATTAGTAATCATTAATACTCAAATGCAACCCCAAGGGAAAATGGATTATTTAGTCCCAAATGTAAACCCACACTTGCTTATGATGAACTTGTTCCCCAAGACTAACCAAAATTTTCTAGCCTTAAATGAACTCCCAAATCTGACCTAGTTGCCATTAAGTCATGCATCTCCAAATCAATGTCTGGGATTCTTGGCTCATTCCAACAGTGGCTACAACCCAAGTGATCAAAGGGAATTGGTACCATCTACTAATAATAACTAGGTACATAATTCTAAAACTCCCAAAAATGAGAATGAATCCATCTTGAAAATGGTTCAAAAATTAATCATTGATTTTCTTTAGTTGCAAAAACAAGTGGGCAATAATGGAGAACACTCTATTAGGGATTTCTTGTTTCAAAAGTTTAATACGACAAATAACAGATTTTAGAATGATATTTTTCATAATAATAATGCTAATAAACCATATAATAATAATAATAATAATAATAATAATAATATGGACATTAATCTTACTAGCATTGCATTACTAGACTATTGTAGGGTACATTGCACTACCAAGCATGGGGAAATTAACTATATAGAATTATACAAAGCCTTTGAGGCCTTTTAAGAAGAGATAGACACATTTGAAGTGGTACCTTATAAATAAATTGGTGCAAACACCTCTAGATCTAAGCCATCTAAGTATACCTTCATGGTGGACACCTTTGATTTCCTCTTTGAAGAGGAAAATGAACCTGATGAGGTCCCTAAGGAGATCCAAGCCTTTCAATAGTTCTTGAAGAAGACCCATCCCTTAAAAAATATAGAGTAGAGGCAACCCTTGACTACCTCAACACCTCCAAAAAACTTTGGAACTCCTCATAATACCTCTTCAAGAAACAATCTGGAGCCACCAAAAGGGATTACTTCTAAACCCAATGCTGATATTCCTAGTCCTTCTTGTAAAACTAGTTATAACATAGTTGAGGACATGAAGAAGATAAAGGCTAATATAAAATTTCATGAACTCATTTATATTATAGAGCAAAGGGATCTCCTATTGGAATCCTTGTCAAGAAAGCACAATCCCTTTAAGACTAATCATGCCAATGTAATAATTCATAAAACCAAAGCTGAGTCTTCTCCTTTCTTGCTCACTGTTAGGATGTTTGGTAAGAACTTTCATAATTTCCTATTAGATTTAGGAGTATCTACTAATATCATGCATGTAGTAATATGAAAGCAACTTGGTTTGACACCTATAAACTTTGATAGGGTTGTCATCCAATTAGATAAATCTAGGGTCAAATTTGTAGGAGAATTATTAAATGTTCATATGCAAATATCTTCTAAGCCTAGGATGCAATAATCTATTGATATTCAGGTGGTTGAAATACTTGATGTTTAAGGAATATTATTGATTGGGGAATGAACTAAGTTTTTAAATTGTTACATGTCTATAGATTGCTTACATCTATGGTTACCTTGGAAAGATGTCCCAAATCAAATCAGAGTTGAGAGAGAACCAAGAATGAAGCATATGATAACTGAATAAAATGATGTGAATGAGAGGGTAAACATAATAGACTCATACTTGGGGGTCTTCATCCTAGAGGCTGACAAGGTATATGATACCAAGGTGTTTATGTTGTTCTTGGATTGTGGAGATTGCACTTTGATGGTGCAGGTGTAATGTTGGATCAGGTGTTGGTATTATTTTAAATGACCCCACTGACAAAATTTACCATGATTTTTATATAATCCAACTCCCTTGTACTAACAATCTCATTGAATATGAGGCCCTTATCCTTGGTTTACAATTTTTATAAAAAAAAGGTCAAATAACTGCTAGTTTATGGGGATTTAGAACTAGTGGTTAACCAGGTTAGAAAAAAATACTAATGTAAACTTTCATATTTAAAAAGGTAAAAATTTAGAGTTTGGGATACGATTAAATCCTTTGATGCTTTTGGCATCACTCCATCCTAAGGGAAGAAAATAAAGTAGCTAATCAATTGACCTCTATTGTAACTAACCCCATGCCCAATCATGATTCCCTTAATTTCAACATTGAACTGATCCCTTATCCTTCAATACTGAATAATATCAACCACTTCCAAGTCTTCAATGATGATCAATAGATATTGGATTTCATGACTAATTCTTGATCATTTGATGCTCATAGCATTGATAAAGCTTATGGAAGTACATTTAAGGAAGATAACTTTAATGGTAAAGTCATTCAACTAAGTGACAACAAGATCCCAAAGGGAATGATTACTTTAGAGAGATTATTTGATAAGTAAAAATTTGTTGAGGCTTTCAAGGTTCTCAAGGTAAATGGGAATGACTATAATGTTATTAATCTAGGACTTCATGATCAGCCCTAACTACTAAATGTTGAGAAAGCCTTCATAAATGTTGAAAACAAGAAAGCTAAGGAACTTATTGCCTAATACAAGGATGTCATAGCATGGTCTTATGATGACCTAAAAATCTTTGATCCAAGGGTCATCATACATACTATACCCCTTAAAGAGAGATGAAAACCATTTAGGCATAAACAAAGGCTTGTGAACCCTATCCTAGAGTCAATGATCTTCAAGAAGGTCAAGAGATTTCTTAACATTAGGATAGTCTTTCTCATCAAGCACTCTACCTGGGTGGCCAATTTGGTGCTAGTCAGGAAGAAGAATGGTGATATTAGGCTTTTTATAGACTTAAAAATTTTGAATGAAGCATCAGAGAAGGATAACTACCCCCTTGCTTCCCTAGACCAAGTAATTCAAGTTATTTTAGGATTAGCTATGATGTCTTTTCTTGATGGGTTTTTAGGTTACAATCAAGTATTGGTTGATAGAGAGGACAGGATGAAAAAAACCTTCACAAAAATGGGTAACATTTGCTTACAAAAGAATGCCCTTTAGACTCATAAATGCAAGAGCCACCTTTTAAAGAGCTGTGGACCATGCCTTCCAAGCCCTAATTGGTAAGTGCATTATCATATATATGGATGATCTAATAGTTTTTTCTAAAAATAGGGAAGATCACTTCATGCATTTATAACAAGTTTTTAAAAGATGTAGAAGGTATGACATTTCTTTGAACCCTAAGAAGAGTATGTTTTGTGTGACTGAAGGGAAATTAATAGGTCATGTTATAACTAAGGATGGGATCTCAATAAATCCTAAAAGAGTGGAGGCCATATCTAGAATAAGACCTCCATATATTAAAAAAGAATTAAAGTCATTTTTTTTTAGATTAATTTTGTAAGAAAGTTTATTTTTGGTTTTGTAGAAATTGTCAAACCACTAAATGACATGTTGAAGAAGGATGCCAAGGTCACATGGAATGAATATTCTAGCAAAGCATTCAATGACATCAAGAAGGAAATCAGTCAAGCTCTAGTCCATATAAGTCTTGATTTTTCAAAGAACTTTTACCTCTATTCATTTGCATCTGACCACTCTATGGCTATAATGTTAACTCATAAAATTGAAGGGTGTGACCACCCAATTGCTTTTATGAGTACTAATTTTTAAAAATTTATGTTAAATTATTCATTGATTAATAAACATTCATATGCATTAGTCAAGGCAATTAAGAAATTTGGGCATTGCATCATTAGAAATAAGGTGCATGCCATCTTACCTGACCCTACCACCAAACTTATGTTAAGTAAAAATGAATTAGGGGAACATAGAGGTAAATGGATGTCAATCTTGCATGAATATGACATAGAGATGAAAATTTAAAAGTTGGTAAGGTGCCATGGTTTGATTCAGATGATTGTTAATACTAACCCTAGACTAAGTATTATGTAGGTGGATCAATAAAACTTTCAAGCTAATGAGTGGTATGACCCAATCATACATTTGATAATCAATGGTACTTATCTTGTAGGTTTATCTAGGGATCAAAAAAGGGCCTTGAGGATAAAGGCATCCCACTACTTGATTAATAATGGAATCTTATATAGAAGGAACTTTGAAGGAATCTACTTGAGATGTGTCCCACAAGAAGAAGCCACCCAAATCATGAGCACCTTTTATGAAAATCTAGGTAGTGAACATCCATCTAGAAAAATCATAGCCCAAAAAATTCTTAGGGTTGGCTATTATTGTCTAGTTATTTTTAAATATACTCACAAACATGTGAGGGAATGTCATTCATGCCAAAGTTTTAGCACCAAGGAGCCAAATGTAGCAATGCCTCTACAACTAGTCATGATTGACAAACCCTTTGCTCAATGGGGGTTCGACTTTATTGGCGTAATCAAATATAACTCATCTTAAAGTCACAAATATGTCCTTAATGCCACAAAATATTATACAAGGTGGACTGAAGTTACATCCACCAAGCAATGTAGAACTAAGGAAGTGATCAACTTCTTAGAAGAAAACATCTACAACAGTTTTGGGACCCCAATATCTCTAGTATGTGATAATGGATCTACCTTCATATCCATAGAGATGACTAAATGGGATTATGATAATGACATCACTCTCAAGTTTGCATCCAACCATTATCCCTAAGGGAATCAATTCTTTGAGTCAACAAATAAGAACCTAATGAAGGCAATCAAGAATTGTACTAAAGACAAATGCAAAACATGGCACAATATCCTTAAATTTACACTTTGGGATAATAAGATAAGGATCAAGCAAGCCTTAAGAGCCTCACCATTATTTTTGGTTTATGGATAATAACCCATCTTTCCTATCACTCTCAAGTTTACCACATACAGATTTATGAAAGAATACATGGAAGAGAGCTAAGAGCTGGCCAATTCTAGATTGCTAGATATAATTCAGATGAAAGATGAAAAGGAAAAAGCATTTGCTAACTTTAGTAGAAATAAAACCACAATCAAGATATGGTTTGATAAAATATCCAAAATCAAAGTGTTCAAACAAGGAGACTTGGTTCTTCTTTGGGACAAGGCATCTGAGCCTAAGGGTAAACATTTAAAATTCACACCCTTGTAGATTGGCCCATATCAAATTGTGGAAAAATTGGGAAACAACACTTTTAAACTCAGGTAATTACAAGGAATAGATTTTACACTACCCACCAATGGGCAAAATCTCAAGCACTATTTCTCTACTACTCCTCTTACAGTCTTCATGGAGTAAATTGTTAGATGATTAGATTAGTGTAGATAGGCTAGTTAGTTTCCTTTCATCTATTTCTTTCTTGTCCCTTTTTTATACATAATCATGCACATATTTTCTTATTTTCCTTTCTTTATGTAGTGTGTTTCTTTCATTTTTCTTGGTTCCTTGATCCCAATAAGTCCCTAGGGACAATCTTGGGCTCAAAATTTATGAAGTCTTCTTAAAATATGCCCCTCAATTTAGGAATGAAGCTATGAATCCCATCCATGGAGTAAACATGGATCTAAAATATAAATCATGATGTTATATCTTAGAGAAATGGATAAAGACCAATGGAAAGGCCAATTATTTTTTTTGGACCTTAATTGTTATCTTAACCTCAAACTAGTTTTAAAAAGACTTACACTTGGGTAATAGGGACTCAAATTATCATGGTCTACCCAAAATTAGTACTCAATTAACATCCTTTCATAGGATAAGAGTTGACACCTTATATGATTTTCCAAAGATCAAATACTTGACAAAATATTAAAACCTAGCTATCCTAGTTCCCAACCTTGATAAAAGCACAAAGGTCTAAGAAAATACCAAAATAGGATGTAATGCAAAATCTAAAGCTTTTAGGTAAAGTTGATTCTAGAACTATTTGTCAGGGCTATGGATGTCTGACTGGTAGTGGAACAAGGCCATGAGTGAAGCCAAGTCATCTTTATTGGGGCTATGGATGCTTAGCTAGTAATGGAACAAGGCCCAAGCCTTCCCTAAGTTAAAACATGGTTTATAATGAACATTTTAGTATACTATAAGCCAATGTCAGTGATTGAGGACATCAAATTAGAAGTTTTTTCTTGAATCCCATGGAAAATAGTAAGTGGAATAAAAATGTACACACAATTTGAGTATGTCTTGGTATTTAACCTTAAGTCTACAAGTGTAAGGTTTGTTTCAACCATAATCTGATCCAAATGGTGGTTTTGATCAAGTGAAGTGGATGACCTAATAATTTGTCTAAACCTAGTCATAGGTTCTAACATATTTCTATGTTTCTCCCATGAGTCAACATTTTTTGGAACCAACATACCCCATTTTTTGAATTAGGACCCTTGAAAAACCCTCAGAATAAAACATGAAAATTTCAGCATGTCAATGTCTTTTATAGAATTTGAGGATCATCCACTTTGTTAAGAAATAATCATATATGGTCTTAATTTTTTTTATGTGGACTAACCTTGCTAATGAAGTTCATTTGACTATAAGTGCAGGTTCCATGGCATACATCCCTAAGAAGCCTACATTCTAAAACCATAACAAACCCTCAGTTCAAATTTGAATAAAAGTTGGAACCATAATTGGCAGGAATCATTTTTATTGACTTAGATATAAGATGCATATCTTAGGATTAGTCATGTTTCTTAACATGACCTAACTAACAAACATGACCCCCTTCATTATTTACCCGTTTTTAAGTTCCTTATGGCATAATCAAATGTCATTTTGCATGGTCTTTTTACACTCCCCAACTTAGCCTAAGACCTTAATACTAAGGCCTTAATGTATTCATTAATACCATCATGACCTTATTCTTAACACCTTAAACCTAAGTTTTTATTACCTCTATGGTCCTAATATTAACTTTCTTTTCCTTTTCAAGATCTTATGGTTGTCACTTTTTCATGACATTCATTCAGATGGAGTGAAGATAACTGAGAACTTTAGTTTAAATAGCCTACATCTTGGATAATCTGATAGTCCTTGCTTACGCATAAAGACTCAATCAAACAGAGTGAGCATATTTGAAAAGTCAAAAGGGTACAGGGAGTTTGAAAGATGGACACACAATGCCATTACATGTAAGGACTAAAAGGAAGAGGGACCTACTTTGATGTGACAATTAATCAAAAGTGGGTCTCTAGATTATGATCAATGACTATCGCTTTATCACATCATTTGATCCTATGAAGTGAATTAACATCAAAACACTAGGAAGCCCCATAAAAATGCCAAGTGGCATCATCGCATTTGACCCTGAAGATTTTAATGAACTTAAAATTTATGTTCATGTAACTATAATTTAAACATCTAAAAAGACTAACTAGATGCCTGCATGACCATAAGATTTAGTTTCATTAAAATCGAAACTTCACTAGCTTAAACTTAACATCCATGTGACTATCAATTGATACATGTGAAGATGTATTTTATGTCTGTGAGACCGTCAAATTTAACCCAATGAATATATCTTGCTTAAGTGTTCAAATAACATCTCTAAACTTTTTTTACTCTAAAATGGCTTTCCAAGCTAAGGGAAATGCTCAAAATATGCCAAAAATGTAAGGCCTCGATCTGCAGAATACAAATATATGAAATAAATATACTTATCCTAAATCTATGCTTTAAGGATCCACATAGCATTTTTCATAATGGACTTTAAATCATAGACATATCCTATGTAAAATTCATTTCATGTTGAACCTATTTTGAGTATGGTTTGTAACACATAGCATAAATATTTTACCCTAATGGTTTTCATCGTGTTTGCTAAACACAATGGATACATTAGCCTAGAGTGTTTATCCTTTGACCTCTTTTTGAATCATGACTTAGATTTAAATTCATTAGCTTAAGGTTGGTCTTGTGCTCAATAAACACGAAGCAAACTTTATCCTAAGGGACGTAATCCTAAGTCTTGACTTTTAGGAGTGTACTAACATAATGTTTGGGCATGTTTATATAATAATGATCCACACTTTGTCACTATATTTGATCCAATAGCATGAAAGTACCCAGATACTTTTCAACAAAACCCTGAGAAACAATAGACCCACCACATGGCCAATGATTATTTGACAAGGGACTGACATAAGATTTAGAACATGGGGAAGATGCGTGAGCATGCCAACTATCACAACCATAAGGATTAAGGCCCAAGAACCAATTAAAATACAAGGGCCCATATTATGATCAATAACTCACACTAATCTAATATTTTGATCTTATAGAGAAAAAGGAAGGACATATTTTTAAATACCAATGGCTATTGTTCAAATGGCATTTATGAAAAATGTCACAAAAGACCTAGACCAATGCCACATAAGCTCCATATAAGAAGAAAAGGACAAAATTGAAGATATTATGGGCTAGAAAACACAAAGGTATAAAGGTAAATGTCTAAATCAAATCTATAACATGTATAAGCCAAAGCCTAGATATCTTTCACCTTTAAAGCTCCAAACCCTAGACCTGGCATAAACGTGACCCAGATGGATGCAATTTGATACAATTAAATAAAGATATAAATTAATTATGTTTTCAATAATGAGATATATTTCATAAATATCATCTTCAATATGACATGAATAATTAGCAAGAAATAGAGACCATGACAGCTAGCAGATAGTAATTGAAGGAAGAGGCCAAGCTTTATTTGATGATAGATAGTGATGGCTAGGTATTCAAGGATATAGAATTAAACCTAGCTACAATAAACATCCATGAAATTAGGAATTGGTCTAAGCTTTACTCTATGATATAAGAATTACAACCCATATCAAAGGAAGAGTAGAGAAATGCCACCACCAACAGATGACACAATGACCTAGTTGCAATCTAGATGGCTAACTTCCACCATGCCATCATAAAAATAGAGGTACTACACTACATTGATGTCCTTACACCCATTTTTTTAATTCTAATATCGGTGGTGAATGGATTATTAGGGATGGTAACTCAAAAGAGGTAGCATACATTTCCCCTGTTGTTTTTGAAAAGTATTACAAGCTCTTTCTTCCCCATGTGGACCTTCAAAAAATGAGAGAATGGACTAATAGCCATGACCTAAACTCCATCCTATGTCCCTAGATCTATCAAGGGCCACACATCTTAGAACCCTTGATGTCAAAATCCATATCATCTAGTTCAAAAAGGGCATTATGGTGATTATGTCCTAGTTGAACAGAGCTTTTGGTGCCCCTTCAACCACTTATGTAAATAAGGTTTGGGTCTCATATGTACACTTCCTAATGGAATAAAAACTTACCCCTCAAATTATATATTTTATCATCATATTTATGGCCAAGCAATTCATCACCATTAAGAAAATGACCTCAAAATAATTCTATATGATGTCTTACCTACTTGATACCCTTCTCACTTTAATCACCTTCCCTAGCATTAAGAATTGGTCCCTAGAGGGTAAGACCACTATCTCACACCACTACTCCAAGTTACACATCCTCAATTACAAGAATCACGTGTAATTTATCTATGACTATGTTTTCTCAACAATATTTGAGGCCATCACAGGTGTCCCCATGCCTAGGCTTCACCCCCTCATCAAAAAGTGTGTGGAGATGATTTGGGGCATATGGTATTATCTTGATTACACAGTCATTAGGATAGAATGAATCATGTCAAAACTCTATAGACCACCAGTGTATGTCTTGAATAATATTTTTGAGTAGTATATTGCCTCCCATCTCAACATTGGCATTAAAAAGGTGTGCAAAGAAAAAAGGAAGGGTCTATTTCAGCCCTTCCCTTTAGACATTAGGAAAACCCTAATTAGAGATTAGAAGTAGGTAGAATTTATGGTCAAACATAATAATTCATTTATGTTTCATCTAGATGAGCTCAAAATTTGGAATTTAAGGAACAAGGTGGGGGGATCATCTAAAGGACAATAAGCTCAAGATTAAGTATGTACACCAACTGGGTTTCCACAACACCATATACATCAGAGCTAAGAACTATGGGAGATTTTTGGCTAGGGTCTAAGGTCACAACATCAAGATAGAGCATAGATTGGTCAGAGAAAATAATCCATCTGGGGAACATGGAAAATTCACCACTTGTAGTACCATTTACTAATAGAGCAACCTCAGGTAGAGCAACCATAGCAGTCATAACAGTAGGTTGAGCCAATTTAGGATGATCAAGGTAAATAAAAAGAGAAGATTGGATAATTATGATTATAATAAATACCTGGAGAAGGACCCTTACCATAAACCATGCAATAAATACCACCCTATTCAATCTGTACTTGACATGATAGCCTTGGAATTAGAAGAGACACTTGAGGGTGCCCTCAAGGAACTAGTGGAATCCTATGGCTCATAAGGATAGGGGGACCCTTCAATGGATCCTAAAGAAGATATAGGGAAGGAACTTTCCTAGTGGCCTCCCATGAAAAGAGGAAGGCAAAATTGTACTTGGTCCTAGTAGAACCAAGGAAGAAACCTAGATTAAACTTCACTCATCCCACTAGTGAACTCAATCTCTTTAGTGATGAATTTCCAATCCATGGACCAATCATTCATGACTAGTTCATATATGGAAAATTTTAAAATATCCCATCTCTCTCCAACTCATGGGACATAACAAAGGTTGGTATGGATGTAAATGATGATGTGAAGCCCTAGATAAAGGCTATAATAAAAGAATAAGAAGAGAGAAGAATTATGGTCATCTAAGGCTCAAGAGGTAAGAAGATGGATGCTTTAGGAGTATCTACTAGCTCTAGGGTGGAATTTCCAAAATCTCCGTAGTTTAAATAACCAATTACCATAGTTTATTTCAATCCTAAGATAATAAGTTTAGAGAGAATAACAACCAAGACAACCATGGTTGGGATGGAAGAATTCACCTTTCAAAAGGTGGAACCTTTTATAGGTTTGACTCATATTTTAGGATAATAACTTGGTAAAGCTTCAATAAATGAAGAATATGTGGAAAGATTTATGGAATCACATTCACAACAAACCAAGGCCAGAACACAAGGTCTAAAAAAAGGATCTAGAATTTGGAAAGAGAGAAGTAAAACTTACAAACTCGAGCAATCTTATTAGTCCCAAATGCCATTATCAAGATGCTTGATGAGTCATTCTATGACATGTTTGAGGAATTAAAGTCAATTAAGATCAGTTAAAGTTAATTAGAGGACCAAGATACATTAGCCAAAGACCTAGTCATCTAATGGCAGGCCTCAAAGGATAAAATTGCTCAGCTCCTCAACATTCGAGCAAAGAAGCAAATCCCAAACTTTAGAACCATAAGTATGGGACACCTAGGCACAATCTTGGGTATTTTTATTGATAAATTTTAAATATCGAGTACCTATCACACCAAGGTGATGAGGCTTCTAAGATATGATAAATGGCTCATTAGCAAAATTGAGAAACTTCTTGGGACCATGCTTGTCAACCATGCACAACCTACTACCCTTGGCCTCATCAATGATGAAGAGTTCAATCATAGAACCACTTTAGTGACTCAATAAATTCAAGGGAAAATCAAAGGCCAGTTTTGATAGGATAATAACAAGATCTTGGATGTGATATTCAATATAAGTGAGAGGATCAACGAAGCTAGAAGCATCAAGGAGGCCTTGGCTAGAAATGACAAAGAATTAGATGAACTAACAGACTAAGAGGAGGAGTGCAGCATGAAGCCTATTGTGGATCTTGAGCTAGTTGATGAAAAACATGAGAGGGTCATGAGCATCCTCCAACAATAAATAGGGGCCCCACCAACAAGTTAGAATAATATTCTATTCTAAGAGAAATTAGTGGGAATTTTATAGTAGAATATTCCATTATAAAGGAATATGCTAGTTTATTGGCATATTTTCCTTTAGGTTAGTATGATTTGGGAAAACACATGTATTATAGAGCTTGTAAGGATAGTTGTCCTTAATTTTGTACACCTATATTTTGTAATTGACCAGTATAATGCCTATTCTTCCTATAAAGGCATGTATCACCATTGTTAAAGGAGAGATTTCTGAGCAACATTGTAGACTTGAATCAATTAATAGAATCAAGAAATTATACAAGGATTGTCCATTTTTGATGTGTTAATTACTGATATAGCTTTTCTCTCAATTTTTAGTAGAACTCTTGAATTTGAATAGTATATTTGAATTTTGAATAGCATTATTTAATCATAAGGTTTTTGATTTGTGCATATGCTAGATTAGTTGAAAGATCTTAGGTTTTGATTCATTTCATTTTTGATATATATTCAAATGTGGTATAACTATTTGATTATGGTAGTGAATTCCTAAAAGTAGACCTGGTTCTTACTTATGATTCTTAAACATTTTCCTCTAAGGTTTGACTGATATATAGTGAGATTTGAGCTTAGGCTATGTTGCATTATGTATTTGTTAAATGCATATTCAGTGGCCATTAATACTTTGTCATAATGTTTAGGACTAAAATTAGAAATCACTTATTTATTTTCTTCCCTACCTTTATCTTTGCCCTTTATTACACCATGATCACTTTAGTTTAAGCCACATTATAAATATCCATTTAGATTAGTCTGTAGCTTAAAGTAGGGGCACAATTCACTAAGTATCAACAAAGGTTCATGAAGAATGAGCCACTAATATATGAGGATCAAAACCCTTGATTCTTTCAATAAAGTTTAAATTCCTCCCTGTTGTAGGATCTTCCATATTGAAGAATAGTTATTCACCATTTATGCTGTCAAGGGTTCCACCCAACACCTATCTCCACCCATAGCATTCCTCATCTTCAAAACTCTTCTCAAGATAATGTAAGCTTGGGTGTTTTCAATAGGTATTATATATACCAAATTCACCTATTCAAATTATTATTAACATGAATAATAGTGATTTCATAGTTATATTCATGGGTATAATTGGAAAAACATCATGTTTGGAACCATTTTATATCCATTTCCATATTAGCTTTATATCAAATAGGGTAGAATCATGTAATGATATTTGGAGTGTGTTTTCATTATGGTAATCCATTTTTGAGAATAAAGAGAAGTATTTTTATCCTTATCATCATGGGCAAACCCTTGATTCATGTCTCTTGAACATAATTATATCTAATAAAATTAGATTCCTCATGGATAAGGTGTGGCACCTCAGCTAGAAGACCCTAAGAATCCCTCCATACTTTTATTTTATCTAAATTAACCCCTTTATTTTTAAGCCAATCAACAATATTTTTTCATTATATATACACATGTTTTATGTGGATGGCTTAAAAATGTTGGAGAAAACTCACATCATCACTAATCATGTTCCTTATAGTCAAACATGATGGATTCTTCTAGCATAAATAGATTATAATATTTAGAGAGTCACCTTTTACAATTAGATTATTTAACCCCATATATCTAGCCAACTAAATACCCCATAAGGATATCTTATCTACATCCAAATTATTGTTTTGAATTCTTAAGTTACTCGCATAGGTAACAATGAAGTTCCCTTTGTTATCTCTTAATATGCCCCCTCTACAAAATTTCATGAGATTACCCTTAGAGGTGCCATAAAAATTTATATTTATCCATCGTGGGGATAAGAGTAGCCATTTAACATTTCAAACATAAATATTTACTTGATTAGACTTAACTAACTCCCCGTAATTGAGATTTTATTTGGTTGTAATTTTGAATTCATCATCCATAATTTTGTATTTATCATTAATATTTATAGCCAATAAATTCTCACTAATTGATTGGATTATTTTATAGGCCACCCTTTCCATTAACTTCTTCTAATTGTGAAAAAAAATTAAGTTTATGTCCCATCATAATCCCTAAAACACATGAGGGATAGTGAGTTTACATAATTTTTAAAGGGTTTGACTATAGAAGGGAGATGACCATTGGAAGATAAAATTAATAATTGTATTTGGGTGTATCCAACAAACCTCTAAAGAGTTTAGAATAATTATTAGGGTTTGGTATACAAAGGGACAAAGGAGTAGAAGATGAACCATAAATTCAAAATTATGTTCACACATGACACATATTATAGGATCATAAAACCCCTCTTCATCAACTTATCAACTATTATAATATTATTTTGGATCAATATCTAGAAGTTGAAATTAATTTTGGGTAAAATATCCTTTTCCCAAATAGTATTCCAAGGAAAACCATCATAAATTATATTTATAAAATGAATGAAATAAAGGTTTATTTAGGGATAAGGGGATACATTAAACCACCATGTGTTATTTTTATGTGTTCATGTTTCCATTTTATATATAAATAGATTAAATATGGCTCCTATCATAGACAATTAAGGAAAAATAGGTGGATTTAGATATAGGGGCGCACATTAGACCATCACATGCCATTTTTTTGTTTTCCTATTTCCTCTTTAGATCAAATTTAAGTAAACAAGGACCTATCACATGAATTCAAGGAAACAGAAGCCTATTTTTTGATAGGGAACAAATTAGACCACCACATGTCATTTTTTTATGTTATTGTTTTATTTTTATAATTAATTTGACTAAAAGAAGTCCCTATCTCATGAAAATGAGGAAAAGGAGGTTATTTAAGGATATGGTGCAAATTAGACCTACACATGCCATTTATATGTGTTCATGTTTCATTTTTTTAATCAAATTTAAGTAAATGGATCTCATATCACATGTAATCGAGGCAAATTATTCTCTCATGAATTTTTAAGGTAAAATGTAATTCATGTCAATCTATAAGTTGTATAGGATGATACACAAGATGAAGTGAAAAAAATTGAAATAAATAGAAAATAATATCATCCAAAAAAATCTTAAAGATACAACAAGAACTTATTTCTATTTTTAAGAATAACAGAGAAGACAAAAACACATTTAAAATTTAGATAGAGGAAAGTGTAAGTTATATGGCTAATGAAATTTAATAGTGGAATGCAAACTAAAATAAGTATTATCTATTGTAAAATATGTTTTCAGACTTATAATTGAATATTGATGACCAATGGAATATAAGGATGAAATGGTTAGATAAAAATACCAAAATATAGAGACATTGGAAATATCTATCATAGATAAGAACAAAAGGATAGTAGAGATGGAACCATACAACAAAGAAAGTGATGTAGTGATAAAAGATATGTTTAAATTTTATGTAGGATTAATCCATTGATATTGACATATTTTATTTTCAATTGAAACATTTAATGATAAAAATTGATGATTTAAAATCCAATGAAACTAGACATGTTGGAAAACTTTTGAAAAAATGGAAAAGATACCCGAAGGACATGTGATGCAGGAGTATTAGGTTTTATTTATTATTTTCAAAAAATTTGATATTGAATTGGTTTATGAGGTCATATTTTTATATTTTTATATTTTACATGCTTCATTTTTCCTTTTTTTGATCATTTTAGCTTGTTTTCAATTTTCCTACCAAAACTAGAAATTTGAAGTTTTAAACTTGTTTTAGGGGATTTAAGAGTTTCTCTCATCCCCTAAAGATTTTTTTTGTAATTATAATTAATTTATGGGTTAATTAAGGTTTTATATATGTTTTATAAAAATATAAATTCATAAGTGAATATGTCAAACTCAACCAAGGTTGTTATCTTGAGTAAAGACATAGGTTAAGTTTATGAGTTAGTTAGATAGTTAAGGAGTTTTTGAAATAAATAAGAGGAAAAAGAGAGATAGGAATAAATTTTAAAATTTTAAAAATAAAATAATAGATACCAATTAACTCTAATATTTTAAATAAATTCAATAAAATAATGTAAAGAATGAGGAAGTTCTGAAAATAGGGTGTTTACAATGTTGATGTAACATGTTTGCATTTAAAACAATGAAAGAATGCCAATTTGAATTCCATTATTAAACTTAAAGATAATATTATGTGTAATTTAATTTATATTATATTTTAAATAATAATTATTATCTTTATAATAACATCGATTCATGTTTTAGGTTTAAAAAGATAGTACAGGTCTTTTATAGTCAAAGAAAAGTGCTTATAATAGTCAATAAAGTGGTCTTTTATCATATTTTAATGATTTTTAAAGGTGAAAATTTGAGTGTAATAATATTATATATGTGTGTATAGTGTTAAAAAATCAAAATATTAAAATAAATAACTTAAAATTTTAATTTCTCTTAAATTTGAGCTCCCAACTTATACACGGTTAACCAGGGTTTTAGTGTACTAAAATCACTATAACTTGAAAACAAACATTTAAAATTACATGAAATTTTGTGGAGATGTTTTTAATGATGGTTTTGATATTTTTAAAAAAATTCAAATATTTTTCAAGCCTAAATAACAAATTATTTTAAAAAATTAGATAAAAGGTCTAAAAGAAGGCCTATTCAGAGCATTAAAAACACTAAAATCATCATAATTTGACAATAGCCTAGATAAATGAAATGAAAATTTTGAGAGAGGTTAATAAAATTTAATGTGAGGTTTTAAATTTGGTTTTATTTTTTTAGGACATATAAATATAAATTTATTAAATAAACTTAGTCTACATACCTGGAAATAAGGTCTATGAAAACCATGTTTTCATATTTTCTTGCATTTTCAAGTTTGAACAAAGGTATAAATCAATATGGTGTGTTGATTTAATATACTATTAATTTTTAAGAGGTTATTGTATAATTATAACAACCAATTTTTATGAAATTTATATTCAATAAGGTTTTAGGCCTAATCATCTCTTTCTTAAGTAAATTGTAAGTTTGATGTTCCTTAACCCTTAACCATAATTTTTGGTATCAAATCAGGGTTTTGGTTTTAATTCAAGGAAACGTAAGGTTAAATATTTCATTTATAAGAGTGAAAATTATATTTTCAAAACTAAACTTATAATAAGTGCAAAATGACACTCAAAGGAGTGGCTAGAAGTGGTACTAGAGGAGGTCCAAGAAGACAATGAAGAGATGTATTGCTAGAGAAGATGATAAAATTAAAAGCACATTAAGAGAAAATATAATTTGTTCAAATAAAATGTGTTGAAATAAGTGATGTGATTGAAAGATATTAATAACTAGAAGAAGAGGTTGTAGATGAAGAAGAGGAAGAAAGACTCTTGAAAGCAGTCATAGGAATATGACCCAAGCCTAAATTAGAGGTTAAAATATATTAAAGAATTATAAGTATTTAATAACTTGTGAATTGTATATATAAAATGGATAAATACTTTTAATTTTAAATAATAACTGAAGATAAGATGGTCAAGTCTTCTTGTATGAGATTGAAGGGACACACATCTCTTTGGTGGGATATTGTTCAAAAAGAAAGAAAGAAAAGAAATGAAGAGAAGATCAAGTCATGGGATAGAATGGTAACTAAAATCAAGTCAAAATTCATACTTGTATACTACCAAAAAAATATGTTTAATAAACTCTAAAAATTGAAGTAGAAAGATATGAACTTAATGGATTACACTACAAAATTCTAAAAACTTACAATTAGAGCTAGTCACGTAGAAGATGTTGTCATGTAGAAGAAGATGTTGATAATATAACAAGGTAAATAAATGGTCCAAGGTTTAATATTCATAATGAGATCAATTTTTTTTCACCAAGATTATTTGAAGAGGCTTATTAATTTTCTCTCAAGGTAGAAGAGAAGTTGGCTAGAAGACAAACTCAACAATCTAGAGGAGAAGGTAAAAATTTCAAAGCTAGAAGACAACAAGGTGGTAGAAGTTAATTGCATGTTTATAATGAAGAATTAATTATATCTCAAGGTCAAGATAAAAATAAAAGAGGAGGATATTCATACATAGGAAGAAGGTGTTTCAAATTTAATAGATATATTGGTGATAAGTCATACGAATGTCTTTAGAATCCTAAAATAATCCATACAAGAACTGAAGGTAGAAATCAAGTTGTTCAATTTAAATAATAAAGTGTAGGATCACTGTCACATGTGGTATAGTCCTTATTGATGAAAATAATACTACTAAATCCAAATAAGAAGGTGAAAGAACCACCCAAAAAGAAGACCTTATTTAGAACTACATGCAAATAAAAAGGTAAGTATTGTAAAGCTATCATTGATAGTGGTATTATAGATAAATTGGTTTCCTTAGATATGGTTTAAAAATTAGGATTGAGAATATTAACACATCCCATGTCATACAAAGTACCTCAGCTACAAAAGTGGCATAAAGTACTAGTAAATGAGAAATATAATGTTGATTTTCATATTGGTAACTATAAGAATGAGATACTTTGTGATTGTATGCATACAGATGTTTGTCATGTGTTGTTAGGTAGACCTTGGAATTTTGATATAAGGGTTATACATGATGGAAGAAGTAAAACATATACATTTTAGAAGGATAGCAAAAAACTTACATTGACACCATTGAAATATTGTAGTGAAGTTTAAAACAATACTAAGGTGTTATTAATGAGTGGGAAATTATTCTTTCAGATGATAAAAGAATAAGAGGTTGGTTATGCATTGATTGTTAAGCCCAAAATAGTCATTACAACTACTAAATTGACTTATTTGACATTGGAAATTTAGAATTTTTTAGATGAGTATGTGGATATAGTGGTTGATGAGTTGCCTGATGAGTTTCAAAAAATGAGGAGCATAATCCATTATATATATTTCATTCCAAAATCTAGTTTGTTAAACAAATCAGCGTATAGAATTCCCCACTTAAGGATAATAAAGAAATAAAAAGGCAACTATATAAACTATTAGATAAAGGCAACCAGTCAAATGAAGTTTCCATAAAAAGCAATCAGAGAAGTAAGTTTCCAAGTGAGAAATATATGATTGGGGATAAATTTTTTGTCTTGAATGACAATAAGAGAGTGAGTTTCTCATATGAATGAATTTAAAAATAGTAAGGAGCAAGAATGTTGTGAGCAACCCATAGAGGAAGGAGTTATCATTAAATATAAGATATATGTGATATATTTGGAGAAACAAAATGATATATATGAAGATTTGTAAATAAATGAAAGGATAAATGAATTAGTGTTACAAATTTCCATGAAGGAAACATGGGAGATAGAAGTTGCACAAGCTAGTGTACATAAGAAGATTATAGTGGAAGATCAACTATTCAAAGGATATAAAATCGTGTGTGTGTGTGTGTGTGTGTGTGTGTGTGTGTGTGTGTGAATAGAATAAAACCTTGGAGATGGATGAAATGGAGAATTTTATAACCCATGGTGTTAGTGAAGAGCATGAACAATATGTTACAATTGGAGAAGAGTTGAACAACATGTCTTTGAGGCGTGATAAATTTGTTGAAGGAGTATTTTTGGGAGCTCTTGATTCCTTTAAATTTTTTGATATGTGATTAGATAAAAAAAATTTATAAGATGGAAAATAAAATACATAAGTGTGTTTTAGTTTAGCTTGTTCATATATATGAGAAGCAAAGTGAGGAGATAGAACAAGAGGATATTAATGCTAATTATTAAAACAATAGAGGAGTGTATTAACCAATTATATATATAGTTGATATCAACATGGAATAATTATATTATTCCATTAATATTAACATGGAGACAAAATATAATAATAAAATGATGGTACAATAATGTTCTCAAGATGACATACAAGAGGGAGTTCATTTGCGATAGCTAGAGGTGAAAAAAAACTCTCACAAGGACAATTGAAATAGATTGGAAAGAATATAAATTATTGTTTTTAATGTGTTATACCTATATATTTTCATATTATAATAATACAAACCAAAAAAAAAACTTTCAAATGTTGATGAACATGCCATTTATTGGACACAGCATTGAAGATCCCATTAGCATGAGCTCATGAATGCTTTTGTACACAAGGAGCCTGAGCATAAGGTTTTAGTTTTAATTTTTTCAAATTTTGTCCTTGTAATAGGTTTAGGAGGTCACATTTTTTATATTTTAATCTTTTACATGCTTTATTTTTCCTTTGTAATCGTTTTAGCTTGGTTTCAATTTTCTTGCCAAAACTAGATTTTTGAATTTTTAAACTTATTTTGGGGGTTTTAAGATCTTCTCTCATATCCTAATTATTGGTTTTTTCATGATCCTACATGTATGGGTATATTAATTTATTAAAAATGTTCTATAAAAATTCAAATGTATTAATTCATAAGTGACTATGTCAAATTGAAACAAGTTTGTTATCTTGAGTAAAGACATAGGTTAAGTTTATGAGTTAGTTAGACATTTGAGGAGTTTTTGAAACAAAGGAAAGGATAAATAGAGACAATATTACATGTTACAATATAATAAAAAATATATATATACCAATGAACTCAAATATTTTAAAAACATTCGATAAAATAATGCAAATAATGAGGAAGTTCTAAAAAATATGGTATGTACAATGTTGTTGTAACATGTTTGCATTTAAAACAATGAGAGTGCCAATTTGAATTATATTATTAAAATTTAATATCATTTTATATGTAATTTATTGTATTTTGTATTTTAAATCATCATTATTTTATTTATAATAGCATCCATTCATATTGCAGGTTTGAAAATACAGTATAGGTCTATTACAATCAAGGAAAAGTGCTTATAATAATCAAGAAAGTGGTTTTTATCATATTTTAATGATATTTAAAAGTGAAAATTGAGTTTAAAATTATTATATATGTGTTTATAGTAATAACCAATAAAAAATATTCAAAAATATATCTTAAATTTTTAATTTTTCTTAAATTTGAGCTCTCAGCTTGTATACATTCAACTAGGGTTTAAGTGTACTAAAAACACTATAACCTGAAAATGAACCTTTAAAATTTCATGAAATTTTTTGGATTCCTGTTTTAGGATTTTGTTAAGTGTTAAATTTATTTTAATAATTTTTTTAGACATTCAACTTATTTTATTCAAAAAACTCAAATTGTATGTATAAAACAAGGCCTATTTAGAGCATTAAAAACACTAAAATCATCATAAATTGAAAAATACCTAGTAAAATGCAATGAAACATTTGAGATATGTGAATGGAGTTTAATTTGAGGTTATATATATTTTTTAAATGTTTTATAATACCTAAAAATAAATTTATTATAGAAATTCAATCAACAACCCTAGAAATAAGGTCTATGAAAACCATGTTTTCATATTTTATTGAATTTTGAAGTTTGAACAAAGGTATAAATTGATATTGTGAGTTGAGATAAAATCAAATGAAATTTTAAGATACTAACATGCATAAATATTATTTTTTTGGTTAAAATTTGTAGTCAAGATGGTATTAGGCCTTATCTTCCTTAAACCCTTCATCAACACGTAATTGAAGACTTGCACTATAGTGAATTAGGCCATGAAATATATGGTTAATATACTATATAACTTTGGACATCATACATGAATTTATATGGGACATTCATATATTGATGATGGTTTGATTGTAATGCTTTATAAATGACATAATCCTACTACTGTTATTCATTATGAAACTATGGTTTTATTCAATCGTGAATGACAAACATTATTAATTTCAAATCTTTAATTTTGTGGAAATATGTGTTTGAAAACACTTAAATTATGTATTAAATACTTTTAAATTTCAATATTAACCTATATTTACCATAAATGACTTGTTCATACACATATAACACTTTTCCACAATTCTTAATAGCCATTCACCTATCTATCAGCTCAACCTTCTCAATTTGCTATCAATCACCTATAGGAATCACATAATCTATACCTAAATTAATTATTATCCTTATTTTACTATTTCCTGATCTTAGATCATGGTGTCCTATATCATAGACATTTTTGGTCATAATGGGCAAATCTAATTATTGGATTCATCCACCTATACTGGAACTATTGACTCACCTTGCAATGCTCACTTTTCAAAATCCAAACCTTTCCCTTGGGTTGTTTTTAAATTTCACATATTAGTGGTAGATAAATTTACCTAAATAATTTACTATTTATACAAATCAAACATAAGAATAAACCTATCTAGCATTCTCTCATCTAACACTTATCAAATAAAATTTATTATTTACACAATGAGAACATTTATAAATAGTCCAAATTTGCAATTGCCTCAAAGGAGTAGGCTCTATCCAATTATAAATCACCTAAATTCAAGCCAATATTTCATATTTTCAAGTGTATAAATACAAATTATAGGTTTCATCCATACTAGTGGATCATTATTGCACATATACACCAAAGTGGGAAGAACTACATGTAGTTTGAGCCCTCTTCAAAATGTTGTATATGTAGGCAGAGCTCAATCACTCATTAGGGAGTGGTTAGGGTTAGATCAACCTATCATTATTCCTTATTTGTATATGTTAACTTAGTGTCTAAAATAGAGCCAAATATTAGAGATGAAAGGGACACATTTGTGGACTTGTGTATAGGAGCATGCTACTAATATTAAAAAAAGGCTTACAAATAGTCATAGTGATTTATGAAAAAAAATGGCACAAGTATCAATGATGTATCTAGAAGACTTTTTATTCCCTTATATACCAAAAGCATTCATACATTTTTGAAATAATCTAGGCGGGTTCAAAAAATCAATTTACAGATCCAAGTGACTCCTAATCCAATTTTAGTCATCCCTTTCACCTACACACATTCTCATACCATATTCAAATAGTAATAAACTAGGTACCTTGATCCTCTTGGTCATTTTCATAAATAATAAAGTTAAATTGAACATCTAATTTTAACATTTATATCTTCTTAATTTATAAATATCTTAGGTAATCTGAATATCTCCAATTTTATCTTGTTTAGATAACTAAACAAAAAATAAGGTAAAACATATTAGTGAACATGATCCTTATCTTGAGCATGCTAAACAATAGGTATCTTATCCCTTAGGGTTTCATCCTTTCTCCAAGGGTTTCATATATATGTATTTAGGCTTGATTTATGAACTCCCCTTAATAATTATGTCTTTTGATGCTAGGGTTCTAATCCTTTGAACCTTGGAATTTGATGATAGCCCTCATATTAGGAGTAGGTTTGGTGTTTGTGTTACTTATAATATTAGGTCTTAGTATAATTCAAAGTGATAGATTGAGTGGTTTTTAAATTAATCATATCATATTTATATGGATACCCTTACATAATATACTTTTGTGTATATTCATCATATGATAACAATATCCATTACTACTACTTAATCACTCATGCTAACTATCCTAGATCTATAGGCTAAGGTGGTGCAGCTAGAGCAAGGTTCTTATATATAATTGGGACAACTTGATTATTCTCTTCAATATCATAGGAATCTTTCTTCAAACCATGATATTACAAATTTGGTTAAAAAGAATCTTTTATTGCAAGCCACAAATTTGATCAAATATGATTTTAGATTAAAACATGTACAAAAGTTAGGATACAATGGTCAATAATTAGGTGAGCATGCAAAAGGAATTATTAACCTTATGGCCCCACCTAAATTTAAAGTAGACAAGGAATTGGATATGAGGATATTTCCCACATTTAAAATAAATTAGGACACAAAACATACATAATCATACATATTTTTTGAATTCAACACAAGAAGCTTAAACAAAATTTCATGATTTAAATGAGGATACTCATAAGGAATAGTTATCCACCCAAATTATAATAGGCCAAAATGTCCTATTATTTATCCAAGTGAAAGTGTTAAACAAGAGAGTTAATCAAGTGTTAGTAGACAATAGATCAAGGTTTAATATTTGAAGCATAACTTTCCTACAAGTATTGGGCATTCACATGGATTCTATTAAAAATTAGATAATATCATTAGAGGATTAGATAATATCCATCACCAAATGCTTGGAAAAATCACATTGGATGTGACAATGGGATCCAAGATGCTAAGTACCTTGCTTCAAAATTTCTTAATAATTTACAATACAACTTACTCTTAGGTTGATCATGGATCCACTCTATGGAAGAAGTACCATCCACATTACATACATGTTTGAATTTTTTACACCAATGAGATTTTTACACTTATCATGTAAAAAAAACCCACTTTTATTATTGTAACAAACTGTAACCTAATAATACCAGGTTGACAAAGGATGTAGTTTTCAAGATTATTGAAACCTCCTCATAAGATTTAATACAATATACTTGAGTGCAACCTCTTATCTCTCCCTCAAAAAAATAGGTTCATATGAGTAAGGATACACCTAAGGGAATAACAAAAATGTAAACTACATCTATTATAGATGTAAAGGAAATTCTATAGGCATATGCTTTACATTAAGATATAAGATACAACATTCAATTGATAATCATATTATTGAGCTCATTGATATCATTTCATAGATTCATAAATTAGGGGTAAAAATCATTCTCTTAACTCCAACTATGTCTCCACAACAACTACATATAAATTCTTCAATAACATAACATAATTCATATCTTATTATGAATATTATAGCTATAAGAAATATGCATGCTATGTTCCACTATGATAGTGATGATGAATATTGTATAGTTAAATATCATTTAGTAGATTCAGACATTCATACTCATGATGGTGTTCACCTATGGTAGGTAGAATTCATGACAATTGATACATGACCTATAGATGGGAATCCCGATGATGGGATCATCATTTAAAAATAACATAATATTTTTTTTCTTGTTTTTTTATCTCCCCTATTATATTATATTGACATGCATGTGTACATATGCTCTTTTATTGATAATTTTGTATCCCTTCATTTGATTAGGATATTTTCCTTTGCCCTTACCTTTTGACTATTTATCATGATCCATACATCCATGACTTATATCTTATGATGATGCACCCTTTACATCTTGATCCTAATACACATTCTTTATATTATATTACTTTCTCACCTCTACATATTGAATATATATTCTTGATATTGTTATGGATTAAATAGAAATTAAAATATCACATAAATTCATTCCTACATATTATAAAATGAGTAAAATACTAATTATTTCCCATTGGGAACATTAAATTTCCTATTTCCACATTTCTATCAAGATACACATATATAATGAGGGCATGTTGTTGGACTTCAATTCCTTGATTTTTATTTGATAATTACATGTGGTGCTTACTATGCCTTGATATATGCTATAAATTTATTAGATCCCTTCCATTATTCTATTTTAAGATCCTTTCATAAATTTCGATCACTTTTTTTTGTGGTTCTAGTTGGTTTACCTATATCAATGGTTACACAAAATTAGTTGACTATTTTATATCTCATCAAGTTGTGTTTTTGTCCTATAGTGCCTTGTAATGGTGTGTTTGATGGGGTTTTATTTCACCATCAAGGCATCTTTTAGAATTATTGTGGATTACCTATTATTATTGGTTAATATAAATTAGTGAAATTAGAGTGTTGGTATCCTTAAATATTGTAGATTCCTAATCAAATTTAGTGTGATTTTTATTTTTTATGTGTATAAACATTAGTGAAACTATAACATCATTCTCTTCCCAACTGAATTTTTTTCTTAGGAAAAAATCTAGATATATTTTAGATTTTCCTTTAAGATTGAATGACACAAAAAAATTGTATTATAATATCTATGAATTTATTTGGTTTTATATTTAGTACATTTCATGTTAGGCCTAAAACTATCTAGGCATGTTTATCTATAATTAACATTAAAAAATTAGATTCTCATTAACAAATCTCAACAATAAAAAATTGACCACTACAACATCAAACTAGACTTTCATAACCTCATCTTTAAATAATACATGTAGAAAATGTTGACTATCAAGAAAGCTCTACCAATCATGTATCTCTATCATTTATACATTCATATTCTAAGCCTCACCTTTAAAATTGTTTTTTAAAGTCTGCATATATATTTCCTAATTAGCCATATAATTAGTAATTTTTTTGTATAGAACACTTAAATTTTTAAATTTTATTTGGGAAAATGAGATTTGATTTATTATAAACCACTCCATATTATATTTCCATCACTAGAGGGAAGCCTAGGCTTCAACCTTACATATACCGATGAGAAATTAAGTATCCCCTTGTATATGTATAAAATATATTTCAAATAATAACTTGAAAAATAATTTAGATTGTCATTATAAATAATTAATTTTTTTTATAGGAAATCTAGATAATCAGAGATTTCTTGGTATACATGTATTAATAGAAATAGGAAACATCTCATAATTGGTACCTTATCAATTCAATAATTAGAGGAGATTTTATATTCTTATTTAATAATTACACATTTTTGTTAAATGTAATGTGAAGAATAATATAAATTTCAACTAATGTAGAATTGACATGGTTTCAATTTCATTGTAATTTAAGAGTTCCTTTATTGAAGGCCCTTCACATATTTCCTTTTTTTTCTTTCCAGCGTTATAAGAAAATTCAACCCATTATATATGTTAAAACCAAAAATAAATAGGTTCACATATCATTATTGAAACTACTATATGTGCCTTATTTTGATTTTGTTTACATTCTAAACCCTACATGGAGTCATTATTTTGGTTTCTATTTTGACTGAAATGTAAGAGTGAAAGATGGAACGTACATCCAAATCATGAAAATATAAGAGAATATGTTCCCCATCATAAATCTATATGTATTAAACCATTATTAATTTTTCCAATATAAATATATAAAAAAATATATTAGTTTTCCTCAATACATCAGTGTCATTTAGAAATTTATTCCACAAAAATATATCAATTAGATATAATGTTTTTCAAATGATAAGGTCCTCTTGGGGTTCAATCAATACCATATGCACTCTTCCAAAGAGGATGGTTGGAAATTTTATATTTGTTTCTTTTTTCATTTAGTCTTTTCTAAAATATAATTTATATTAAGAGTTACATGGATATGAATACAAAAATTTACATATATCCTAATATAGGCCTTACAAATTTTAGCTAGACTATAAGAATAATTATATCCATAATTCCATAATTGGAAATTTATTTTGTGTTCTTGGAATTTTCGATATTATAGGGGGATGATTCAAATATGTTTTTTTCATTACATGTGTTAGAGAAAAATTATATATGGTTGGAGAACTTGGAGTTCACATTTGCAGTGAATTATCTAATTCTTGGGAAATCTAAACCTAAGGAGTAGGTTATGAATAACTTACACAACCCATTGTATGATATATTATTTTTAAATACCTAGATGTTTGCATGCATGTATAGAATAAATATGTTAGGATATAATTATAATTTTTTATGGAAGTAGCATTGGAAAGGAGAGAAAATTGTGAAAATGAAGTGCATGAATATTGTCTAGACTAAATCAGTTGATGTACGGAAGAGAAGAATATTCAACATGTAGACACCTAAATCTGGCCACCAATAACCTCCAATCAAGCTTTTGACCAATTTTCACCCAAAATGCATATTTTAGCCTAAAATCACTAAAACACACTAAATGATATGAAACTGACATATTCAAGTACTGATTTTGGCTAGGGTATCCCTAAATGGGGCAATGCAATTTATGGGCCAACTAACTTTGATCAGATCATTTCAAGTCAAAATACCAAATTTGCACCTATGTGCTCTAGATTGCTCTTTCCTATCAAATATCTTGCACAAGATGTGTTCCTTTGTTTTTTTTTTTGGTAAAATCCTAAATGGTAATACGGATCCAATACATCTGATATCACCTGTCAATTCTAATATAGTCAAATTTTGGACCAATAACAAGGCATTCTGGTCAATTTGAGTAATTTGTGCACAAAGTGCTTCCACATGCTTAAGAAATAATTAAACCAAATAAAGGCCTAATTAATAATTCCATGGAAACTTGTTGAATTTTTTTTTTTGGAAATGAATATTGAATATATGCATCATCAGGTGACCTCATTTCTTGAGAAGACATCCCTAAGCCATAAATGCCACAAATATTAGGATTCATGCCCTCCATGCCTCATCAATGACTTTCATGATGCCCTCCATGCCTCTTAATGTCCCCTTCTTCCAATGTCATGATGAGTATAATTATAAACTTAATTCCAAAAATTGAATTAATTCTCAACCACACATCTCAATCTCAAGATGGATGGTTCAAGTTGATTCTAGACATTCTCAAAAATCTATAAATGAAAAGGCCATGAACATCATTTCTAAGACTTGATTATGCAAATTTATAATGCAAAAAAGGTTCCAAAACCTTTAAGAAACTATTTTTATCATTCCAAATTGATTCCAAACCAATCCAAGCAACAAGTCAAAGGTGCCAAGGAGAGATGGTGCTAAACAAGCTTCCATTGCGAAAGACTTCATGAGCACAAGCTAAGCAAGCCACTACACAAGCATTTTGGAGCATCCAAGGGAGGTAAAAGAAAGTTTCTTTTGAGTTTCAGTTGTGTGTTTTATTCATGTTTGTTAAATAATATCTCCCTAGTGTCTAGCCTAGAGATGTTATGCTTGTTAATGTGTTTTTTTCATTTTGTTTTCATTTTGAAACTAACACTATGCTAACCATCGTCTCTTGAGTCAAATTCTTAGATCACATTATGTCATGCCCGATGGGACTAGATGCATCCCAAACATGAATAAGATCATTTTGTAGCTTTAAAATCTTCATCTAGATCATTAAAAATCTTGTAAATTGATTTTCTAACTTTGTTTTGCCATTTTTTGTTTGCTACAGGTTTACATAGTAATTGACATTGGTTAGTAAAACTGACATCAATTGGATAACTGTCATCAGTCACATTAGTATAATCAATGTCAGTTAGATAACCATCATCGGTTAGTAAATGTAACTATCATCGATTATATAACCTACATCAGTCAGTCTATTTTTCTTAAAACATAGACCCGAGAGCTCTTTTTCTAAAGTTCATTATTTCAAACATAAAAGAGCTTTAAGGATAAAGGACATGCTAACACTTATGTTGCAGGACCAAGCTTGAGATTTGATAAAAACATGTTTAGATCACCTTTTTCATGCTTAAAATGAATTATGAACATTATTTTGGGTGCTTAAAGTAATATTTAGGTGCTTAAGTGAGTTTTTAGCATTATTTTTCAAAGTTACAAATAAGACTAAGGAGTCAAATGACCACCACATCATTTTCCATTTGGGTTTAAAAATGAACTCACATTTTCAAGTTTTTGTATTCATCTAGTTGTTTAAATTAAATTTTTTTGGGCAAAAAGAGGGGTGTTGTGTGTATGCTCTTCCATTTTCCCTTTAGGGAACCCTTAGAATCAAAAACACCACTCTTATTGTAAGTAGCCTAGTCTAAGGATTAGAAAGAAAGTCATTTAAAGCACTCCCCAAAAACTTGTCAAAGTTTGGGTGACCTTGAAAATGACCCTAAAGTCTTTCTACTTTCATGCTTTCTTTATTTTTATGCAAACTTGTCTTGTGATGGGGACTTCATCACCTCCCATGACTTCTTTAGGGAAACTTTAACCCAGGGTATCACCTCCCTACATTGAATTCATTTGGCTCCTAATTGGAGTTACACATGGGACATAGTGGCACTTTGGACATCACACTACACTAAGCAAACAATAAGATGTAGTGGTTATAAAAAGGACTAGACCTTTTTTCAATAAGCTGAGTGATACAGACCCAAAATCCATGCTTTTCTTTTGCATTTTTTAGAGTGAAAGTCATTATGAAATTGATTCTCCTAGAACATTTTGAAACTTGTTAGATCTTAGACAAATCCCCACTTACCATGAAAGTATTATTGGGGCAAGGTGCACCTCAAGGTCCATGTCACAGTACTATCATTTGAGAGAAGGGGGGTATAAAAACCCTACTATATAATGCACATTTACTTTTGGATGAAAACTTAAAATCCTCTCAAATAATGTATATTGATAGATTCTAACAATACCAAGTAACATTGTCAGTTTAGCATCTAAGAGAGATTAATTAGTTGGTTTTGTCCTAGATTAAAGTCTTGTTTGAAGTCAAAAATTGGTGTAAACAAACAATTCAAACCAAACACATAGTCCTAATTTTCCTTTGAGCAAAGAGGCATTATGTTGCCCACAAGAAAACATCAATTTGACTTATTCAAAGTTCATCAAAAGCTTAGGAGTCATATCATCCACTTTGGCATAGTTATGCTACCCAATTAAGTCTAGACCTTTACCAAAGTTGTTTTAAGTCCTTCACTTTTAATCTGAATTTAGAATTGCACCTTTATAAGTTCATAAGGTTAATATGTTAATTGGGTTCACCATTTACACTAAACTTGAGGTAACTTAGGTTTAATTTCCAATTTGGGTTGAAGGACATTTAAGACTCGTAATCATTGTCATCAATTGATAGACTTAATCCAATTTGTGCTAAACACTTGCACTTTGAATCTATGCACCATAACATTTTGAGTTAAGAAAAGTAGTGTTATGTTGTCAAAATTATGGGAAAATATTTTTTTTTTAGAGAGTTTTTGAAACAATTTTTTTTATCACACCTTTTAGGTAGTGTAGCATCATTACACCACCCAAAAAAATTTAAATATTATTTCATAGACCCTCTTGCATAGAATTTAAATTTGTTCTTAAAATTTCAAACCAATCTTATTGTACTTTTGTGATCTTTTATCTATCACAATTATACTATTCACTTTTGTCTACCTTATTTGTAAAAAGAACCAAGTTTTATACCATTATTTATGAGAAAATAAACGATCTCTAAAGTACCTTTTGTTACATACCTTATACCTAGTTGATCAAGTTCATGTCCAAGAATCAAATTCCTAGAGTTTGTTACAAGTGTTTCAAATCCATTGGATTAAAACTTTCATCTATTTTAAAGTCTATATTTTGACATTGTTTGGCCAAGAGTCCTAGCACATGCCTTGTTTGAGCCTAGCTTTTGATGCCACATTTGACCAAAAGATATAGCAACTTTTAAATTCCTAGATTAGATTGATTTGAAATACTTTAACCTTAGAGTTTGGCATTTTGATTTTTGGTCCATTTACTTGCTTATCTTTGTGTGAATAGTGAAATGTTAGAGACTTCATGTTATCTTGTCTCCACTCAAATCTTTGCTTAAACCTTTTGATCCTTTTGACAAATCTAGAACAAGTTGGAACATCATCTGTTTTAGATTTTATCCTTTTTTGAGTTTGTAGAACTCTTTGACATTTTATTGTAAAGAATTGACTATGGATCCCAACATGTATTCCTACACTCATACTAGACTCATGTAGAATCCAATAACTAGTAATGTAGTTACATAGGAATAAATGGTGCAAGACCCCTACATGGATAATATTTCTTATGAGATAGATTCTTATCCCTCTTATAATACTCAATCAGGGACACAAAACCAAGATCCCTTGGCTAACTATTTGGTTAACACACCACCTTATTTATAACAAGACCAAGAACAAACCACACAATACCTAGCTACAATACCCATAGTGGATGAGCTAGTTCTTCAACAATCATATTCTACTAATATGGCTTCCACGTATGATCCATTTTTGTTTGAGTGACATTTTTTAGAGAAAAAAGATGAGATTTTCGTTAGAGCCATAGAGGTGAGAGAGCCCCATAATATCATTTACAATCAATAGGATTCTTCTATAAATATTATGGTTCGAGTTTAAACAATGTATCAAGACCCTAATATAGCTAATCAAAGAGAAAACATCATGGAAAATCACTTTAATCAAATGCAAATAGCATATCAAACCTACCTAAATATAGCATGTAATTTCAATCAAAAGAACATGGTGAGTAAGCCTCTTATTGACCTAGTTCCTTCAATAGGAGTGTTGATAGAGTTAACTAGATAAGAAAATTTGAGTTTTGAGCCATTCATACAAACTGCTTTGATAGATAATGTAGAGTAATTTTTACTCTACATCATATTTAATATTTTTTAGTCGTGCACTACAATTTTGGTTCCTACATACCTTGGACGTAGTGGCAGAGTTTTGGAGCAAAGGGCGAGTTCAATTTTGCCTAAGTGTCGAAGTGCAAAAAAAGTTTCCAAGTGTCACCCTCCGTCATGGGTCCTTTCCCCCTTTTTTGTTTCTTTCATTTAATTTTTGCCTAAGTATTGAATTCAAGTGGAAGCCACCAAGTGTCACTCTCTAAAAGATAGAGCTAGCCAGCTGGCATCCTCTGAGGCCCTTTTGTGACTTTTAGGAAGGCCACAAAATGTGCAACGTATCTAGTAGCAGCAAAGTGGAATGCACCATACATCAACATCTGCATCTCAAAGAGGCACCCACATTTCATTCTATTTTTTGGCAAAGATTTTCAACAAGCTTAGCAGCAAAGTAGAAAGTGCTAGGTGGCAGTTACAGAGGCCCTAAACTACCTTTCTAAAGAAGCAGTAGAAGTCACCTTGTGTCAGCATCCAAGAGAATTGGTTAAATGCAAAAATCCATCGTTTTATTTTGCTTAAAGTGCCAAAGTGCAGTGGAAGCTGCCAAGTGTCACTCTCTGAGTCCCTCTCTACTCCATACATAGAGAAAGCAGAAGGTGCCACATACCCCTAGAAGAAGAAGTGGAAGATGCCATGTATCTTCCCAAAAGTAGCAGAGGTCACCACGTGTCAACTTTTGAGGGACCATCTTCAAGCCTAATTGCCGAATAAAGATTGTGGTGGGTCCCAGATGTTATTTCAAAGGACTATGGAAGCATCAAGTGTCAACATGTAAAGAATACCACATACATCTATCCCCTCCTAAAAAGTTGCTTGAGTAAGGAATGTAGTGAGTTTTGTTTTGTTAAAAATTGCAAACTATCGAGGAAGCAGACTGCAATAGGTGTCTAAGGTGGAGCATTCTTGAGTAGAATATAGAGAAAGCAGAAGTAGCCAAGTGTCATTCTCTAGTGTCTTCTATAAAAAAGATAATTTTCATGGCTTGACTAAGTGTCCTCGTGTCCATCTATTTGTTACAGCAAAGATGGAGGGAAACTCGATGGGAGTTATTCCTAGTAGATAGAACAGTGCATCAGGTAGGTTTTAGGGCTAGCAAGCATTAAAAGGGCCGTCTGTTTGTCCCCTATAGGCAAAAGTAGAGTAGATAGTTGAGCAGCCAAACAAGTGATGGAACAATAAATTTAGGCACAAAGGGAGGTACTAGACATGGTTCACCATGCTATAGTCAGGGAAATTCTTGATAAGACCAGGATGCATCCCAAGCATTGAAGGCACCGTCTATTTTTTCCCCTGCAAGTGAATGACGGAGTAGAATTGTGCAGGAAAGAGAGCGATGTAAGGAGACATGTGAGGCTATATAAGAAGGATTTTAAAATCAAAGAAAGGGGGATTTTCTCATAGTTTAAGACTTTCTAGAGTTTTGACCAATAATATCATTTACTCTTGTCTCAATTTTCTTGAGTTGTAAAGTTGATATAACTATGCATGTTTTTGTGCCTTTTATGTGGCTGAGTAAATTAAGAAAATTTGAGATCCATGCCTTGTTTAGTGTTATCTATGTCATTTGTAAAGTAGTCTATGCTATAGATTCTCTGGAGTTGTGATTAGAAATGTCATTTGCTTTTGTCTCATTTTCTTGAATCAGAAGTTCTACATAACTGTATGTGATTTCTATGCCTCTTATGTGATTGAAAGATTCTATTAAGAAGATTAAACACTATGCCTTTGTTGACATTCTCTATATCTCAGCAAAATAATTCCCTGTTGTGGGACTCTATTTTTGTTATTCTAATCTCTTACATTGATCATGCACTTGTCTACTCTTAAATGTAATTGAATCCTATAATAGTCTCACTGTGCTCAGGTTAGGATTAGGATTACACTCAGGTGCATCACCATAGTTAGGTTTCATTTCTTGCACTTGCATTTTTGTTTAATTTCCAATCCCTTTTCCCAACACTTGATACAAAATAAGAGACCAACTTCTCTAAAATCTAGAGGTTGTTTCAAGCTGCATTATCCCATAGCTTGAAACTTCCCATTGTTGATTGATTAAGATCAAGTGCAATTTTAAACATCAATAGTTTTTTGGCATGCCTAGTGGGACAGATCTTTCAAGGAGTTGAAGAATTTATGGTATGTTCTTTGGCTAATTAGCCTTTGGAGGTTTTTTAGCAACACCAACAATGACTCTGAGTCAAATCAGCCGATCAAGCAGTACTGATATCATCAAGAAATCACCTTTTGGTATGTATAATTCTGTTACTCATAGCTATGGGTCTTATTCTCCTTCATATATTTTTAATCAAGAACAAGCTTCTCCTGGAATCATGTCAAGTAACAAGGATGCAGATGGTCATGAGTTATACCAATATTATGCCTAGTCTCCCCAATATGGCACATCCCATGCTCAACCTCACCTTATTTTCACCTTCAAGAAAGCATTGTTGGGATTTTAAAAATATTTGTTAGAGCTTGACAGCAGAAGGGGATATGGCCAAGAAATTCCTTGTCATGTCATCCATCAAGTAAGGGATGCGGTAGATCTGATTAAAAGTGAATGTTCAATCTGTAAAATGTACAAATAAAAGAATGCAACATATTTTGAATATCAAAACCAAATTTCTTATATGGAAAAAATGAATAAGAAGTCTTGGAATTCACATTCCTATTGGTCATTTTTCTAGTGTAAGAATGAGGAGGTGGAATCTCAATACCTCTTTTACCTAATTTCTTACACTATTCATCATTCCTTTTTAGGGAGTAATTTTGTTTTGCTATTGGCCTCAGATCTTGGCTGTCAGAAGCTTATCCTCTTCCAGCAATGGAGGATCTCTCTCCAACATCCACTTTCTCACTATCATAACCCAATCCAACATGATGAGATATATGATCTACCTATATTGGGTTATTAATGCCTTAGTCATTCTTACCAAGGCCTCTTCCATCAAATCCCATTTTCAATAATAGTTTAGATCCAATGCCCTTAGTGTGTTTCTCAAAACTACCAAAAGCAATATCTGAAACTACATGAAAGGAATTACCAGATGAACAACTTATAATGCATTCATTAGTTATAGTGTTTACATTTGTAGTGGAAGGAAATTGATGAATATAGTGTTTCTCTTCATCCTACATCTATGCCAAGAGCTCATCCTTGGCTTATATCTTTAATTTAACTGGGAAATCTCCTCTTCTAAGGAGTAAAAAATGAGCTCTCAGGAAACTATTCTCTTCTTGGATCTGTTGGTTAATTGCTTTAAGCTCATTAAGCCTCTCTCTTTTCAAGTCTTTGCCCATGGCTTCATGTTTCTTGAAAAGAACCTAATTCCATAAATTGCACACTGTGAATGGAATATCAACAAGGCCAAAAGTTTACAATAATACTGCAAATAACTGATATCAAATCCATATAATTAGAAGCTAACCTAGCATACTAACTTCTCTGATACCAAACTTGATCTATAAATTGGCACTTATTTCTATGCAAATATTATTTACCTTGGATCCCTTTAGTTAAAACACACAATTTCTTGAAAATGAAAATGAATTTGACATATTATCTTATTTTATCTATTTATGCATTCAATAGTGATTAATTACAAGATTAATCAAAATATAGAAAAAGAATGCAAAAATAGAATCCACTCATGACAAACACATGGTAACAGAGTTTGGCAATGCCTACATTACTATGTTTTCTTATAGTATTAACTGATCCATTTCCTTGAAAAGTGAGTACATGGCCAACACTCATGATTTTCAAATGGATACTCTAAGATTGCACACAACTTAAGTAATAGAGATTTAGAAAGTCCCATTAAACCCATGAATAGACCTTCCACCTTACTATCACATGAATGAAATCTCATAATCCTATGGATTTCTTACCAAAAGTCTCAAAATGAACTTATAAAATGATCTTAAAAAAATTTATCACAGGCATTTCAACATACCATTGAAATTATCTAGGACAAAACCCTTGTTTACATAGAGAAGTGTAAAGCTCTCTAAGTCCTTCAAAACTTAGGATATATGCAAACTAGTATCTATGTTGGACATTACACAATTTTCAAATCTTTACTTTGAGCCATTGAAAATGGCATCAAACAACATCAAGTCTAGGAACTCAGCATATGATTGTAATCATCTCTAGCTTGGGCTCTTATATTCTTCAACTCTAGTTCTACCATGAGAGCTTCAAAACTTTGGAATTAATTCACTAAATTCAAATTCTAATTCAAAATTAAAATGATTTAAAAATAACTCCTCACCCATTTATATACTTGTGGGAGGTCCATTTTTTTCTGATTGGGATGATTATCCACAACCTTTTTAATAAATTTCATAATTATCCCATACCCAATTTTTATGGGATTTTAAATTGTCCGTTACATTTAAAAATATGGGGTGATAATTATTACCTAATATTTGATGGAATATGTTTATCTCCCTTTACTAAGGTGGAATTTACAAATATTAATGACTTGGGTTGAGCCATATTGCCACATCACTTTATTGCCATACCATCGGGTTTGACCATAACTTTGACTAGTCATAATTTGCACATACAAACTCCATTTTTTGAACCAAAAGAAATGATGGAAATACTTTGATGAGATATGAGTAGTGTAAATATCTTTCAATTATTCCACAATGGTCAATTTATAAAGTTTGACCAGATTTGACCTCTTGTTGACTGATTTAATGGGAACTTTAACTGACTACACAAGGAGCATACGAGCTTCATCTCCAAAGTTTCACATACCTTCAAAAATATCTTGATGAGATCTTTGTAATGGTGTAGGCTTCAGTCTGATTTGGAACCTATTTTGAATTGATCTCTGGATCATGTCCCTTGCTTATATTTTAGCATGTGTATATTTATTTATTTTTCTTTTGTTTCCTATTTTACTACTTTTTATTGTGTGTTTAATTTTTTTTTGCTTGGTTCCATGTTTATAATAAGTACTTTTGGACAACCTTGAGCTCAAAATTTTATTTATCACACTGACAAGGCAACAAAATATCAATTCATCATTAAAAATATTTTAGCACCTACTCATGAACCCTGAATCATCATAATGATCTATGATATTATTGGTCCTAGCTCTATATGGTTTTCAAACATTTTTACCTACCTTCATAACCAAATTATTCCACCCTACCTATCATGCAAACATCAAAAGGACTTTAACCACCAAACCACATGATATACCTTACTAGGCCTAACCCTTTACCCCCATAGCATTGATGGAACTCTGCTTCATTATTTAAATTTAGTAGAATAAACATTAGAATTATAGGAAGTTCACAAAGGAGTATGTGGATCCCATATAAGTGGGTTAATATTATCCAAAAATTTCTTACATAATGGGTATTATTAGCCAATTATGGATGTAGATGTATCTATTTATGTCAAAGATGTAACAAATGTCAAAGGCATGCCAATCTAATTCATGTCCCATCCAAACCACTTAAATCAATTCTTACACCATTGTAATTTTCCATATGGGGCCTCAATTTCATTAGGAAGATCAACCCTACCTCATTTTATGTCCATAAACATATCTTTACCACTACCAAATATATCACTAAGCGGGTTGAAGCTATACCCCTCACTTACATGACTAAAAAATAGATTTCCAAGTTCATCTTCAACCATCTCATCTTCTGCTATGGTATCCCATCTGACATTATATTTGATAATGGTGGATCATTTAAAAATAAGGATGTTGAAAATTTGTGTGCCAAGTACAATATTACTTAACATTTTTCTACTTCATATTACCCTCAAGGTAAAGTCTAGGCTAAATCATCCAACAAAATCTTTGTCAACATCCTTGAAAAAATTGTCAATGATGATGGTCATAATTGACACCTCCAAATATTTTGTGCCCTCTGAGCATACCACACTAATTATTGTACCCCAACATGAGCCACTCCCTATTCCCTAGTTTATGACACTGAGGCCATTATTCCCATTGAGGTTGAGTTACCTTCCCTGTGCATCTCATTGAATCATGTACAAGATGATGAATATGATCAAGGAGCTCACCTATAAGAGATGGATTTATTTGATGATAAACACATGATGGTTGTCAACATCCTTCAATCATACCAAAATAGACTTTATGGCCACTATAAATGGATCATCAAACATTGATAGTTAGAGCTTGGTGACATTGTTGTAAAAAAAAACTAATAGAACATTATAGTTGAGAGGAAACACAAGGGAACATTTACACCAAACCATATAAGACCATATATCATTATTTCAAATTATGGATCTAAAGTATACATGATTGCTACACTAGATGGGGATGAACTTGATGAGTCGATGAACATCATAAACCTCAAGCATTACTTATCTTGAGAAGCTTGAAGTATTGTCTATGAGGCCCATTTCTATTGTACCATAATATGAGCACTCTTCTTCATGCCATGACCTATATCTTTATATCATACCTTTTATATTGACCAGAATTATTTTTTTTCCCTCCCTACCCAACCCCTTTGACCTTGGTTTTATTCCATTAGTTCTTTAGACACCTTCAGTGAGAAGATTCAAATCAATTTCTAATAGTTGATTCAGTATTTTAGACATAATCCATAATTTGGACCAATGTGATAGTGGTTTGGTAGTTGCATCCCTCATTTTCTTATCTCATTCATTTCAAGTATTCCTAATTATAACTACCTTTGGGTAAATTAGTGTCTCACATCATGCTACTAATTATAACTGCTTATGGGAAAACTAATATCATTGACCTATGTCATTGTTTCCTAATTCTAAGCACCTATGATAAAATTAGGAACAATACCTTTATCATGCCTTAAAGTCCCACCTTACCATTTTTATTCCATAATGTGCCATTTTCCTAATTTTCCTACTTTACGAACTTATTGCTACCTAGTCGGATTACTATTCTATAAGGTAAAACTATAGTGACTTGATGTCCCATCTTGGGACTATGTAGGTAGTGCTAAATTCACATTAAGGTCAGATTAGTAACCCCCTTTTCCACTCTCTTATAATTTTTTAAGAAAATTCTAAGTTTTAATGCTCTCATCATTTTATGAGTTGGACCATTTAGTACCTCTTCATTCTTGATTGAGTTGAGATACTTATAAAATTCCAAAAACATTTGAAAATAGATCTAGAAAATCTTAAAAATTAAATCACCAAATCAACCACTTCTTTGCCTTAAGGATTATGAGAACCCTAGATATTTTACAAGAACCCACTTGTCACTTAGTTTCCCATCCTTATTTGGCTTAATATCCCATGCACTCACTATTTTATGACATCACTCCCAATTTTCTCTATAGCATCCATCATGTTTTTCTTGATCATCATTTTATTCTATCCCATCTCCTAGGAGAACTACATTTGGCCTAAAGTTTATGATTGACATTGCATTCATGGAACTATGTAAGCAACATTTTCTTGCCTAGTACATCTAAAGTCAGTTTGGCTACCCTTTCCTTTTCTTCTATTCCCCCCATTTTGTTTGTTTGTTTTGTTGTCTCTTCTAACCCAAGGGTGATGTTCATTATCTTTTTTTTCTCTATTTGAGCTAACATTGTGATTAACCATTGTTTGTGTTTATTTCAAATTATTTTTTATTGTTTTGTTTACTTTCTATTTGCTATTGTTTATGTCTTTTTGTTTGTTTGCCTATTTATTTTCTTTCATTATTTTCCTTGACTTAGTATACATGCATTCATTAGGTGATTCTTTGTGCATTATACTTAAGTCTATCCATATTCATATGTCAACATTGTCTTCATGGTTTTTATCATTATTGCATAGTTTTCAATTGTTTATTAAAGCACGTGTCAATGTTTATGAATATTTTGGCTCAGTTATCATGGTGTTTTATATCATGATGCCTACCATCATGTGATATAGATAAAATTATCTTAATAAATCTTACAAGCAATGCGATAGTGATAATTTTCCCTGGTACCTATAAACTTCTTGATCTGCCCAAATCATTCCCCACATATAGAATAATTAAATCATGAATGAATTTGAATCCTTACTAGTTAGGACATGCATCTCCATCCTAGTAGGTTTCCTAGAATCATCTTTCTCCTCTATACCAACTTACTCTTACTCTATGAGTACAGATTCAATTTTTAAGCCCCATTATCCCATTTTCCATTATTCCACTCATCATTATGCCAATGACTATAGTTGCCTTTAGGAAAATTATTATGTATCATCCCACCAATAGAGCCAATATTTATAGATACCTATGGGAAAATCATTATGTTTCTATCTATCTAGAGGTTAATGATTATAACCACCTTTGGGAAAATCATTCTCTTTCTTTTTCCCAATAGGGGCACATTTTCATTTTGATAATGCTTATAATTGCTTTTGGGTAAATCATTATCTTTTTATCCTACCTATGTCAATGATTATAACTACCTTTCAAAAAATCATCCTATTTATCTGCTCGACTGGGGTAGCTCATTGTGCCACTGATTATAACTGCTTGTTGGGAAATTAGTCTTTTCCACCCCATTTACATTTTTGGTCCTATCATTTTACTTATTTTGAGGGACCGATCTCTGACCTTCTTTTCTGATCACTCCCCCAAGAGGCATCCAAAGATCATCCATTATCATTGAAAAATTAGGCATACATGACCTTTTAATTCTTTAAGAAGATGTTACTGTGCCTATAGTTTGTAATGCCTTCCCAAATAGGAGCAAATTTTAGACATCCAAAACTAGCCACAACTAGCTTCTAACTAGACGTCAGATTGATTCCTACCAACCATTGGAAATTAAGCTTAGGAGTCACTGAATGTCACAAATTTTATCATTCATCATTCATCAAAGCTTATAATCATGTTGAGGCATCCCTATTTGTGGTATTAAATCATATGTAACAATAACCTCTCATATATTCATCCCTAATAACTTTGTGGTATAACAACTATCAAATTGGCCTATGGACCCATTAAGCGAGGCACTTGATAAAATCAATTAACTAATTAAATAATATTAAATGCCTATTTGAATTATATATTTGCAATTTATGAATATCTAAAAATATAAATTCTATAAATCAAAATAGCAAGCCTTTCATCATTTCCTTTATGAGTTGTCAAGCTCTTTAAAAATATCCTAAAATATCTAATTTGAGAGCCATGCCTATTAATTATCTTGAAAGAGCTAAAAGGCTAATCAAAATCAATTAAATAATTAAACAAGATTAAATGCCTATTTTAATTATCCATTTTCAATTAATTAATATCTAAAAATATAAATTCTATTGGGAAAAAGAAAGAGAATGTCTCGAGGGGAAAATCAACGCTTAGAATTATGTTGAAGCATACCTATTTGAGGTAACATCCTATATGAAATAATAACAACTCACAGATTCATCCCTAATCACCTTATAGCATAATAACTGTCAATTTGGCCTATGGACCCATTAAGCAAGGCACTTGATCAAATATTGAAAGAGCTAAAAGACTAATCAACATCAATTAACTAATTAAACAAAATTGAATGTATAGTTGAATTATATATTTTCAAATAATGAATATCTAAAAATGTAAATTACAAAAATCAAAATATCAAGCCTTTCATCATTGCCTTTATGAGTTGTCAAGCTCTTTGAAAATATCCTAAAATATCTAATTTGAGAGCCATGCCTAGTAATTGAAAATAATAATTACATGAAAACTATTAACTCAACTATAGTTAATCTCAACTCACCTAGGGTTATTTTGAACCCATTCCATGTTTAAACTCAACCTTAACTCACCTTGGGTAAGATTTAATTCTTGAGGCTATAAATACAAGGCCATACGCATTCATTTAAAAATATTGCATATTATATAGTTATTATCTAGTATTTCCTCCATAATCCTCATGAAATTAATGTTAACATGCCCAAATATAAAGCCAAGTAATCAAATCCAAGGTGCCAAGGAGAGAAGGATCCAAGAAAGCTTCAATGTCAAAGACTTCTTGATGTACAAGCTGAACAAGCCATTCAATAAGCCATTTTGGAGATCTAAAGAAGGTAAAAGAGTTATTTATTTTATGTTTTTATTTTGATTTAATTTAGTTTTGTTACTTAGTCTCTTCCTAGTGTCTAGGCTAGAGGTGTTAAGATGTTTGTGTGTTTATTTCATTTGTTTAATAAGACTAACATAAAAATAGCCTCCCCTCTATTACAATCCTTGTTCATAATCCCCCTCACCAAATTAATTTGCACAATATATCTCCTCATTATCATCTAACTTATTTTAATTATAAATATTCTTGTTCTCATTTGGTAAAAATTGTAAAAATTGTGAGAATTATGGTAAAATTAGACATCATATTTATAAATGTTGGAAATTTCATCCATGCATACCTTGTGGTAAATCCACTCCTGACATTTTAAATTATTTTAAAACCATTAAAATACATCACTCAAAGGTTAAAACAATTTGGATCCTAAAATCTATGGTATCCTCTCGAGACATTGATGTGTCTTCTTGTGATAATTAATCAATTATTTTATGAAGTATATTTTTCACAAACAATAACACATATTATTTGTATCCATTTTGATAAACACTTTAATAATTCCTCACTTTTATACTTATTTATTCTTGTAATTTCCAAAGGAGATATAATTTTATTGGAGATCATTATATTTTAAATAACTTCTTTTTTGTGCAAGATTTTGTATATTGTGATGGAATTTGTCTTTTTCTCCATTTGTCTTTATTAGATATCCATTTATAAAAATTATTATATGTAGATATTATTTTTATGGAACGATTCCTTTTTTAACATGAACATTAGTGTAAGCTTCTCTTTTATAGGTCTTAGTGGATCATTTCTCCTTCTTGTTAGTCCTTGCTCCATTACAAATTGACTTTCTTGTCTAAAAAGGATTCTTGGAGCTTATTGATGATCACACCTTCATCTTTATTATTGGAGACACCTATTTCCTTCTTCTATATTTATCAAAAAAATTTAATTCCTCTAGAAGGAATTTTGCATTAAGGATGAGTATTATGAAATGTCTAATCCCTTTTCTTTGTTTTTAAGGTTTTCTCTACTTTTGTAACACCAAATTAAGCTAAAGGGGGAGAGTTGTATATTAATGTTATTTGGGTTCACTTATCCTAAATCATTTAGGTTAATTTAGATGTATCTTAAATCTATTTTAATTGTGAATTTCTTATTCTAATAAATTCACTGTATCCTAGATTTATGAATTGTCACACTTATTTTGTGTTTTTGTAGGGAACCTTGGAGTTAATTGTACAAGTAATTACTTCCACACTTATCAAACATGTCCCCATCACCTTATGGATATTAGGGATATTTTCAACAAACTAAGAAGGTTGTGTAAGTCATGGTGGTATTCCTTATAACTCCCTCTTCCTTCCTTTAGCCTATTGAGCTCTCTTCTCTCATTATACTCACTTGCTCATACTCATCTTGAGATGTTTATTTATGGATTAAATCCATTGTTATTTATACTTATATTGTATTAAATTAAATATTTTACTTATATATTTATGATTTGAAATCATTCTATATATATTTGGGGGTTTTCTACATTTGATGGTTTCCCCACTTAATAAATCTTATCTCTTGCATTTGTGGCGTACTTGATACTAAGGTAATATTGTTTCATTTATACTCATTATTTTTGTTTTAAAATGTTAATATATTTATTTTTGAAAAAATAATAATAATAATAATAATAATAATAATAATAATAATAATAATAATAATAATAATTTTGTATAACCATGTAGTAGGGTGATGTAACTATACAAGCCCTTGAGTTATGAAGACAACAATATTTAACCCTCATTAATGTGGGGAGTTGTATTTAATATACTAACCCAAATAAATACTCAGCTCTAATAAGGAATGGGAATCACATAATGGGATATTTATAACTAATTACATGTACATTGAGTGTTGTTGAACCTGAATGTACATTACCCATAAAAATATAAATCAAATTGTTGTAGATGGATTTCAAATTCAAGGTTTCTCACAACTCAATGCAGATTGAATAAGTGTTTAAAAAATAAACATCTATAATAGTTTTCACTAAAAATTATGTAATTATGCATGAACCAGTATCATTCACATTTTTTATTGTGCTAATTATAAACTATCATAGTGTGTATGTGAAAAAAAATAGTATAATGTTCCCTAAATATATAACAAATAATATAGAATGATATATATATATATATATATATATATATATATATATATATATATATATATATGTTGAATATGAGAATATGTATCTCAAATATATTTATATGTAAAAAACCTATAATTTTTACTCCTATAAAATTTTTACATGTTCCCATGCATATACACTCAAAGTGTATGAATATGTGCTCAAGTATCTATAAATTAAGTGCATATGCATGGCACATGCACACATATTATGTACTAATGTGCCAATATTTATCATGTATCTAAACTTATCTAATATCTGAATCAATTTGAATCTCTTAAATATGTACTCTATTTCCCCCAAAAAATGCTCATGGATACTTATGACTCTATTAGAATCCCATTGTGATTACCCATTTTGAGATTAGGTACATGTCTTGTTAGTCATCATAACGGTTTTTTAACTATATCATTTCATGTATAAAGATAACATCATGTATAATCATGTGAACATATGTAGAGTGTGTCATCATAGTAATGTATATATCATTAAGGCATGTATGTAACATATTTAATGTATGACATATACATGTTATTTCTATATATATATATATATATATATATATATATATATATATATATATATATATATATATATATATATATATATATATATATATATATATATATATATATATATATATATATATATATATATATATATATATGTATTAATGAAGCAAACAATACTATACATCACTGAAAATATAACTTAATAAAACTATGTAAAAAATTAGATGATATGGATCATGGCACCACCCAAACTTATAAATATTAACAAGTGCAACACTGTAAAAAAATATCAATAATTATTATCACACATAAGTCCAAGGGATTCATATAATGGATATGAATATGTTGAAAAAAATAGGCCAAGGGCCACATGCAAGGAACATAAATATGTATCAATAATTATTGTCACACATAAGTCCAAGGGATGAATATAATGGATATGAATATGTTGAAAAAAATAGGCCAAGGGCCACATGCAAGGAACATAAATATGTCTCCATCAAATGAGGAAAAAGATGATGCAAACAAATCCAAAATGCCACACATAATATACAACCAAAAAATATCCTATCATGTAAGAAAGTAACACCATCAATGAACCATAGAATAAGTAGATACTAGTCTATAACATCCATGTGTATCAATTTCACATCATATTAAAATATCATATCCATGCAAAGTTATGAAATATATGAGCAACTAAAAAAACATGTGTAAGCAATCTAGATAGCTCATCATGGTAAAATGGTCATAGAAAGATATAACCTATGATAGTGAAACCTATGGAATATTATTTCCCTAGTAATGGCATGGCCACTAAGTAAATGAAATTCCAACATTAATATGTCAATGTGTAACCTGTATGTCTTGCATTTCACACACATATTTGAAATATATGTGTATGAAAATAATATTCCATATACCATACATGTGATAAATAACATGTGAAAAATTATAATATAATAATTATGTCATGCTCAAGTCCTAATTGAGTTATTATTATTATTATTGTTGTTGTTGTTGTTGTTGTTGTTGTTGTTGTTGTTATTGTTGTTGTTGTTGTTATTTTATATTATTAAATTTATCTTAATACTAGTAAAGATCAAGTAGAATGGGAGGGATATAAACAATCTACAAAAATAGTTAATGGATTATCGATTACTCATGGTGGAAAAACATAGAGGTTAATGGATTATCAAGGATAAGGAACCAAAAAAATAATGGAATGATCTTGTTTCAGGGCCGAATGAAATGGAGAAAAGTTTTAGCCAAAACCTCAAACCCATAATGGATAAAAATGAGGTGATGTTGGATATCCCTGATGCCATTATGAAAATCACTAGAGCATCTTTGGATAATTTGATGTTGGAAATTTTTTATGGGTTTAGACCTCAAATTGATGATTTTAGAGACTAGGTTGCCAAGAAATGGAAAGCTATGGGCCACGTGGATGTGGTGACCATGGAAAAAAACTCTTTTCTAATCTCCTTTTGTTATTTTTAGCACTATGAGAAATATTTAGAAGGAGGACTATAGTATTTTGGGAAATCTTTCTTATCTCTCAAAAAATGGAAGCATGTACCAAATATTCAATGCAACAACCCAATGGATCTTCCCATATGGGTTTCCCTTCCTGAACTACCCCTGGAGTTCTGGTAGGAAGAGTTTTTCCTTGGTATTAGTTGGACCATTTGGAAACCATTATCTATTGACCCAATCACCAAATTAAAGATAAGAATTATTTAAACAAGGATCAACATGTATCTTTAGACAAATAAACTAGCACTTAAGAGCATATAGCTTAAGTCTAAATTTGGAAACTAGACACAAAAGATTCTTTATAAAAGGGATAACATCATTTGTAAAGGATTAAATTCCATTGGTCATGAAAGAAGCCATTATTTTTTTGTACAAAAGATGGATAAAAAGGTAATACCAACAAAGTATATTGGAGTATCAAAAGAACATAATGCATTCTATATTCACAACTCCTCATCAATCTCAAATCTTAGGCTTGAATTTGTATATCTTGGCATTAGAAAAACATGCACCAATATTTCTAAGTTTAATAGGACTTCAAGTTTTGTAATTAAGGAGTGTCACATTAAGGAAAATTTTTGTACCAACTATGAATTTCAAGGACCCACAATCCTTGAAAGTAATGAAATTTTATTTTCTACTATGATGTTAGGATCTCCCATTAAATCTCTAGACTCTAAGGCTCCTCCTGTTCTAGCAATGAGGAATCTGCCATGATCTTTCAGGACTTCTTCTATAAGGAATAAGGACAAATAACATCAAGATCATATTTCTTATCCAATATTGCCCTTGGCTAGATCTTCTCAAGTGATATTATTTCTCCCTAAAAATTCTAAAAAAACCAAGATGTTTCAAAGGGACCCCCCACATCAGGGGAAGAGAATTAGAAAAATTCAAGACTTTGAAAAAAAATAAAAAGAAAATGGTCCCTAGAGACACTACAAGAGGGAGAAAGACCCAAAATGAAAAATAAATAGTCTCTAACAATATAAAATGAAGTTGGTAGGGACCAATAAGGATGCTCAGACTATTCAAGCTTATATAATTCTAATGAAGCTCAAATTAATATTCTGGAACCTTTTTGGATTCTATAGTTTGGAAAAAACCTTTTGGGAATCAAAATTATGGAGCCTTGTCAAAATTTCACTAATTATTATACCATCTTTCTACACTAAAAAAGAAATTAAATGTGGTTGGTATTACACTTTTGGCAAAGATCTATATGATCTTTTTAGCAATATTAATAATTGTGTTTGGTTTATAAATTTTGATTTTTTCTGTTACAATTTTGAATATTGGATCATCTTTCCTCCCAAAAAAAATTGGTGGGATATGAATTTATTAGCTCTCCTACATAGGGGGAATCCAAAATTAAAATTAATTTGGAAAGTCTCTAACACTGTTGAGTCTTAAAGTCATGCTTGAAATTGGGATAGTTTATTATATTTTGTCAAAAGAATGGACTGTTGGATCTTTTGATTCAAACAACAAGAATGTACTAAGGAGTTATTGTAAGAACCCAATTAAAGATCAAAAGAATAGGAGTATGAAATTATACATCCCTAACAAGATCATCAATTAAGTGGAGGCTAAATATAGTAATTTTCTCATTAGGAAATTTATTGAAAGAAGATGTGACATTGATGTTGTCAGGAACTGGGCTAAGAGGAAATGGGTTAAGGTAGAAGACATTAACATTGTGGCCATGGACAATGGTTACTTGTTATTATATTTTGAAGGAATGGATAATTTTATAAAAATTATCAATGAAGGCCCCTGGCTCATGGGAAAGGCATTCCTCATGATTTAACATTGGAATATCAATTGGTCCTCCTCAAATTTCAAAGTATATAGGATCCCTCTATGGATGGAACTTCTAGGTCTCCCTCCTTCCTTTTGGGATGAAAGAATCTTATGAAGAATTTTTGAAATTATTGGTATGTTAGCAACTATTGACCCAGTCACTAGTTCCTATAAAATAATGACCTTAGCAAGAATGTGTGTGTTATTCAAAACAAACAAGATTTTTCCCACTTCAGTCTAGCTTAGGTCTTCTCTCAACTCTTAGAATCAAATTATTCAGTTTGATAGGGAAAAGGATATTTATCCTAGTTTTAGGTTTTTGGGACACTCTAGAGACTCTTTCCCGAAGTCACAAGGAACTAGAGATGGGGTCCACAAACTAATAGAACTAGGTGGCAATTGAGTTTATTTTAAGAATGAAGGGGAATCCTTGACCCTATCTACCACTAATATATTGAAAATAATTCATGGTTAGGATGATGACATTATGTGTTCCGATAATATTTATTTCATTTTGTGAACCATTTTCTTGTTTTGATGGCCTTTAACTACTCCTTTTGTTGTTTCTCTTTTTGGAACATATTTCCTTGGTTACTCTTCCTTGGTTGGTTCTCTATAGTTCTTGTGTTTTTCTTTTTTTATTTTGGTATTTTCTAGTTTTTTTATCCATTGTTATTTTTTTGGGAGATCTAGGCCTCCCAATGTGCCCAGACTAGTTCCCACACTAGTCAAAAGTGGGCTTATAAAAATCTAAACAATCTACAAATTTTCTAAGGCATAATGTGAACTAGATGTGATAACATGGAAATGTGGAGGAATGAAAGTAATAAATATTCCCCCATTGTATAATTCAATCACAACAATGTAGCTTAGTGCATATGTGGAGATAAGGTTCTACATTCTGCCAATGGAAAAAAATTAATGTGTTTTCATGTAATATGTATATAAAAATATGTTTGATTATGTAATCTCAATTGAAGCCATAACATGTATAATAAGTCAATATGTAAGAGTAAGAAAGTAAAATTCCACTAAGGATATGTGCTAGAATCAATGTAGAATAAGTTTCATGGATGTATGGATTAGGATAAAATTCAAGAGGCAAAGGCTAAGTGAAAACATAACTAAGGGATAGAAGAATGGTCAATGAAAATGCATAAGAGTTCATGTATGTCAAGATATAAAAATTGAATAGATAAGCAATCAAGTAAGCATTAATAAGCTATGTATAATGGTTTTTTTTCCTAATAATCAATGATCTCATCAATGGAAGTATCCCATGTATGTCTTGTCTCATATAAGGGAATGTCCACTCATTGTGAGTGAGTAGAGGTATACTACCACTCATTTCCATAATTTGTTAAATCTTCTATTGTATCATTGTTTATAATATAATTAATTTGATTGAATTCATATTCATTGTATTCATCATCTTGGGGGAAAAATAGATTCTTAGATTAATTTTATTCTTTGATATTCCCCTTATTATCATTCTATAGAATAAAAGGCTTTGGATATGAGTAATATTATGTAGTTTGCCTATTAATATAGTTAGGCATATCTTGATTTTAATATTATTTCTTGTAAAATGTGATTTCCTTTTATTTATTCATAATTACCTCTCTTTTTTATCATGTATTTATTTACATAGTTGTTCCTTTTGTAGTTGTTCTTTTTGTACTTTTGCCAATTATTCTTTATGAAAGTTTTCTTATTATTTTTGTAATTGTGCCTTTTTAAAATTTCTTATTCAATTTGTTTTGTTTATAAACTCTATTATTCCATTTTTTCCTTATGTAACTTCTATTTTTAGATTTTTTCATTTGAATATATCATCAATAGTATTAATTTACTTATAAAACATGTATATGAATTTTATGGTGTTAAAATGCATGTTTCTAATGAAAAGTCACCACTAACAGTTAGTATCTGCATAATGTGCTCTAATCTTGACACTTTTTTGTATGATTTCCCATAAGTTTGTCATAAGTACAATATTATTTTGATTGCCTTAAATGACACATATGATGCCACTTTTCTTGAATAATTTATCTTGAATCATTATTAAGCTTTGGGTGAACTCATTAATCCATTTATCTTAGATGTATCTTTACTCTTAACACATACTTGAGATGAATTATTTTGAGGTGAAAAGTTTTGTAATGGGGAAGAAAAACTAGAATTTATACTAGAATGCTTAGGGAGGTGGATTTATTTAATATCATCCTCAAGTGATGTAATATTTAGGCACATTTGATTTTGGATATCATTTATGGACTTTCTCATAGTAACCATCTAATCTAGAATAGCTTTAAAAGCACAAAACCTTGGTACTTATAACTGAATGTGAATAAAATAATCCTTAATAGGATGTGCATTGTGTGGGAGGTGAAGGGGGACAAGGAAGGACATGTTAGTTACCTCCACTACATATTATAGGATGGGTTACCTTACCTCTTGGGATAGTGGTAGCATGAACCTCCTTAGAGGGAAAGTGGTTATCACCACTTTGAGGAGTGGTGGAAGAAAAATATAATAATCCATAGTAGGAGAGTGGTTATGGTTTTCTATATGATTAGGTATATACAATTCAAAATATCCTATAATACCAAAGAATGAAAGTAGAAGGATGAACCCTAAAATCAAAGGGACCATAAAGGAATGAAAATTAGGTCTAAAAAATTCTAAGGATGAAATATAAAACCCTAGAGGGATGAAACTAAGGTAAAATTTAGTGGTTATTTTCTATTAATTCATGCATATTTCAGTTTTAGAAATTGGAGTTTGGTGATTTTAAGGGGTGGTGAACAATGTGGATTCATTTAAATTACCTGGGTACAAGTTAGTTTTCTATGTTGGCTCACCTATTGTTTAAAATAAATTTCATACATATAGATATAGTTTACCACTCTGTCATAATTCAAAATGAGCTTATTCACCATTATATGTAATATGTAATAATTCAGGGATCAAACATATGAAGCATATCGACATGGTTACCATCTAGAGGTGTTTGTGTCACTCCTCAACATATTTTTCACGTATCTATAATAGTTTCACCTGTCACAACCTTTGTCATCCACCAATAATCTTGTTGAATGATAACATCCATGTTATTGGTCAATGTATATGTCACCCACCATAAGAATTGTGTCACATGCCAACATTGGTTTTGCCTTACAACTCCAATGTCACTTTTTAATAACCTTAACACTGGAAAAAACATTTGTCATTTGGAAACATCCACCTATGCCTTTAAAATTTGGGTCATTTTTTAGAATTAATGTAGATCATTAGCATTCTTATCACCCCACAACATTCATTGTTAGAATTCATTTTTGTCACCATAATTGTCACATGTCTACATTATAATCGATTGATTAATGGATTCTATTAAACATGTTAACAGGGTGAGATAATCAACCAAAAAAACTCTATTATCTTATTTTATCTAGCCAAAAAAAATACCCAATAAAATGGCATCCACACCAAATATAGGTACCATAAAAAATGATGAAATATATTTTAATTTATTTCTAATTTAATATTAATTTTAATTAACAATTCAAAGGTAAACCCTCTTAAATTAAAATTCCACGTATAATGGTATCCTAACCGAATGAATTAATCACATGTCACCATTTCAAGATATTATTGATGATGATATACCAACACTAAAAGACATTATTGAGTATGACTATGCAATGCCTCAAGTGGAGTACATTGAAAAACAATATGAATTGGATGAGGTATAAATAAAATAATAGACTTTGAGATCTCATGAAAAACTAACTTTGGTTAAAAATTCAACTCATAATTTTATGTGAAGGAAGAGGAAACTAGATGGCATTCTTTAGAATGAGATCCAAATACTAGATGAGATTTTTACTCATCAACCACAAAATTTAGTTAAGCACCACATTAAGAATTATGTATGAAAGAAGATAAGTACATAGACAATTGGAAGGTCTTTTAAGTTCTATTGGGTAGCTAAATATCTATTCATTCAACCATTAGAACCATAAAATGGTAATGATACTCCAACAAAGTATAAATGTACAATATGTAGTTGGAAACTAGGAAAGGACCACAAAATGCAACCTAAGTTGGGCTCAACTGAGAAACATTCCATAAAAATGTGTCTGTAAAACAAAAATATTGGCAAACCCATAAAACATAGATATGAAAAGATGAAAAATAATTCATGTATGTAAGGTACATAGTAGAGTATGAAGATCATAAAAAAATGTCAACAAAATCTCTTTGAGAAAGGAGGAAAAATAAAAACTTAGGAAAAGTTACTCAAGATAATCTTCATCCCAAAAATATATAGTTTTTTACCATCTATCACATTCTAAGAAAAGGAAAACCTATATCATATTTTTTAGATTATAATATTTTATTCCAACATAATGGATTTCATAACATTCAAAATCCCATTGGTTAGATAGTAATTCTTGGGAAATGGAAAAAATGTCTCACCATGATTGAGGATGATTTAAAATAAATAGTAAAAAAATGCATGGTTTATCTCATTGTCAATTGATGAAGTCATAATAGTTTGTAATACATCATGGTTTTGCATTCATGTTTATACTTTTCATAACCATTCAAGGAAACCTCAAATGTTATTTGTACATAAAATGATCACAAATTGTAATGTCAAAAACCTTTACATATTGATTATTTCTAATTTGAAGGATATAGTTGGTATGGATGAATATGTTATAACTACCAAGATAATCTATGTTGGTGTTGATAGTACATCTATGATGCAAGGGCCTAAAACTAGTCTTTGTGTTTAACTAGAAACAATAGTTACTCCATACATGATTCTAATTCATTGCATGTCTCATTGAATGAATCTTACTTACAATATTTTTAGCACATTTTAAAATGTCACAAAAGTGGAGGAGCTTATTTGTGACTTGCATGTATATATTTCAAGAAGATTAAAAAGATGTTTAGAGTTTTAAAAATTTATGATTGGAGTGACTGATGGTAAAAATATTTTGAAAGATGTTGATATAATATAGATTTATATATATGATTCAACATGCATTATTTTTTAATAATATCCATCATTAACATGTTTTATGTTTAAATACTAGATGGAAGTTGACAAGGCAAGATATTTGCTGTACCATTTAACATATTTATATATTTTGATGACATTATATGTTATTTTTCCCATGTTGAGAGAAATACAATGTTTTATGAAACATGCACAAGAGATATTTATATATATTTTTAACTTAATTCGATTGAGAAAATGGGTTCATCAATCTCTATATATGTTATACTTATCATAAGACTATTTTAAGGGCATTGTATTTGGAAGTTGGAAAATTTTAATAGATATTAAGGACCCTAATGGCTATTTGAAGTATAATATTAATGACCATCTTTGTATTATTTTTAATGGAAATGATATTCCAATGCACACATTCCAAAGATGTGTTGATTTAGTAGGATTAGAAATTGAAGTCCATGTAACACAACCACTATATGATACTATTATTTATGATATGCGATTGAAATTAAGATAGATTTCATAATTATATCTACTAAAATTTGAGACCATTTTAAAAGGGATGACTTTATTGAATACATTGGAGTGATGAATCTAATATTTTGGAACCCTATAAATGGTGAAGAACTAACAATTAACTTATTTATCAAATACATGGGCAATCTCATTAACCATTTCACCAAGTCTGTGGAGATCAATGGAGTTGAAATTAAATTTATTTTGAAAAGGATCTAATAACATCTCAGTAAACACATTTAAAAATTACAATTATTGATAAATATCTATTTTTCATTGAACCATCAAAAAGTGGTGCTATGATGAGGCTATAGAAAAATATTACCCTAGCAATGTCCTAGAGGAAAATATTAATGAATATTTTTTATTATATGAGCTCTTCTAAATAATGATTTTTGGATTTGTGGAAGATAAAAGGGTATTTAGTGCATTATGTTTTATTAAATCCAAACTTTGGAATAGATTGGACAAAAATATAGAGACTTTTTTGAGGCTGTATATTTCTCATTATCTATGGATGTGTTTATTTATGAAAGAGCACTTTTAATTATTATTTCACTAACTAAAATAAGATGTGTCATAAATACAACCACCAATAGAGATCATGTTAATTATGATAGTCAAAATGCCTCTGATAATGTAGATACAAATTCCATCTTCGAAGAATAAGCTACAAAAAGATTATTTTAGCTACCTGAGTTTTTGTTTTGTATGTATTCTAAATTGAAAAATTGCAATCTAATTCATTACCAATTGTGATATTTTTTGTATTTATTATAAAATATTATTTGTGATAATTAAGGTATTGTAAAATTTATCACATTAAAATATTAAAAGCATAATATTTTCTATTCATAGTTGAATTGTTTATTATGCAAAGAGAAAATCAATAAGAATTATAAATCAACCTTATCATAGGTACCATATAGTAATTTATTACTAAATATTTATCACTTATCATTTGGTTGATATTTAAATGTTATATTATTTTAATCACACTAATAATATATTAATACATATTATTGATTAGTAAGAATGCCAAGAAAAACACAACAAGAATTTGATGTTCAACAACCATGCTTATTAAAAACCTCCACAAAGATAACTTTACAAGAACCCTTTCTCTATCTTTAGGGTCAATGTTAATAATATAATAGTTGGCCACTTATATTATCAATAACCGACATAATCATTGCTTGATAATCTATTTATTAATTAAATGATAATCTTGAGATGTGAGAAGACTGATTTTGTCCCTTAATAACTTTAACCATTATCCATTTTCATTTTAATTAAAGAACTATAGTGATTATATCAATCAAATTAAATTATTTTTCCAAAAATTTGGTCATCAAAACATGTCTAATATAAATCAACACTGTTATAATTGAAATTAAAAACCAACACTCACATTTAAAAACATATATCATACATATAATGTAATTAAATTAATTACAAACAAAACATTACATTTCATGATAATATCTAATACATCAACAACTAAAATACATAAAATAATCCAATGAATATTAAAAAAATACATAAATATAATATATATATGTTTAATTTTGAAACTTATTATCTTATATTATTATAATATTTAAAAGGGATGGAGTTCCCCCCGAGGGGGTCCTCCATCAAGGAGGACCCCACCTCGGGGTCCTACCACCCATTTGTTAGTACTCCCAAAGCCAATATATCTAAAACCTCTATTAAAGACCTTCTGCTTAAGCTATTTATTCCCAAGCCCAAGCCAATCTTCCATGATGAGGGAACCTCCATGAAGGCTATCGGGAAGGGAAAATTACCTCTATCTGATGAGTTGAAAAATAATAAGAAGAAACTTGACAACTTTAATAAAAAAGTGTAGGAGGCCAGATTGACCCTTGTTAGCTTTATCCAAGAGTAGAATGCCCTACATAGGCAAGTAATTTAAATTTTTAGTCCTTTTTAAATTCCATTAAGATAAATAAAACCCTTGTTAAGTAGTCACTAAAGGTAACAGATACCCCCACACCTGACATCCCCAACTTGACCCCTATCAAAAAATCACCTCAATAAGTATAAGACTAGAAAAACTCATGCATGATCCTCCCAAGTGATGGTGCAGAAGGACCTACCAATTGAACGAGGTCAAAGGTATCTAAGATCAAGTGGGAGTACCAAAGAAGATATTTGAGGAGGAAAAGGAAACACTAAAGGCTCCCCATCTTAATCTTAATTTTTATTATTTTATTTCACTACTTACAATACTCTATAACTAGTTTTTGTTGTCTTTTGTTGTTTGACCTTGATGGCTTATTAATTTATTGTATAATACTTTTATGGTTCTTGGATCCTTGTAAAGCTAGGTTATTTACCTAATCAAATAAAAAACATTACAATATTTCCATTATAAATACATGTTACAACTGATTAATTCATTGTTTTTGAATTTATTATGGAGTGTCTATCTGATTTTATATTGCAACATGCACTCCCTCTCTATGACTTGTATCATCTTGTAGGATTGATAATTGGAGAACATCCTTGGATGCAACATTAATATTGGTAAGATTTTCCCTTTCATATTTACTACATCTCCTATCAAAATTAATGAGGGATTTGCTTCAGCTTTCTTCTTGAACAAAATTTTTAGTTTCATGATCCTTGATGATTTTATTCAATGTGTTATTATTTATATTCAAAAAAACAAGTTTTTATTTCAAGGAAATATGTGCATTTAAAATTTTCCATGTTGTTTGGAGGTGGAGTTCAAGTACCTTCACTTAATTCTTCAAAATTTCATATTTTGACTATAATTAAATGACATATATTATTTAGCTAAAAATTATAAGAATTAAATGAAAATGACAAACAACTTAGAATGAGTATAACTTACCATAACTTTCCCCTTTTTGCATCATCAATAACGACAAGGATTTTGTCTTTTTCCCATGTGTTGTAGTACTCTTGGGCCTCTACATTTAAATTCTCAAAACATGTTCAACATAATAATTAAAACTTTATCATTATAATCATTACTAATAGTTATTACTCTAGAAACACCCTGATTCAACACATCATATTTTTTTGTTTAATTTTAAACCAATATGAACAATTGTTTATGTTAGGAGTATTTTGAAAACATGTGTTTATTTATTGAATCAAAACTTTAGCCCTTACCTCCCATATTATCAAACACTCAAGTTCAGTAATAAAAAAATATTTTACACATGTGTTATTATCTGTCAATAAATTATCTAAAGGAAAGCTGATAAGCTCATCATTAGTCTTATAAATCTTAGGATCAAGAGGGGTGATCTAGACCATAGAGAGTTGGGTGTTGAAATTTGTTGGGAACTGACCTATAGCCCCCTAAGATGTGTTCCCTGAATCATATCATGGATATTGAAAAACATATATTGATCCCCACTATCTACCCCCACAAATTCATCATCAAGATATATTTTTTGTAAAACAATGATTCCTGAGATAGGGATACCATAAAGAGAAAGGTTTAGAAAATTTGATGTTATCAAATGCATAATTCTACTATTTAGGGCAAAAAATGATAATTATTTTCCCCTGGTTACAACTTAGTAGGCTGGTGGTGGTCGTGGTATAAAATGTTACCTTTGAGAAGGGGTCCCTATAAATTGAAAAAGAGATCATCTAAATAAAAAAATAGTTAATATTTAATGATTTTATTAAAAAAACATTGCTAAGTGCATACCTTGTTGTTGAAGACACCCTGAAGATATCTATTATAACTAGATTATTTGATTTTATTGTAGTGAAGATTGGGGGGAACATTTTAAGGACATTTTAAAAATAACTTGAATAAAACAAAACACTTCAACTACAATGTATAGTGAAATTGTGAACAAGACAATGGTATTATTGGTAGCATGACAATAGGTTTGAGTTTGTTTTGGTGAAATTAGATTAGGTGGAGGCATAATATAAATTTGCATACTTTTTTATTTGGATAATGGATGAGGGTATGATTATACATCCATGTCTGATTCTTGGGAGGCCTTAGGGCATTGTCGACCTCTTACAACAAATTATCTTCCTCGAACTAGTTGTAGAATTCTTTTCTATGAGGAGGATACTTTTAGTTCAATAAAATAAAGTACATTAAATATTTTTTCAATAATTAAAATGAAGTTTCAAACATTAATTTACCTCTTGTTCTACAACTAAAAGAGAGTTGAGCTTTATTTTTTTGTAACAACCCTGCTAGGTTAGACATAAAAATACATGATTTTTTTAATTAAACACATATACACAATTTAGATTACACCATGAGAATCTACAGAGACCATAAGAAATACAGAAGATGATAATAGAAACAAGCATAATACATCACATAATATTGATTTCTAATATCATTAGAGTACACATCATAATGCAAACATAGAAAGTAATCATAAAAACTTAGCCATAACTGATAAAAATGTATATTCACCACTACCAAAGTGAAATAACCAATAATTACAACTCTTCATGACAATTTTCAATAATAAGTATAGTATAATACAATGTAAAAATAAGATACATGGCTTGCCTAAAGCATAGTTCCTAAACTTTTAGTATCTGTGGCAATCTCAAGTGTCATCTCAATAAGTAGTACTATTGTGGGGAGGGAGAGCATCATCCAAATGTTTTTCACACCAAAAATAGACCACTGATCCCCCACAATAATTAAATTAGGAAATGGACCTCCCTTCATGGATGAGTAGATAGTGACAATGAGAGAATCCAATGATACAAGCAAGTACCTATGTGTTGTATGATTCTAAACTAAACATGTAGTGTATCATAGAAATTCATTCTATTACAAGATATCACACAAACATGTGAATCACACTCATGAAATGATAATTTCTCACTAAACATACTTTGTCTCAAAGTTTTACAAATAATAAATAATAATGATCTAGATCAATCAAAGTCATACACACCACTTCATCTATCATTGTGACACTAATAAGCCAATGAAGTCCATCTCACTCCTTCATCTGTATCAACAATGCAAATTGGTCAAATATAATTCAACCACAATATTCATTTACATCCTACTATAAAACAAATCATATAACAATCTAAACATAGGAGTAACCAAATCATACATTTATTCCATCAAACATATGAATGAATCTTACATTAATTTCTATCCCATACTAGAAATAATGACTATATTTTATATCATCTGGGTAAATATAAATTTAACTATATATTTTCACTAATATAATTAGTTTTTAAACATACCACACCCTAAGATAACCCATATTACCATAGACTAGTATTCTAAAGCATACTACTAGTTTTCCAAAAATAGTAATATAAAGTAGTCTTGAAATCATGGAAACATAAGCATTCACACAAGTAACTAGATCTACATAACGAAAAAATCCATAGTTCCAAAACACAATAACATACCAACATAACATTCATTAAACTCTCAAATATTATATGCATGCATCCACAAAGTCTTACCAACTATTATATAACACACTATTCACAACAATAACTAAAATGTATACAATATTTCAATCAAATGTAGATGTAAGTCTAAACATAATAATTATAGTATGTATCATTTAGGTACAATATTAATTTATGCTATAGTACTCTATTATATCCCATACTATCACAGGTTCCCACTTACATAATAAAACACAATCTAAACTTACGATTTCAAGAATCAAATGATCACATACACAATAATAATCAAGTAATTATGGGTTTATACCACTTGGGTATACCCTAAGTTTAAATTTATTAATAGCATTCAAAGAAACATATCTATAAGTATGCATCATGATGTACTATTGTATACTAGATGTAATCAAACACCCTCATAATCATGTAATGTTCACAAGTACTCAATATATAACTAACAGTCAAATAATCATTTACAGAGAAACAAGAACTCACAAAACCGTTCAGATCTTCAAATCATTTTATTTATGGAGACTGTTCCAAAAAGGCTATAGTTTCTAGTTTTCTAAAAAATTTAAACACTTAATATAGGTACAATTCATATGTATGATCACTTGTATATTATGCACCACATGAAATTATTCCAATGTTATCCAAAAACTAACCCACTATATTTTAACCAAGAATTTATCATACACTTTACTGCATTTGAATGAAGATGACCTTACACTAGGTTAGGAACGTATTTTCATGTTGTCATAGTTTCACCATTCCTGAGGTCCTATGACCAAATTTGTTTATATTCATCAACTTAGGGGTATATAATTTAATATACCCAATGTACATTAACACATACAATGACTCCTAAATTCTCATATAAAATAATTTCCTTTATACATAAATATATTGAACAATATAAATGACATCATTAGCCTTTACGATTCTTAGATTAATACTTAGTAAACACAACTTTATTGACATGCTAGTCTAAACATGAAAATATTTAACATAAAGTAACTTTATAATTCTAAAAAAAATCCATTTCCACTATCATTTGATATACATCTAGAGGGTTGAATGCATGCATTCAAAAATGTTAACTATACAAATATTTATTTAATATAATTTAATGCTCCACCCAAGGAATTATGATCATAAAAATACACCTCTATACTCATATATAAGAAATTGGTAATATTGATCCACATATATAAATATTCCCTAAAAGGGTTTCTGTGAGGTTGTTCAACCATTATAATGTCATGTAAATTGACTATGTTATAATAATGTCATAACATTTATGACCAATTTTGGGGATTTTATATGGGCTATGAATACTAGGTTCATGGTTTATGAACCTAGACCCGCATAAACAAGAACTGCCCCTTATCAAAACTATTTATGGACTTTTAACAATAGAAATAAGTGTCAAAAGTATTCAACCATTGAAACTATATGTATCAATGATTTTTAATGCAATTTATATTCATTTCCATATAATTTAAATTGGGTTAACTCATAATCCCATTATATAGGCAATTTTAATCCATAAATTACCATAATATACATAAATTACACTACAAAGATATTATCTTATGATAACTCTCATGATAATGTAATTAAACTCTATGCCATAATCCTCTTCTAAATTGTATGTTATGACCAATTACACACACACACACACACACACACACACACACACACACACACACACACACACACACACACACACATTAGTGTATAAATTTTGATATGGCATTGACTTATTACAATGGCCATATATACTAAAAATATATTTTAAAATATAATGAGTATAAAAGTGGCGGTGTATATTATACTTACTAGTATGAGATTGGTGATAAAGCTATTCAATATACTACATGTTTTAGAAAATATAATGACTTAAACTCAATGATAATAAACCTAATGATTCATTAAATCTACCATAACAACATACAACATATTAAGTAATTTTAGTGACATATACTGACTATTAACATATCTCTAACCCTCTAGTGACTTATCTTCTCACTCCCTTGGTTGAGTGTTGATTCTAAGACACCATAGAAGTATAAGGCTATGTGAATAAGCTCTACAATGATTTATTTGGTTGAAAATAGTAAGTATAACAAAAAAATTTATAGTGATTTATTTAATCTACTATAGTCTAGTGACACCAAATAGATCGAAGACAAGTTGGGTGATGCCAATAGCAAGGTTCTCCTATGTTTTATAATATTACATACAGAGCCCAAATTTGAATTAACCTAATTCATTAAGTGTATTCTTGAAAATTAAATGCATCACCTACCTCTTAGATGTTGAATTGTATTTATTTGATTCTGATGAATTATCCATTCCATGCTTTTATGTTTGTTTACAATGCTAAGGCACCATGGTCGATCCATTATATCCTTTATTTTTCTCTTTATGTTGCTCTTTTTCATATTCCATACTTTCTCTTAAAAATAAGGTGTAGCTATCTTTAAAAGGTTTTTTTTCTTTTTTACATATAAATAATTCTACTTTATTCCTTATGTGTTTTTATTTTTATTTAATTTTTCTTATTTCCAATTTTAATTTAAAGATTCTCTCTCTCTCTCTCTCTCTCTCTCTCTCTCTCTCTCTCTCTCTCTCTCTCTCTCTCTCTCTCTCTCTCTCTCTCTCTCTCTCTCTCTCTCTCTCTCTCTCTCTCTCTCTCTCTCTCATATTTTCTTGTTATATTCCCCTATTAGAATATATTTGTTAATTACATTAACATCCTTAATGTCACATTTTTTTAATGATAAAATTATTAATCAATAAATTCAAATTTATTTTATTTACATAAATTACAAAACACCAATAGTTATGAATACAACTAGCACGTAATCACATAAGATGAGTTATAATTAACCATTAAGCTAAACTAATCATGAGCAAGCAATTCTAGATGTGTCCAATATTAAACACACCATTCTAAGCATTCATTATGAAATTAATATGTTCTAGTTATTATGATTTGTATAGGGTATCAGTTAGTTTATCTATCATCCTCTGACATCTTGATCTACATCACCCTCTCTGTTGATACTCTCCCCCCCCCCCCCAAATGCTTTGAGGGATGAGTTCTCTTGTATCCACCTCACAAAAAAATAGTAGTTAGGCCATAATAGTCATGATATACATTCATCATAAAATTTAGTTGAAATGACAAATCAACATGATTCATAAATTAAACATATACTTAAACTAACTCATAGTAATGTGATCATGTAACTTAAGAAATATCCTACTACCCCATATCAGTATATATCCAAGCTTAGTTAAAAATAGACAAATCTAAATTTTCTAGCTATAGAATCCATGGATAATATATCAATTTTAACTAGTGAGGAATTAGGATGTAACACTTTTTTATGAAGAGTAGTTGGAATATTTTTGATCTCCATTTATAATTGGTGAAATGCCTCATTATACAAAGAAATAATATAATTGGTACATGTAAAAGTAAAATTATCAATGATAAGATCAAAATTTAAATCACTGATAATATTGTTCAAAAAATATGAACACTAATAACATTATTGGAAACTTAGAGTACAGAAGATGTACACTATAACCCAGATCAAAATCTCTAATTTTCTTCCCTATAGTACAACTTTAGCTTGAAATAATTCTATCATGTATAAAAGAAAAGGATTATTCATAGGTTGTATAGTAAGGTCCCTATATTTATGATTCTGGCCACTTATAACAAAATAAAATATGTTATCAAGGATTTTTAGTAGATGTATAGATTTTGAAATAAAATGTAAATGAAAATAATAGTAATTTAATAAAATAGTATGAACCCTCGATTGATAGGTCATAGTGAGACTCCAAATACTTCTTATCCTAATATGTCAGTGAAACATAGGTGGTTATAGGGTTAAAATTTATTTAGGGGATCCCTCGTAAGTGATGGATGTCTTTGGGGCTGATCCTAAATTAGAAAACCCATGATTACACCTTCATTGTGAATATAGATTCTACACAGATGTATCTCCTAAGAAAATAACTAAGTAAAGTGGTGTCTATTTCCTATTGGGTCATCTTGACAAGCCCCTCCAAACCACACTTCTAAACCCAGTCTGTGTATACATCTTGTTGTTCTATTAATCAAATTATCTATGGGCACATGAGGTTCTTATACATTATTTTCATTAAGGATGAGCTTGAGGTAACCATTGAGCTAAAGGTGGTCTATAGGAGGTCTTAGGTTGTAATTTTATTTTTAGGGGATTAGGGCTATAGGAGGTCAAATTAGAGGTTTGAAATTGTAATAATTAAAAATTAGGTGGGTTGGCAATGTTTATATAAAAACATACCACACATCAATTTTACTAGTGAAAAAAAGCACACACTAGCACAAATTATCAAATGATTAAGGACTATAATAGATAATGCCTAGTTACAAAAATATTAAATAACACCAATAAAAACATAGTGGTGGGTGATAACAGTCTATTGGTAGGTCCCAATAACTTGGTGGTAGTCACCAACCCTTATATTATCTAGCTACAACTATTGGTGTCCAATAATAACTGGTGATAGTTGGCAATAATTGGTCACATCCACTAGAAAATGTTATCACCCATCAACATATGTTTCCATTTAACATTATAGCTAGCATACACCAATATATTTTTGTCACCCATAAAAGCTATCACCTGATAGTAGATCTATCATCTACTAATAGATTATTGTCATTCAATGAAGGAGCTATCATCCACCTATAAGACTAATGTAGCTTAATAGTGGAGTTATCACCCAATAGTAGATTTATCATCTACCAATAGATTATTGTCCTTCATTGATAAATTTATTATCTTATATCAAACTATTATCACCTATATATGGATATTTATAATATATTTTCATGCCAAAATGGATTTTTCACCCTACCACATTACGCTTACCAATTCGCCTACTCGCTTAAACACTATCCATTTACTTTCACATACTTAGTGTTTCACCAAAAACTAGGTTCATTTCTATATGGGATACTAAAATTTACCCTGGATGAAACCTTAAAGTAAACCTATGGTTTTTTCAAGATTGGAAAAATGTATGGGTTCACTAACATGTTTTACCCTTATTTGGATTAATTTTAATTCCTTGATCTATTTAAGATAGATACTAGTATGTGAATTCAAATTATTAAATATGACATTTAAACATGAATATGAATGTAAAATGTTGTAATGATTTGACAAGTGACATATTATAAATATAGTAGGTAAAACAAATGGATAAGTATTGGATAAGTATTTATATTTTCTAATTGGTTATCTAACTATGGAAAATAGACTAATGCAAACTTATGATTTGTTAGGTTCTAGAACTGTGTTTTTGTTTATGCAAGGTTAGTTTCATTAGATTTGGGTCATTATCAACTATGAATATTGATATTTAGTTTTCATTAGTGATTAATGTTGGAAGAGGAGTGTATGACTGTATAATCATATTTGCCCATCTATAAAATCATTGTATGTGTGATGTTGAACTCTGGTGATTCACGTAACAACAAAAAATAGATTCCTTTATCTTAAAACCCTAGGTCTATTCATGAGGGATAGAAACCTAAAAAAAGGAAATTTTAATGGGTTGAGCAAGCCCAAATCACCCCTTTTAATGATTGACCATTGCTTATGTATCTAATATTTCAAGGAGGGAAATCAAGCCACACATATTTATCCCATATAGTATGATTGTGTAATTTTTATACTTTATTATATGAATGCAAATAATTATCTATCTTTGATACTTGACCAGGATTGTTTTGACTAGGCTTTAGTATGCTTTAGACTTTAATTATGACTGATTTAAGTGATTATTTTTGAATTGGGATGAATATGTAACTTTTATGAACGTGAAAAAGTGTATAGATGTGTATCAGATAAGTGAAAACTACTCTATCAAGTGAGACATTAACTTATATATGTGAGTCTAATTGGGTAATTTATCATGCTACTAACATGCTAGGTAGATAAGATAACCCTAAAAAATATTTAATTTTAAAAAGTAGTCATTTTTGGGAGATGGTCACTATCATGAAGAACAGGGTAGTATCGATTGGTGATATTAATCTAGTTTGATAGTAGTGATCCATGCACAAAAGGACTAAATTGGAGGTTTGGGAATGTTTGTTTGAGATAATAAATTAATTTGACATATATTATAAGGTTTATGCAGGTGTTTGCCAGTAAACAGAGAGGGTCAAATTCATAATTTAACCTATAGGTGTGAGATAATATAAGGTTAGGACCATATTTGTACATGAAATTCATGTGTGGTAAATGTATATCAAGATGTCATTGTCAAGTTAATACCATATTTTAGTTTCTACATAGTCATAGCTTAAAAATGATAATGCCAAAATACTAGAGACATGAGCATGAGAAATAAGAGCCACAAGATGAAGAATATAATACTCAAACATTATTTGACAAAAACCTAAAGTATGCCAAAAGGATAGGTATCTCCATCCATCCACCTAAACTAACTTTATACTTAGTACATTGGAAATAATTGGCTGCTCAAAAACTATTTATAATTGTGTAGTTGTACAAACAAAATCTACCTACTTATAATTGCAATGAAAAATGAGAAACTAAAAAAATGGTAGTTTTAGTATATCATAAGAACACTATGATCTCAAATATAGAATATATGTTGAAAAATATTAACGTTTAAAAAAAAAGTTTGAAAAAAGAAATCTTGACGTAAAAAAAAAGAATTTTAAAAATTTATAAATAATGCATGCCAAATGTGTAGACAAGCAAAAACAAATTTGCATGGGGTTGTTACCATTTTTCACACCAAACCCACTCTTTGGTCTTAAACAATGTTCAGATGTGCCTTGATTACGAAAAAAGGTTTTGTGTGGATATATAAGTATTAAACCATTCACCTCTTATCTAAATTCTTAACAAGGCTATCATAGCCAATAGACCCATAACGACATTAATAATGTTAAATGAAATTTTAATTTTATTCACAAAAAATACATTATTTTTTAAATTAAAGATTTGGTGGATTTAAACTTGGAACAACTACCTTTGTAGTGTTATTAAAAAAATTATCAACCACACAACCCTTTGAATGCTTCAAACATATAGTAATAAAATTAACTTTTATTATGGAAATCAGACAAATTTTCTTAGGAAAATAATGAAAGGGATTCAAACCTTAGACTTCTCTAAACACATTGAATTTGTTGTAATTTAGTTTTCATTACACCATTCATTAAAATCAAGATGATTATAAACAAATTATAGTTTTGTTTAAATAAAATATAATTTTTTAAACAAAAAAAAATGTCAAATGTAACTATTGATAGTGTAACTACATGGTCATGTGTTGGTATATTATAATCAGATGGGTGGTCATGGAAATGGGTCGAGTGGGGTGTAGTCAATGGTAAAATTAAATGACTAAGATTTATGGTAGTCAAGAGTTACTAATAGTTGTCTAGGGTGGTTGGTTGGCAATTGAGGTGAGAGAGCTAAGCCACATGGGTGGCAAGGGATGTTGAATTGTAAGAAACTTAAAAAAAAACTACAAGCACCCCTTTGAAAAATTAAAAACCCTATAAGTTTATAGCCATTATTTGGATCGTAGGACCTTATCAATTCACAAATAGAGATGAAATCACCCCGAAATGAACCTAAAGCACACCTCCTCTAAAATGATAAAACCCACTAATTATTTTGAGAAAACCCCAAAATTAGAGTAAAATTAGAAGGGAATAAAAATGAGAGTGGATTAAAATGAGAACAAAAAGAAGATAATGACCTCAAGGGTGTGAAACTATCTAAGAGTCTCTGTGAGGTTATTGTGAAATGAGAACATGGCTTATCATCTACCTAGTACAAGGTCACACTAATTAGATAAGAGTGGCATATGTTGGTGTCTATAGAGTGCACTAGCATATAATAGGGTTTTGGATCTCTATGAAAATTTGGACCTAACCTTTATATATGTGTCTCATGTGTGATAAGATTGGTGTGATTCATAATGTAATACATTATGAGCCTTCTTCTTCACTTGGAACCTTAGCCAAATAGGTCATGAGGAAAAATGGAATGAGAGGGGAAAATAGGTTAGTATTTGAAGTTGTGCTAGATCTCAACACCTAATATGTTGATAACTTCTTACATTCTAACACTTTGAAGAGGGATCAAACTCAATGCAGTTTTCCCATGCTATGGTGGTGTGTGTGGAAAATTGGTGCATAGATTATATATGTTGGTGAAATATTAGTGTAATTATCTAATTTTACAATGATTTTTTACCTTGGAATAGTATGTAGACTTATATCAGGGATACTAGGGTTGTGTAGACTCTGAATTGGAAAAAATAGGTGCTTTTCTATCAATGTGCAATTACATATTCTAGTCATTTTGCTTGATATTAGCCTCTTAGTGTAAAATGGCTTGAAAATGTGGATTTATAGTAATCACCTTTGAATTTATTTAAAATTAGTCTTGTTAAATGTATGGGACAACCCATTAGATGCATTTTAATTTGATAAAGTAGATGTTATCTTGTGGGAGGATGTGACTAACATAATCAAACACTACTAGTGAGTGGGATTGTCTTGAAATAATAGCCTTGTATTATGATCAAAGGCAACTAAATATGAAGTTTGGAATAGTATAGAGATGAGTTAGGTTTTTTATATAAAATAATAGGGACCTTTAGTAATGATCAGTTACCTTGGAAGTATAGGTTATCTGTATAAAAGTGAATAAAAAAGTGATCAAAGACCATGGAATTTACATGAGCTAAGTGTGTAATGAAGGATGGTAAAAAATTCATTTTTTAAATCTAAATATTAAGTTTATGTCTATAGTGTACAACTTGGAATTTATTTTAAGTTCCCATGTGGGTGTGAAACTTGGAATTTATTGCAAGTTATATTTTCAAAAATATTATTTACTACATAAGAACATCAAAAAAAATTGGATAATTACTTACTAAGTAAGTTTAATCCCTAATTTTATAATTATAAATTTACACAAAAATTATAAGGATATTTTAAAGATAATTCATATTCCACACTACTCTCTTTCCAATCTCTTGCATTCAAGATATCATTAGTATTCATCCATTTCAACTTTTTAGCCTTATTTTACCATCTTTATAGGTGATTGAAATCCTATTGAGCATTTGTCTCTCCAAGAATAGATTTGATAGATATAGGTATACTATTTGATCCACCAAATTTGTAATAAAAAAGTTACCAAATCCATACCTTGTGTTTTTTTAGGTCCTTCTACCATGGCTTGATTTATCACACCTCTTATTTTTCATATCACTATTTATATAGTCAACCATTACACATTTCATGCCATAAGTATTCCTATAAATACAAACCATTCCTATTCATATTTGAAACAAATGAATTATAATCAAAGTATCAATCCTCTAAGCATATTCAATTCTTGTCTCTCCAAATCAAGTTGGAGCCTTCAATTTACATATCTATTGCTACACTTGTATCTTGATATTCTAATATTATTAAAACTGTTGTGACATCATCCACTTATACCAAATTAGGATTTATAAGAATGTACATGTAATATCATCATTACCTCTAAGGAAAATGATGTTTAAACATTTTCTTTAGATTCCTTTTACACTACACAAGAACCACATGGGGACTTATTCTAACATGTAGGATATGTAGATATAAATCCCTTGGGTTTTATGATAAAAGTATTTTTATCCCTTATATTTTTCATGTGTGATATGGTGAATTATGTAGAAATAATAATAATACACCAATTCATACATTTTTCCCATCAATTCTAAACATTGCAAACACATGACTATACAAAATCAAGTTACAAATCTCCATATAAAAATATAGAACCCATAAAGGTGTGTTAGTAAATATTTTTTTCTTAATAAAATGTTATTCAATGATTTAAGAGGGACTTATTTGATGAGAATATTAATCTTCCCTAAATATATTTTTCATTACCTAATCGAGTGTTGAATTTGTCTTTTAATAGTGAACAACTCATATTTCACAAGGAGATTATTTATTCCTTCTAGACCACTTATAAATTTCTAAAATCCCAATATTTTAGACATGTATGAATCTTTCATGACTTTTATTTTTCATATTTTCCTTTATTTTCATATTAATTTTATTTTCTCTTCTTTCCTATTTTTCGCCACCACGGAAAGACTGATTTACTTTTTATACTCCTATATTCTAGATCTCCATTTGAAATAGTTTTAATTGTTTGTGAATATATTAATTTAATTTAAACCAAAAATATTTAAAATAATATATTTCAAACCCTATTTTACATATGATGGGTCATCCCTTTTATTTAATTTTTTGAAATGATGCAAATACTTCTCTTCATTTTTTTGCAAATGCTAGTATTTCTAATTGGAATGATGAAGAATCTTATTATTATGACAGTGAGGATGATCTAGATGAAAAACTATGGAAATTTAATTTCAACCCTATTGGACCATGTGAAAATTCAAATGATATGAACATATCATGTGTTGGTTTTCTTTATTTTATTTATCGTGAGTATGGAATGCCAAATTTTATGGAAAAAATAGTTAATAATAAAAATGTGTTAATCTTAAGAAAAGTATCCTAGAGAAATTTGGCTTCAAACCTCAATGTATGAAACACAATGTTGATTATTTTGTATAACCTAATGTGAATGAAAATGTAAAAAAATATTGTGTTCCTACTCTATCTTCGAATAAAAATTATGCCAATGATAAATATGATTTTACTCCTTTTCTCCCCTTGAATGAAATTATCGAAAAGGATTATCTTCCTAATTATCAAAATATAAATATTGAAAATAATGATTTGAATACAAGTTTAAAAAATGATTGTCTTCTTACTCCTTTCTTGGATGCTCAGAATGATGCATTTACGTAAATATTAAACATGTACCTATAAAAATACTTATTACCTTGATGAAATTGTAAATATGGTTAATGAAGTATCAAGTACACATCATAATCATGAAAATAAGGAGCATTCTATTATTTTTTAGGATCATGTTTCTTCCCCTTAAATATATAATCCACATCATGTACCTATATTTAAAACCAATAACAAAATTAGACCCTTTAATGAACCCCTTCATATTTAATTTGTGTCAACCCATGAGATTATTACTAAGACACATGTAATATGTGAATTACAAAAACAATTATGTGGCTTATATCTATAGTTTCTTGCATTCAATTATTAGATCGATTTTAATTCTATATAAGGCCAACATATAGTTAATAATATTATTGATTCTCCTTTCCCCTATGATTTTATAATGTGTAAGTTTTCCTTATTGAATGAGTCCAATGATAAAATATTTATTAAAACATTTCTTAGAATTTTAATGGGTCAAAATTTATATTATTTTCACACTTTACTTAGTGATTTCCTACACACATCCCTTAAATTGTAAGTGGTTTTCCTATCATGATTTATCAATAACAATGGACCACATTCTACATTTAGGCATATTACATCTTATCACTAAGGAAAATTTTATCCTATTAGTGATTATATTCTAAGTTTGAAGGTTAACATACATCATTTGATATATCAACCAATGAATCTAGAGAAAAATATATCTTTAATAGAAGTCTTTTTCCTCCTCTCAAAGATGTAATTATTTATCACACTTATAAATATTTAAAATATCTTTTTTATAAGGTCATGCCACTTGAGGGATACATTTTATGATCACATGTGTTTATCTATGAGACTCAAGCTTCACATTGTGCTTCTATTAATTGTACTTCAAGTCCTAACATTATCCATGCAAAAATCACTAAAATATATAAACTTTTGGCTAAGTGATGTAGAGGTATATTCAATCTTATATCTGATGTATGTAAATGTTAACATCTTACCTTTGCCAAAACTCATACCTATCTCTATCATGAAATGATAACTTCTTGATGTCATTCAAGATCTCTTTTCTTCTTACTTTGATATTTTTTCCTTCATGATCTGTCATTTATTTATGCTAATATATTAATTCTCCTTAGCTTATTTGAGCTTTTTTGTCCCTATTCTGATAAAGCTTCAAATTTTTACTAACACAATCACTCTTTTCTTGTTAGTCCTTCTTGATCTCCCTCTTTCTAGTCTCAACCCTATGAACAACTTGGCTTAATATACTTGATCAAGATTTATTAATATATTAAAGATTTATTTCATTAATATTATTCTTAAAATATTATAATTATTTTATTTATCCACCCCACAAAGCCATTCTATGCATTTGCATCTCTTTCACAACTTCTACCACCTTGACAAGGTCTCTTGTAGCCCTTTTTTGATAATTTATTGCTTGTATGGAAAGGTACAATTGAATCTTGGAAAACTAAATTCCTTTATAGGTAAACTCTATCATATTTTATTCTTCCATAAATTTTCATACTCTAACTTGTCTATGAGACCACTTTTCTAGGTCATATATGCTCATTGTTTAGGCTTATTAGGCCTCTATTTATCCTTTGAACACACAAGAAGTTTTACCTATACAGAAACGTACCCTTATCACATAAAATATTCAAAATGTATTAATATAAATTATGAAACAACTAATGACCAATTTTTGTCTTTTTTTACTAGTGGATTCTCCTGCAAATCATGTTTTTGTATTAAAATCCTAGATAGGGTTATAGCTGCTTGTAGTCAACCTAAGAGGAGTCAATTGGCCTTTTTAAAATATTTTAATCCTTTAAAAAAAATTAACCATTATGAAAGGTTTATATAACTTCCATTCATATTTTCCAACTAATGAATTCTCCTTATGATGTCACTATTCAACCTTTTAATCATGTTTTTGGTTCTTTTGAGTACACAATGATGGTATACAGGGTTTTGAGAACAAGTTCTTGACACTTAGACCTCCAAAAAAGTATTTAAAACTTTTTTCATGGTTGATAAATATTGTGACTCTTCCACTCACCTTGTCTAATCAATAGCTACATTTGAAAATACCTTCACAATACCTTTTTAAAATACTCTATGTTATGACTAACTATGTAGGCATATTCTCAATAGAACAACATAACCTAGTTTGTAAAGTGGAATGAAAAATCACACAAGAATCACATATCCATTATTAATGAAAACAAAATGACTCACCAACACTTGATCATGCATTGTAAACACCACCTTTTGAACCTTCTTGTATGCTAGTGATCAAAATAAAATCTTTTTATCACCTCATACATACAATCAAAACAAGGTTTGGATAAGACCTCATTAAATATTTATCAAAAAAGAATGTAATGTGTTTAATAATCCTTTAACAAATATCATATCCCATACACTAATCACTATTATATTTCTCCAATATCTATGAATAATGAGCATGTAGTAATGTCAAATTCTTGTAGAGGTAGAATGAGAGCTCCAAAAATAAGAAAATTCCACAAAGGAAATGTTTGAATTCACCAACTTAGAATAAGATGAAAGTACATATAGGGTGAAATTAGGTCACCAAAAATTTAAAACCTTAATTCATAATTGGAACTCACTTAAAGGTAAATGATCCCTAATGACTTAATTAACTAACCTAAGTAAGCTAAAAAGATGTGTAGGTAAAACCACTAGGTAGGAAAATGCCTACACTAACACCCCCCTTGAAGCATAGCTTAGGTGGGTAGAAGAACTGGGTCCCAACAATGAGTCCTATTGAGGTACCCAAGCACAATGCAAATCCCATAAACTGGGGTAAAGGAGAAAACCCATAGGAACAAAACTCCTCCCCAAAAGAGAGCAAAGAAGAGAAGATAACTAAAAAGCCCCACTAAGGTCTAAAATTGAATGTATCCATTTGATGTCCCTCAAAGGAATTCTTAGAAGTGATTGTGAATCAAAATTAGATACAGTTAAGAGTGGTTCACCCTAAAATAGTGAGTTTATCTGCCAAGTGCCTGATGGATCTTCAACCACGGTATAATTCTTATGAAAGGAATGATTCTCATACTATGAGGTAGATGGGTCAACTACTCTATGTCAAGATGGTGAACTAGAAGCAAAGGTGAATAATGTCTACAAAATCCTCTATAACTATGGAGTAGACTATCTAATGTCTAATGTATCCTAGATCAGTAGACCATTTCACTATAATTTTGGAAGTAGACTAGAGGTAGGTAGATCAAGAACTAACTCTTGAATATCTAGAAGGTGACAAGGAGATGGTGGAAGTGTGTCCACTTCAATGTTATATTCATATATATAAGAATATTTATCAATATCAAAATAATGCTTAGGCTCAAAAGTGTCAATAGGTACAAGTGAATCTGAAGAGGAATCTAAAGAATCTGAAGGAGATTAAGAATCAAAGTGTGAAAAGGTATATAGCCGAGTCTAATGATTGACCATTACCACAACCAAAATAATATCACTATGAAACTCCCTAATTTACACTAAATATAGAGTAAATTTGAATAAGAAGGATAGTAAGGTGGCTAATTTGTTTCTTCAAACATTTACTCTCATTATGCTTACCTGAGCAATGTACAGATTTGATCTAATATTTCTTAGGCTTATGACTAGAAGAAGAGGTCACATTATTTTATTTAGAGGTGGAAATATTTTCACCCTTCTCATCATTTTTCTTGTTATGCTTTCTCTCTCTATTATTATAATATTTATCTTTCTCAATAAGTAGTACGTTAGATTTAGATGACTTCACTATGCCCATCTATATCACCTTATCTTGCTCCCAAATTAGGTCAACAACAAAGGTATCTAAAGAAGGCATATTCCATATGATGTCAAGAGCACACTTAGTGGCATGTAAAGTGCACACAAATATAAAATATTTAGGAGCCAATTTAGAGTATATTGATAGAACAAGTTGTTCATCTCTCTTGTCAATTTCACATGCTTTCAACTGCAATCTCAAAAGTCTGAAATTGGTGAAGAAGTCTTAAAGAGTGTCAAAGTCATTTGGGCTCAATCTAATGAGCTCATTTTATAGCTCATGTTCTCTCATCACATCCTACACCTTAAAAATCTTGGTGATTTGGTCTCACACTTTAATAGGTATTTTGGTAGATTCAATGTGAAAGAGTAGATTTGGGGAGATGGAAAGACACAATAGTCAATAGACTTTATCACAATAGTTAAACCATTTGATTTAACTCTAGCATCAGTAGGTTTAGTCTCAATTCCCTTTATAATTTGATGGTAACCCTTGGATTGTAAGATTATTTCCATTCTAGGTTTCCATTTATGATAATTAAATGGTGTAATTGGACTAATAGAGAGTGAATCCATAGTGAAAAAGTAAAGATTGTTACAATAAGTAAAGAAGAATGAAAAAAAATAAGTAATGCATATCACAACATAGTACCCCCTTAAAACTATCATTAGTGACCCCCCTAAATGTTTCAATTACAAGCACACTCATATAGACATTGGATTCAACTAAAAATGCATCTTAAATAGTAGGTGTGTAAGTACAAAGAACTATAGGGACATCAGATTCAATCAATAATGCATCCAAGAGAGAGTACAATAAGGATGAAGTGAGATTTAAGATATTACACCATAAATAAAATGAATGTTACAAAAGGCCAAAAAATACCACCAATGCATAGAGCTTAAAAAAATATGCACTTTAAAAAAATACCCAAAATGGAGCTAAGGATTGAAAGTTATGGTAATTATAAGTTCTTACTTCTACACATTCCTGAGCCCTTTCCAAAATCAAATTTTGGATTCTATCCTTGTGTTTTTTCATCCAAAAATAAAAAATTGGTAAAAACTTCAATCTACCCTCCTAAATGTCATGTGTGGTTCTAAAGCATGCTTACTCAAGTTTTACACATTACTTTACTTACTCAAGTTTTCCACATTGCTTTACTTACTCAAGCTTTCTATGATACTTACTCAAGCTTCCAAACAATTGCTACTCAAGTTTTCAAGGTTACTTTACTTACTTGAGCTTTCAGAGAAGTAAGTCTCCCTCAAAACACTAAAAAAGTCTAGTAGTCAAGCTTTCGAGTAATTTCTAATTTAGGTTTTTGAATAACTGCAACTTGAGGACTTAGAGAAGTAAGTCTCCTTCAAAACACCAAACAAGTCTAGCAATCAGGTTTTTAAGCAACTGCTACTTCAAGCTTTCAAATAACTACAACTTAGAGACTCAGAGAAGTAAGACTCCTTCAAAAATATATATCTCCAAGCAAGATGTTAGGTTTAATAAGTCTAATTATTGACTACTAATTACTTCCAAGTTGTCAGGGTTGTGAAGTTTGATTGTTTAAGTCACCAGATTTTTGGGTTTTGTAGGCTCTTCTACTCATCCATACAAACATCTATCATTAAGAATAAAAATTTATTTATGGAAAATTTGTGAAATTTATCAAAAATATAAGAGAGACCCATTTGAGATCTCAAAAAACCCACAAGGAATATGTAACTATATTTTTTATATGAGGTCATTTGACATGAGTTTTGAGGTAAATAAGAATCATGCCTCTAGGGTAAAAAAATGGCCATGAAAGAACAAAACCAACTATGGAAAATTCATGAGGATCATGCCAAAGGAGACAAATGCATGATGCTATTAGTAAATCTTTGGTACCATGTTAGAGTTTGCCAAGATCTTTGAATAGTGAGCATGCAGTAATGTCAAATTCCTGTAGAGGTAGAATGAGAGCTCCAAAAACAAGAAAATTACACAAAGGAAATGTTTTCATTCATTAACTTAGAATAATAAGAAAGTACATATAGGGTGAAATTAGGTTATCAAAAATGTAAAACCCTAATTTACAATTAGAAGTCACTTAAAGGTAAATGATCCCTAATGACTTAATTAACTAACCTAAGTAAGCTGAAAAGACGTGTAGGTAAAACCACTAGGTGGGAAAATACCTACACTAAAAATCACACACACTTACAAAGTCCTCTATATTCAATATTTATTATAAATAGAATGAAAACATTCTCACACAACACAGTAATCAGGGGATTGGGCCTGCAACATTGTTCCTTTACCCATAAACTTTGAAATTCATAAAAAAATTGATTGATAATGTTAACAAAAACAATCAAAAAACTCACCATAGGTAAGACATATCTTAGGAGTAAATATTTATACAATATTTCTTCCATAATCATTAAAATTATATTCATTTCAAGCTTATGTGTAGTAACACAGGGTTTGCCATTACTATATGCTTCAAAATGAGGAGTTCTTATTTATTTTCTTGGAGTTTGAACTCTCTTAATCTTCTAATAGACCCTCCATCTCTAACTACAACATTCATTTACAAGCCTTTTATTCTTCAAAACTAATCTAACTAACTTTCAACTCCTTCTTGGATTTTGGGGAGAGTTTTAACTACTTAACCACTAAAATGACTAATAAAATACCTCAACATATGATCCATGTCTATATGGGTAATATTGATCACCTTCCATAGTTATAACCCAAACCAATTAAACATTGATACCTCTTTAGACATGATTTTCAACTCCATAGTAAGATAAGAAGTTTGAAATTTCAAATGAGGAAACTACCAAGAAAACACTATATAGACTAAAATTTGAATTTGAAGATTACCTAAGGATTATAACCATTACAAAAACATCCTATTTGACTTATACTAACCAAAACAACTAAAAATTTGAGACCATTGAAGATTCCCCTACATCATACTACCAAGGGGAAATAAAAAACTTTCCCTGAAAGTTATAAATAATCTTGCTTAAAGTACTTCAGTTGCTCTCTTTTTGAGATTTGATCTTCCTTGCATGGCCTCATAGATCCCAAAGTTTAATTCAATAATATAGACATTATTATATTTTGTCTACTAATACAACCAATTTATTATGCATATGTGTATGCTCTCTTGAGACACACTTATATTTCTTCCTTCCTCTTGCTTTCTTCCTCCATGCTATACCTATAAGATACAAAAAATCACTAGAAAAATCATATTTCCTCTTATGTCCTTGAGGAATTCTCCAACTCTCCTCTTGGATTTCTTATTTTTATTGATTCCAAGCACTTTTATGTGCCTTTTATGCTTCATCCATCATCTTTGCATCAACCACCAACTCATGTTGCTCTTCTCCTTGTATGTTTTCATCTTCATTTACAACCTATTTTCAACCTCAACATTTGTAACTTCTTCTTGTAGAGTGTCTTCATGTGCATGGATCCTCCATGCCTTCATGAGTGCTCTTACCATGGACACTATTTCTGCATTCTATAAGTCTATTTTTTTTTGTAACCTCCTTTACCATCTATCTATACAATTAATGAGGATTAAAGTCATATTCTCTCATCAAATATTCATACAAACTAGAATATTACTCATAACTTTCCTTATGTTGTTGTCTTAATGTTTTTTTAGCTTAATTTGCATCCTCTTAAATTAGGATCTCTTCATGCTAAATGAAGTCTTTCTTCTTATATGGCTGACCTACTTGTTCTTCTTCCATCATCATGACTCTATATTGATCATCTATTTCCTCTTGGTGTCTCTTAAACACCACCTGGTCATATGCTTCTTATTTTTATTTGAGCACATACATTGGCCCAACTATCTAATTCTCTTTCTCAACTCTCATACCTACATTCAGACATATAAAACCTTCATTAGTTTACAAATCATGAGGCTTGTTTGCCTCCTCCTTTGTCATCTTAGGCTGTTTTCTCAATTCTCTCAACTGTCTCTTCACTTTACTCACTTCTCTTTGTATTTTCCTCTTTATTAGTATGTTATTGAGAGGCCATCTCATTCTTTTACTAATCTCAATTGAAAACTAGGGTCTAAGTTTTACTAAAGCTTGCTCCAACTTTTCCAACACTGCCTTTAACTCAGTAATCTCACTCTTATCATCTTACTCTTTCTCCTTATGGTTACCTTCTTACTTAAATACATTCATATTCTTTTCATTCTCTTCACTCTCTCTATACATCTCTCTCTTGACTTATCTCTCTTATTTACAAGCCTTCCCACTTTCATTCTTGACCATTCACTTGGTCTTTCTCACTTAACTCTCTCTCTCTCTCTTAGAGTAACTTTCTTCTATTCTTAAGCTCTCTCCTTGAGCTTCCTACTTGGATCTCTCACTAACTCTCTAATTTATATCTTTAATCCTATATGGGATAAGGGCTTAACCACAAACTTATTCTCTCTCACTTATATTTCTTCCTCCCTCAAATATACTTGCAACCTTCTTTAGTGGCCTTACAACATTCTTGCAATGAACTAATCAAATTCACAAAATGAAAATAAAATAAATTATACCTTCTATGGCTTGTAAATTTATTTATCTTCTTCCAAAAAAACTCCTAACTTTGATTAAAAAATGATGTGTATTTATACACAACCTTATCTCTGATGTATTCAAACATGAACAACATCTTACCTTTGCTAAAAAACATACCTGACTCTATCATGCAATGATAACTTCTTCATGTCATTCAAGATCTCTATTATTCTTACTTTGCTATTTTGTTCCTTCATGATATATCATTTATTTATGATAATATATTCATTATCCTTCACTTCCTTTAGCTTGTCTATCCCTATTCCAATCAAGCTTCAACTTTTTACTAACACTGTCACTCTTTTCTTGTTAGTCCTTCTTGATCTCCCTATTTTTGGTCTCAACCCTATGAGCAACTTGGATTAATACACTTTATAAATATTTCATTATATATTAAAGGTTTATTTCATAAATATTATTCTTAATACATTATAATTAGTTTATTTATCCACCCCACAAAGATTCTATGCATTTGTACCTCTTTCACAACTGTTGCCACCTTGACAGGGTCTCTTATAGCCCTTTTTTTAATCATATATTGCTTGTACAAAAAGGTAAAGTTAAATCATGGTAAAATAAATGATTTTCCAAGTAATACCTATAATATTTTATCCTTACACAATGTTTCATGCTATAACTTGTATATTAGACCACTTTTCTAGGTCCTATATGTTCACTATATAGGCTTATTAGGGTTGTGTTTATCCTTTCAACACACAAGTAATTATACCTTTACGGATGCATACCATTATGGTATAAAATATTTAAATTGTATTAATATAAATTATTAACCAACTAATGACCATGTTGTGTATTTGTTTCTAGTGGATTCTCTTGTAAATCATGTTTTTGTATTAAAACCCTAGACAAGGTTATAGCTGCCTGTAGTCAACCTGAGAGGAGTCAGTTGGCATTTTCAAAAGATTTAAAGACTTTAAAAATTTTGTAACCATTTTTAAAGGCCTATATAACTTCCATTAACATTTTTAAACCAATGGATTCTCCTTATTTAATTTCATTATTTAACCTTTTAATCACATTCTTGGTTCTTCTAAGCACATAATGATGGTATGTAATGTTCTAAGAGCAAGTTCTTAACACTTATACCTCAAATAAAGGTTTTAAAAATCTATTCATGTTTGATAAATATTTTTAATCTTCCACTCACATTTTTTAATCATTATTTACATCTAAAAACACATATTTAATACCTTTTAAAATACTCTATGTTTTGACTGACTGTGCACGCATATTTTTAACATAACTACATAACCTAGTTTGTAAATTTGAATGAAAAATCACAAAATAATCATATATCCAAACTTAATTAACATAAATTAATCACAAACACCTGGTCATGCATAAAAAATGCCACCTTTTTAACCTTCTTGCATACTAGTGATCAAAATATAGTCTTTCTATCACCTCATACATAAAATCAAAACATGATTTGCATAAGACCTTCTCAACAAATATTTATCAAGTAAGAATGGAATATGTTTAAGAATAATTGAACACCTATCATATCCCAAATACTAATCACACACACACTTCCAAAGTCCTCTTTATTCAATCTTTCTTATACACAAAACCTTCTCACACAACACAATAATCAGGGGATTAGGTCTGCAACATTATTCCTTTACCCATAAAATTTGAAATTAATAAAAAAATAATTTATAATGTTAATGAAAATAATCAAAAAACTCACCATAGGTAATACATATTTTAGGAGTAAATATTTATACAATATTTCTTCCATAATCATTCAAAATATATTCATTTCAATCTTATATACAGTAACACAGGGTCTACCATTGCTATATGATTCAAAATGAGGAGTCATTATTTATTTTCTTGGAGTTTGGACTCTCTAAATATTTTAATGGACCCTCCATATCTGAATACAACATTCATTTACAAGATTTTATTCATCAAAACTAATCTAACTAACTGTCAACTCCCTCTTAGATGTTGGGGAGAGTGTTAACTACCTAACCACTAACATGAATAACATAATGCCTCAACATATGATCCATGTATTTATGGGTAAAATTAATCACCTTCCAAATTTATAACCCAAACCAATTAAAAAATTGATACCTCTTTAGACATTATTGCCAATTCCACAGTAAGATAAGAAGTTTGAAATTTCAAATGGATAAAATGGTGAGAAAACATTATATAGACTCAAATTTGATTTTTAAGACTACCTAAGGAATATAACCATTAAAAAAAAATCCTATTTGACTTATACTAGCCAAAATAACTCAAAATTGGAGACCATTAAAGATGCCCCTACATCACTAAACACATATTGACACCTACAAAAAGTCCTACACCTTCCTTTAGTAGATCATGGTAATTTCAAAAATTAAATAAAATTGAAGTAAATATTGAAAAAATTTACTTGATAAAGACATGATCATATTAATTTATGTTAATAATTATATTCGGAGTTATATACTATGAAAATTTCATTCAAAATTCATTTGAGATAATCATTGAATAAATGGCCATTTAATAGATATATTTTCTTTAAAATATAAAATACAATACATTATTTATAGTGGTATCCTTACATATAATGTGTTTATTACTAAACCACAAGTTATAATTAAATATTCCAATGTTGAGATATGAAACATGATGTTTCATCTTATAAATTAGAAAATCCAAATCCTAAGGTTGACTCACCTAAGCATGATAACATACCAACTGTAATGAAATTTATAAGATAGATCAATAAAATTCACTATAATTTAAGTAAATATAAATTTTAAGAGGAAATAAATAAAAATATATTTCAATAATAAGAGAAAAATAGAGTAGATCCACACTAATAATTGATAATAAAGCAGAATACTAGAAATATAAGACTGAGCCACTTTGAGGGATCAACCTCTAAAACCATGAAATAGGAAAGGATTATTAACTATGGTACTCAAGTAGTAACCAATACCTCATATATATACCCTACTTAGGCTATGTCTACTCCATAGGCTAACCCAACTAACAATATGATAATAGAGATAATTTTTATAGATAAAGTAAAGTGTTATGCTAGTTAGATATCAATCGTACATCTCTATAAACACTATGAGTTAAGGGCATAACATTACCATCCATTTAAAAAAATAAAATACTAAATGTTTAATAACTCTATATGATTGTATATTAATTCTTCATACTCTCATGTTGCATCTTCTCTAACCAGATTCTTCCACTTGATCAAATAATCCTTAATCTCCCTTGTTTGTAACCTTTTAGTCCATGTTTTATGTATCTCCTTAGGTTTAATAATTACTCTACCATCATAACCCAAATTTGTAAACTTAGTCTTGGTGGATATTCTCTATCCAAGTAAATTCTCTAAGAAAGAGAAGATAGATTGGACATATCTGTGTAGACTAAGACAATTCCAATTTGTTTATGACACTACTAGTTTTTTTAAGGATTTGATAAGGGTAATTATCCTTTTTGTATTTCTTCAAGGATGTTTTATTGTATGATTTTTGAAAAGTAAAATTAAAAAACCAAAAAAACCTAATGCAACCAATGCTCACGTATAACCTAACCAATCAATGATCATACTGGGGTAGCCACTTGGTTTATCAGTCCTACTAATTTCACTAATTGTCAACCAAGATTATGTATTTTCAAATATGTCAAAACTATATATGTAACAATATTATTGTTATAAATTTAAGGCTCTTAAAATTTGTGTATAAGGAAACACACTCAAATAATGTAAACTGCATGAAAGTAAATTATAGGAAATGAAAGTACATGAAAGTAAATTTAAATAATTAAAATATATATCTATGTTTAGAAGCTTCCCACATAGAATTGAAATACACAAACATAATTGAATTACATAATTATAAATGAAAGGATATATTTATAGTAATGAAATTAAATTTAAATGCACACACAATAGAAATAAACTATCTAAATGATGGGAAACTGGACAATCAAATCCATGCAAGGGGACCTTTACTCAGTTGGATTAGAGATTGAATCCCCTACTTGTTCAATATATGATTAAATAAAATTAGTTATTTAAACATACAAATAAAATCTCTACATATACATTAAAATATAATATGAATTTGATAACAATACTCTATGCTATTTTGATTTATATAGTATTGATTAACTTCCCAATTATCTACTTGTTTCTTACTAACTTCTAGCATGCATCTTATCTGTTAGGTAGAGAAGGAAACACTTTATTTATATCTATATAATCTATAGGTTAAAACCATAATGTATGGTTATTTTTAGAATACAACAATCTTAAACAACAATACTAAGATAAAAAAATAATATATGATGTTGTAACTATATGGAGGAAATAAAAATGCAATGAACAAATAGAAAAAAGTAGTAGAAAGTAGTTGTAACATTCTTTAGTCTATAAAACTATTTTCTAATTTTGTTAAGGAGGTTATAAGTGGTTATATGATGATATTTATTTTGAACTATCGAACATTGACTTAAAAGAGTTGCTACAAGTTAACACAATAACTATTATATGTTAACTCCAGTTGTTATGGGTTAGCACAGTAGTTGCTATGGGTTAATTTTGGGGGCCATAAATTTTGCATACTGACTTAAAACAAGGCTATTTTTTTTAAAATTCATAAATTTTAAATATGAATTCAAATATATAACAAAATTCAAGTTTAGGGATGTCATTGATTCTATTTTTTTGTTATTCTCAAACTGGTCTATTTTAGCCCTAAAAGTCATGTATCCACTTGTTACATGTTATAGAACAAATGCTACATGCTAGATAGTAGATGAAATGGGTTATATAACAATTAATACAATTGAAAAACAACTTATATAGATTACATATCATTTGTTATAAGTTACAGAACAATAGTTCTAGTTTTCAACCCAATTGCTACATGTTGCCCCTAGTTATTATGGATTGCCCCAAATAAATGTTAAAGGTTTCCAACAAGACAAATGGATATTTATTCTTCATATTTTTGGGTAAAATACCTTGATTTTTTTAATTCTACATCCATCAATTTTCATTAGTAACATTATAAACATTAAATCCATTAAATCATATTATTTTATGTAAAGATAATTAGTTTTAACCAAAATAATGTGCATATACATTATGCATATAATATGTGCATTTATCACCATAATGTATGCCAAAGGAGTGAGAATATAAAAATAGGAAGGTGTTTTTTAGAGGATCAAGAAACAAAATGATAAATTATTATGGAACTCATCATTTGTACACACATAAAATACCCAATATCCCACTTCAAAATGCCTTTTATTATGATACTAATCCATTTATTACTTCAATCAATTTTGTGCCATGGCCAAGTTCACTCTTAGACTAGCTAGTACCTCCTACTACTGTTGAATGTGTTATTCAATATCTTGAAACTTTAGTTTTAACCTCATGGATGATATAATGTAGGGTGGCTAATAACAAAATCATGTAAAAAATGGAAACATTTTGGATGAGGAATGGAAGGAAGTGTTATACAATTATTATACTTGTGGTAACCAATGAATCCATCTCTCATGTTTATTTGATACAAAATAATGAGGATAACCTTTTAATAATTTTTTTATCACTTTTATTTTCCCATAAAATTGAATATGATATGATAAGCTATGAGCCAACTTAGTACCAAACATGCATATATATTAGTCTAAAAATTATTGGTAAATATAAGATCTCAAAAACTTAATATTATCATGGGGGTACCATAGAGCTTGTGATCTATATTGAAAAAATCATATGCTATTTTATTTGTTACAAATAGTTAAGTCAAGGCACAAATATGGGCATATTTGGTGATCCTATCTAGGCTTACCATGATTACATTTTATCTTTTGATTTGCAAAACCCTTTTATAAAATCCACAAAAACATACTCCCACCATTATATAAGGATAGATAAAGGTTATAGATGACTTATGGTCTTAATTGTGTCACCCTTATTTTGTTTACACACCATGAATTCAACCATAAATTTATTGATATCCCCATTGAGTCCTTCCAAAAAAAATCTTTCTTGACTCTATTATAATGTTTTAATAATATTGAATGACCAAAAACTAGAGATTAATTAAGATCCATATGGATCTTGTGCTATAGATATGAAATATTTCATAGGCATAACCTATCTTAGTACCATATGGCATTCCATTTCCACATAAATTTTTATGAGACACTAAAATATTTATTGAGATTTTGAATCATAACCTACATATTAGTGTCACTCTCCCATTTCAAATTTTCCTCATCTACCCAATCTACCTACCAATTTGGTAGTGTCCATAATAATTCCTATGTGTACTCATCCCTTATGGATAGTAAATTCTAATAGTACGTTACCATTTCCTTTATTATATATGATTTCAAAGTCAAATCCCAACATTTTTGTTATCTTTATTTCTATTTTTCAGATGACAACCTCTATTCTAAGAATTAATTTAGACTATCATGATTTGTCTTCACCTTAAAGCATCTACCCATCATATAAGGTATCTAATATTTGATTTCATGAATAATAGCAATCATATCCTTCTCATATATTGTATTTATAAAATTATTACCTTTGAGTTGATGATTCTCAAATGTAATGGATCATCTTTTCTACACAAGTACTACCCCTATTCCATACCATGATGCATCACATTCAATGACGAATGTCTTCAAAAAATATAAGGTATTCAAAACTAGAGTGGTGCACATGGTTTCCTTAAACTTCTCAAATTCCTCTATGGTAGATTCATCCCAAAGGAAGGATCCATCATTCAAAAAAATTGAGAGAGGTGCTATAAAGAGGATTGAAAAGTAAGTTAGTTAAGCATTAGTCCATAAATAATGAAAAATACATAAAGAACTAACTAACTAAGCATATCTATTCCTATGGGAATTACAAAGGATAGTAAGAAAAAAATGAAAGACAACAAACATCATATTACCTTCACAAATGGATTCACTGTACCCATGTGTCTCAAAATCATGTTCTCTCTTGATCAAGCATCCTTGTCTTTATCAACAATGGTGGTAAACTCCTCAAATGTCTCAAGAACACTCCATAAAACCTAGTATCATGATTCCAAATCACTTAACTAGCCTATCAATGAAGATTGAAAACAAAATAAATGATCAAATGCAAAGTATTGTGGAAACAATTTAACATTATAAATTTGTAATATTTAATCTTAAAATTCATGTCCATGGCCTCTCTATTTATAGGTTTTTGAGATTGGTCAAGATCAACCATGACCATCCTTCTCAAAATTGAGATGTGTGGCCATGGATAATCCTAATATTTGGAATTAAACTCATAAATATTCTCAATATAAATAAGCATTAAAGAGGCATGGGAGGCATTAACTAGGCATGGGTGACCCATAATCCTGATATTTTATGCACTTATGGCTTGATGGATGCCACCTCATAGATGATGCCACTAGGTGATGCAGATATTCAAAATCAATTTCCAATAATGAGATATTTAAAAATATATATAGAATTCTTATTTAATCTTTTAAATTGGATTGATATCTTAATTAAGTTTAATCGAGTTAGTGCAATTCTTTGGAAATTGGTGCACAATTAATCAAAATGGTCAAAAAGTCATATTATTGGGTAGTAATTTGAATAAAGAGGAATTGGAAGGTGATGTTACATGCATTGGAGCTATATTCCCATTTATGATGTTTCCAATACCAAATAACAAAGGTACATGATGTGTACCAATGAATTAGAAGAAAAGAGTTATCTAGAGTACTAAATGGTAAAATTGTCATTTTGACTCGAAATGATCTGATCAAAGTTATCTAGCCCACAAAATGCATTACCCTACTTATGGATAATTTTACCTAAATTGGCACTTTTAAGTGACAATTTTTAACCATTTAGGGCATTTTATGGATTTTGACCTAAAATGTGCATTTGAGTGTAATTCGAGTAAGATTGATAATTTCAACACAAATGGTGTTAGGAATTGGATGTCTACATTTTACCCCTATTTGAGAAGGCATAGCAAGACATTCATGTGAAGCAACATTTTTTAAAAGGAAATAGTTGTCAAGAATAAATTTAAATACACACATGATTCCCCCTCGAGAGGACATATTATGATGAAATAAAAGGATGGACTCTCAAAAATAGAGAGAAAGTGAGAGACTAACCCATGGAATAGATCACATCCAGATGAGCTGATGCTTGCACATGTGATTAGAATCAATGATAAAAACATAATTAGAGGTATAATAGGCTCTAGAGATGGGGGGAATTGGAAAAATACAATTCATAAATGTAATAGACACACTTTAAATGTACCCAATTTGAGAGTACAAGCTGCACGCTTACAACATTGATCAATGTTGAGACAAGTTGCACACTAAAATATTTCCATCATGGGTATTCATGTGGAGAGCTTGGAATTAGATATAAAGGGAGAATTTTATACTTTAGGAAGGTAAGCACCACTAGAATGGGGTCTCTAAAGAGAAGGTAATAAGAAGTACTCTAGTAAAGCAGATTTGATCATCATAAAATAGTTTTGCCCCAGTAGGGAAAATTTTGATCATTGCTAAAGAATAAATAATGATTTTTCCCCTATAGATCTGATTTAATTAAAATGTGTTTAAAATTTTGATCCTTATCATGGGCAATTTGCATGCAAAAATAACTCAAGGATATAAATGAAAAGATAGGTTAAAGTGAGTAGGTGCAAACATAAATACGATGGTGTAATGGCTTAGAAAGACATATAAAACCATGTATATGATAATTCACAAAGTGATAAAAGAGATGAAAAAAAAAATAGACATGGTCGAGCTAACCTCAATAGAAATGATCACTACCTATATAGTTCCATGGACTCATATTCCAACATAAAATTCAAGCCAATGTAGTTCACCCAAGTTTGGGAGAGAATGGAATGAGGAATGATGAAAAATGACCAAGAATTGATTAGACTTATCATGTATGCAAAGAGATGCACATTTAAACATAGACAAAGAATCATAAAATTCACACTACCTAGAATCCTAATTCCATATCATGAGTCAAGGTTTTGCAAAGTGTTCTTGAGAATCATTCATCAAAGTTGATGTTGACGTTAAGACGTTGAGACTTGAGCACAAAGTTATTGTTATAGAAAAATAAGTTAGGCATCATAAGTATGAATAAATTAGAATGATATAATATTAAAATTATATTGATCTATTTCAAATGTGAATATCTATAACTAAGGATAATGGTAAAACAATGACCAAAACTAGAGTTACAATGATTTACATTTAAACAAAAAAGCAAAGACAAAGAAAAAGATAAACATAAATTAACCTAACTTGAAATAAAGATATGATTTTAAGTAGGAACAAAAATGTTTAAAAATAAAAGGCAAGAACATCTTAATGACATGAGACCAATATATGAATAATCAAGATCCATGTGGACCATCAAAGCATTCTTAAACACAAAAGAAAAAAAGCAAAAACAATCAAGGAAACATAAGACCAAGAAAACTAAAATAAACACACATAAACAAAAACCAAGTTAGTGAAATTTATAGAAAAATTTTCATGCATGTATGGTAGAGGTGTTACTTTCCACCACATCATAACAAAGAACATTATATGAAAATTGTTCAATAATTAAAGAGGAACAATGACAGAAGAAATGGGGAAAGAGAAGAAAAGGAAGGGGTTGGCTAAGCTAACTCTAGATGTATAAGACAAGTGTATGTTGCCTAAATAGTTCCATGGGTGCATGTTCCAACATGAAATTTAGGCAAAATTTAGTTCTCTCAGAAAATGGGATAGAATAAAAATGATGATCAGACTAGCATGATTAATGTTATATAATAAATAGAAGATACGACAAATAAATGAGAATGGTCTAGAAAACAAGAAGCTAATGAGATGAGAAATAATGATCTTTCAAAATGACAAGTGTGTGGGATAAGATGAACTAAACTAGCATTTTTGTGCTTGTAAAATGGTACAAGCATAGCTTGTTGGAATGAGAATGTACAAATGTATAGAAGCATGAGACAATGTTATTATTCTTTTGTGGATCATGTTATGATTTTTTTAGTATTTTCAAAGTATTTCTAATGTTTTTAGTGTTTTTGGGATAAAATATGCAAAAGGTAGGACCATCTATTTGAGGAGATGCATGTCCTAAGAGTAGAGGTTCCAATAAGATAGGTAAGTTGGATACAATGGCCCATGCTCATAAATTGGTGAGAGTGAAGATCTTGATCGATAACAATGTAGCAATGGTCTGGAACTGAGAAGATGTTTCTGTTCACTTATCTGAAGCTGCACAATACTATCATGGTGAAATGCTTTGTGGAACTATTGCTGAGGATATTCATAATGTTTATGAGACATAATTGAGATCATAATTAGTCAAGGAATAAAAAGTGTTCAAGCTTATAACATGCCTTAGACATAATAAATAATATGTTTCTCAAAGAAAGAAATCCAAAATGGGATGAAGAATATGTTCACATTGCCAAGGATTCAAAGCTTTTACTTTCAGGAATCATGAAAAGTGGACCAGGGTAGTATAATATGCATTCAAGGTAAGATAAAAGGGTGGGACAAAATTATGATAACACAAATTACCCCCAAGTCAGGGGTCTTATAGACAATGGTTCAAAGTTTTTCATGCATAGAACCTATTAAGGTGTATGATATTCATGGGCTCTAAAATTTCTTCACCATTAGGTTTAACTAGTATATATACTCTTAATCCATAGTTTGTTATGATAATATATGGTCCTAACCAATTAGGTTGAAACTTGCCTTTCTTTTTGGGTTCAACATTTGTATTCTTTTGGTTCTCATTTAAAACTAAGTCACCAATCTCAAATTCTCAAGGGAGAATGCATTTATTGTATCTTCTCCACAATTTATTCTAATAGTCCTACAAATTTTCTAGGGTAGCCAAATGCTTACCATTAAGAAGCTCTAGTTCATGTAGTCATCAGGCTCTATAGTCTTCATTATCTTCAATGTGCTCTAGTGTTATTCTTAATGATGGGATCTCAATCTTGACTGGGATGATAGCTTCAGTGCCAAAAATAAGGGAGTATGGAGTAGCTCTAGTTGGGGTGTGATGATTGGTTTTATAATCCCAAAGGGTAGGAAAGAGTTGTAAGTGCCAATTATGGCCAACATCATTAACAATCTTCTTTAATATGGCTATAATGGTTTTATTTGATGCCTCAATTTATCCATTGCCTTGCAGGTTATATGGAGTGGATTTATTGTGCTTGATCTTGAATTTTGTGCAAATATATTTCACATCTTGGTTCATAAAGGATCTACGATTATTGGATATAATATGGGTTGGGATGCCATATCGATAAATGATATGGTAATGAATGAATTTGCTATTTATTTCTTGGTAACATAAGTGAGGGGAATGGCCTCAATCCACTTGGTAAAGTACTCAATTACAATCAAAATGTGTTTATGGCCATCTGAAGATGTCAGGTTAATTTTCCCAATGAGATTGAGACCCCATGTTGAGAATGCCCATGGTTTTTTAATCAACTACAATGGTAAGGAAGGTGCATGTATCAAGTTTCCATGCTGCTGACAAGGAACACACTTTTTTACATAATTACAAGCATCTATATCTATTTTGGGCCAATAATATCCTATTATAAGGAGTTTCTTTTTTAGGAATACACCATTGGTATGGGCCTCACACATTCCTTCATGAACCTCCTTTAGTGCCAACTTAGATTCTCCCAAAGATAAACAATGAAGAAACATTCTATCATAGCCTTTACGATAAATCATGTTTCCAAGGAAGATATAACATGTTAATCGATGAAGGAATAGTTTTTTTTGGTTGTTGGAAAGGTTGGTGTGAAATACATGACTATGAAAATAGTTATAAAAATATTGGTACCATGGTAGCTCAGGTGAGGGATTAGGATGAATAATGGTGCATTTCCTCTTTGAATCTCATAGAATATGTGTTGGCTAAAGAATATTTTCAATAAGGAACTGATACTCTTTAGCACTATCATGCATTTGAATCATGGAACCAATTGTTTCCATGATTTCAGTAGATTTATTATTGATTCACAAAACTTGCTCAAACTATAGAGATTTAAAATATATTTTGAGGTTATCAAAAATTTTCTTGTAAGGAAGAAGCTTATCATCCCTTGTTTGATACTAGTTAGTTGTCTAATTTATGATTAACTATGAATCTCTATCGAATTTTAAGCTTTGAATATCCCATTGTATGGCAAGATGAAGCCCTACAACCAATGTCTCATATTCAGCCATATTGTTTGAACATTGAAATTATATATGGAAGGCTTTGGAGATCAAATCCCCCTATGGCATGATAAATAATATGGCAGCTCTAGACCCTCGAGATGTGAAGGATCCATAAAAATAGAGTGTCCACTATTTAGGTTATTGTGATGCTTATTCTATCATCATGATAGAATAATCTAGAAGGTCGAAGTTGAGAGGTTGAGTGGCCATAATAGGAGCTTCTACAAGTTGGTCAATAAGAACTTGTCCTTTGATTGCATTTTTATTTTGGTACTCAATATTAAACTCACTAAGGATCATAATCCATTTATCCATGCATCCTTGAAGAGATACTTTAGATAAGAGAAACTTGAGAGGATCTACCTTGGTGATAAAAATAGTTTTGTTATTTAGCATATAATGTCATTATTTTTGAGTGGTGAACACTATAGCTAAGCATGCCTTCTCAATCTACATATAATTATGTTCATAGGCTACCAATGTGAGTCTTAAATAATAAATAATGTGAGTTTTAAGCTTTGCAAATGCTATCTGATAATCTTCATCCCACTGAAATGTTACTCCTTTCTTTAAGATATGGGTAAATGGGTAGCACTTATCTACCAATTGAGAAATGAACTTATGTATAGATTGGATCTTTCCTTGTAGACCTCACAACTATTTCAGATTGTTTGGTGGAGGCATTTCCAAAATAGCATTAACCTTTACAAGGTTAACATTGATCCCTTGTTGTGATATAATTAACCTTAGTAATTTTCCTAATGTGACTCTAAAGACACATTTATTAGGATTCAAGTGGACTTTATATGCATAAAGCCTCTCAAATATTCTTCATAAAATGTCAGGGTATCCATCTCTTGTTCTTGATTTTACTGGTATATCATCAACATAGTCCTTGATACTTTCGTGAATCATGTTATGGAAAATGATAGTCATTACACACTGATATGTGGCTCCAACATTCTTCAAACCAAATTGCATGACTTGGTAATAGAATGTCCCCCATGGAGTGGTGAACATGGTCTTATGCTAATATTTAGGGGCTATATTCATCTAATTATGACTATAAAATCCATCCATTAAGGATAGCATCTCATACCTAGTAGTTGAGTCAATGATCATGTCGATGTTAGGTAGAGGAAAATCATATTTGGGGCATACTTTATTGATATCATGAAAATTAGTACAAACACATGTGCTTGGGGTATTTTTACTCACTGGTACTATGTTAGAAACCCATTCAGAGTAGTCCAGTGGTCTGATAAAATTGGCTCCTAATGAATTTTACAACTTGGCCTTAACCAAAAGGGTGATGCATGGATGCATCTTCCTCAACTTTTGCTTGACTAGTTTATCACCAAGGTAAATAACAAGATGATGCACAACTAAATATGGGTCCAATCCTAGCATGTCAGAGTATGCCCATGCAAAGATGTCTATATAATCCTTAAGAATGGATATAATATGTTCACACTCTACTTTAGTAAGGGAATCTCCAAGATAAACCATTTTGGGATCCTCATGGGTTCCTAAATTCACTTATGTTTCGGTCTCCATAAGGAGTATGGATCCATCATCTTATTTTTGTTCCTCCCCAAAGATCTAGATAATATGAAGAATCATAATCTACCTTCTCAAGTAAAGGCCAATTGGCAAAAACCTCTAGAAAATAAAGAGCAAGATGCTCAAATATTTGATGTTGTTTTGAAGAGATGCTTGTACTAGCTATGGAACTTGGGTTGGATGGGCTTTCTACATCTTGAGGGGATGAGCAAACTTTCTCACCTGGGAGTGCCTAAAATAGGTTTTCACTCAAAGGCTTGTCTTTTTCTTTACTTTTTCCCTAATCTACAAGTGCCTCAAAGAGGTTTTCACCTGAAGATCTCAATGTTTACTCTTTATTATGACCAATAAAGTTTACCTAATATCTATAGTAGGCAAAATAATTTAATAAAAAATCAAAACCCTACTTATGGTCACCAATGGGAAATACATCTCATAGGCCCATGTAGTTTGTAATTGATTCTTCATTTTGAAACTCATTGAGGCATATGACTGAATTTTGTTGATCCCAATATATAAGGTCAGGATGACAAAGCATAATTTATAGTGAGGGTTTTCTTTAGGATAGGAAGCACCAATGGCAAATATATAATGTCCTACTTCAATAAGGGAAGCAAAACTAGGATGGGTTTTTACTTTAGGACAGGAAGCTCTAATAGGTGTTATGGTCAATATGGCATTTGAATCAAACAAATCTGAGTCAACAAGCTCATCAAAAAGGCTATAATAGGATGTTGTGTCACTATTAGGTGTCTCATTACTAGTCATTTTAGAAGAGTCACTATCAAATGTCATGAGGTCATCCTCCAGTGGTTTAAATCTGAAACCATGAATCCCATTACTAACTCTAGTTGATAAGGGCTCTAAAATTCCTTGTGCTTGTGGGCCAAGGCCTTTCCCTATATAGTCAAGATGATCCATTATCTAGTTAGGGATAGGAAACTTTTGATTCTAAAAACAATCAGCAAGTCCTTCAAAACATAACCAATCTCCCTTGATAAAAGCCTCTCAATCTTTGTTTGTGTAATTATAGGTACAAAAGCCATAGGAGGTTTTGGTTGTTGCTTCTTTGGTTGCCAAATCTAATCAAGTCTATTAGGAATCTAGGAAGTTTTAGGCATACCAAATGTTTTAGGGTATTTTTGTAATTTTACAATATGGAGGATGTCCTTTAGATGGTACATGAAAATGCCTACGTCTTTAATAATAACTTTCTTAGCCAAAGCTATAGGAAATGGATCGGCTAAAGTGGATACTAGATCACCAAGGTCTATATAAATAGATGGAGATGGATGAGAAATGATGGCTTTGTTCTTCTTTGCAATGAATTTATAACTTGGGAAATAGTTATAATTATGAAATTCTACTTCAAGATATTTACATTATTGATATGGCTACTGATTAATGGGAATAGTAACCTTGATCCCATCATGAGAAAACTTAAGGCATTGGTGAAGAATAGATGGAACTATATGTACTTCATAGATATAAGGATGACCAAGAATTATGTTATAAGGAAGCTCAATATCCATAATATAGAATTATGTGTGATGATAAATAGACCCAACCATGACTAGAAACCAAATTGTACCAAATGACTCCCTCTCAAAATTATCATAAGCCTTGATTATAATAGTTTATGGCTAAATGTTTTTATCCATATAACCTAATCACCATACTAATTTAAGAGATATGATGTTCATCCCTCAACTATTATCTATAAAAACTTGCTTGATCTTGTGATCCATAATGATTATCTCAATGTATAGTGGGTTATTATTGTTTGAGCTGAGGATGGACATGTCTTTTTGATCAAATGTGATTTGTCAAAATAAAGATAAATGTCCAACTAGGTTTCTAGAACTGATCAAGGTTTATATCATTAGGCATAATAGACTCTTATAAAATATTGTTGAAGATGGTTCTATGGACATCAGATGTGCATAAGAGTTCTAATATGGAAATTTATGTAGGGGTTTTATCTAATTGATTTGTTAGACTATAAGGCCTTTGAATTATGGATTGAACTAGTTTATTCTTTATTGGGACAATATTCAACTTTGGAACCATTGGCACAATGTTCTCATTGGGATTTATGGAAGAAGTGGGTGAAGGGCCCTGGATGGTAACTCATGGGCTTCTAGTTTTGACTGCATAACCTAGAGTTGGAAAGGAGTTATTATAATTAGAAGAGGAAGGAAAAGGGCCTTGGATGGTGACTCATGAGTGTCTAACTATATCACTATAATTTTAGGTCAGTGAGGAGGGTTTACAATTAGAATAAAGGTGTTATTATTTAGAATTAGTAACCCATGCAAATAGAGTAGCAACATGATGATGCAAACCCAACATGGTATTATTAGGGGGAGAGGGTGCTGACCCTATAATGATGGGTCTCATGTTGCAAGGAACGCAAGATTGGTCATGTAGTTTTATAGTAATAGTGGTAATATGGGTTATAGAAATACATCCCATAGTTTATTATATTCGTAAGGTACATTGTTATAAGCCACATTATTAGTGTGGGCATTATGATCTTGATTATGCTCATTACAATTATGACCTTGTTATTGGTTTTGATTTTGCCTTTATCCTTGATTGTGACCATTTTGATTGTTTTTTGGTGGTGGTGGATCATGTCAAGGAAAGGGGTCTTTATAGATTCCCATATCCTAATTTGTGTCCTAATTAGGGGCCAACGTACTTTCTAGTTCACCACTTTCAATAAATCCCTCAATAATATGTCATAATTAAATATAATGATATGCACCATGAACATCAACATGATGAAAGTTACACCATTCATTCTCTTTGTACCAATCTAGTTTTGGTTAATCTTGAGGAAATGGCCTTGATACTAGCCATATAATTAAATTAGCTGCAACGAGCTTTTGTAGCACTATTTCAACCAATTCTCCTAACTTGCTAAAGACTCTAAAATTGTTATGAAATGTCCTTCGTGGAGGTTATCTCTACAAAGTAGGTAGTGGATTTGGGGGATTTAATTATACATTTAGAGGAGGCATAGTCTATACCATTTGTACATGTCTTGTTTTAGTCACCTCATTTCCAACCATGTTCTTATTTTTGCTAAAGCCTTTAGGCTTATCTTGCATAACTATTTGAACTAGTGATTTAGTCTGATTAGATGCTTGACCTTGTGCAAAAATCTTAACAAGGCCTTTAGAAATAAGAACCTTCTCAATCTGCACTCCTTTGTCAATAATTTATTAAAATGAGTTAACACAAGATAACCATAGATTATGCATAAATTCAAGATGAAAATTTTGTGCAAAGATATCAGCCAACTATTTGTCTAGAAAGTTATGTTGAAAGTAGCCTTCCAATGCTCTCCACTTCTGTAGATATGCAGAAATACTTTCACCATCATGCTACTTGGCTTTGTATAAGTCAAAAATGGTTAATTCATATTCAATGATGTATGAAAAATGGTTAATGAACTTTTATGATAAGTCATTCCAATCCACAATTGATCCCTTGGGTAGTTTAAGTAGCCAATCAAGAGCTTGTCCTACTAAACTTTACAAAAATAATCTTAGTAAGTACTCACTACTATAATTAACCTCTTGACATAAAATGAAGAATGCCTATATTTGTTCACATGGATCCCCTTTTCCTTTGTATTTATCAAATTTGGGTGTCTCAAAATGAGGTAGAAAGGGGTTTTAGATAATAGATATATCAAATGGATATGGGTATATCTCATCAAATTTGTCTTTTTGACTCTATTATTCATCTCCAATCATTGAACAATTTCCTTCATAGAATTCCATTCTTGCATGTTTGGTGCATTTGTGAATGGAATAAGATGTTGGGGTGGAATGTGCCCTTAGTTTCATTGCTATTGGGGTGGAATGTGCCCTTGGTTTTGTTGTTGTTGGGGTGGAATGTGCCCCTGGTTTTGTTGTTGTTGGGGTGGAATGTGCCCCTAATTTTGTGTGGATATATAGGGAGTGTATACCTTTTGATCCATGAATTGGTTCTAATTTGCTCCTTGAGTTGAGAACATAATCCGTCAATTCTTGGATTATAAATCATTCCCTAAATTTGGTTATTTTGTACTTTCTTAATTTTGTAAATTTATATGTTTATTTACCAATTTTTGGGTTGGTTGAAAAGAATTAGCCAAATTGTCTTGAGGGATTTCCTTAATTCAAACTAAATGTTTGGGTTTTTGAGTTTTTAAAGTGACAAGAGGTTTTTGATGATTGAAGAATGTATATTCTTTGTTAAATAGAACACTTTGTAATGTATCTTATGCCTTAATTATTCATTTAGATTACATTGATCCACTTTGGTAATGTCCTCATCCAATATTTGTTGTGTACCTTCAACCACATTTCCTTGTTCTTCTGAAGCATTATTGTGAATTGAAGTGGAAACTAGGGAGTTAGTTAAATCTATGACAAGTTGATCTACATATCATTGACTTATTATCTCAATTTTAGCTAGAAGATCTAGATTTGTGGGTTTTAACTCTATTTGTATTTCCTTTCCTTTGTTATAGGAAAAAGGTATGTCTATTTATGCAAAATCTTTATCTTGTCATCATTGTTCTCCTTCTCTAACTAAGGTATTAAATTGTTCTATAATAAAGTCAGAAGGTAGTATGGCACATGATTATATCAATCTAAGAAAGGCTTCATCTTGATCTTCTTGGGGTTGATATTCATTGTAATAATCTTCAGATCCTACTATTATGAGGATATAATAAAAAATAATGGGGTTATCTTGACCATCATAAAATTTCTCATCTTCATAACTACAGCCATAAGAGGCCCCACTACAAGTGAACCTTTGATTCATGTCTAAAATAATAGTTCTATATGTTTGACTAACTTTGGACCAATGTTAGGCAACCAAACAAATTATGTTTTGGCTCTCTTTTAAACAAATAACCAAGATAGAAGTGAGACTATAAAGGAGGATGGTTTGAAACCACTTACAATTTAGAAGATTTGATTCATGAGTTTACTCAACCTTTGGTAAGGTTGACATCATACAGATCCTAATAGGGTAAGGTAACTCAAAGACCCAAGGTGAAAACTAGTACACCAAAGCCTAGATCTTTGTGATATACCCGCACTGTAAAAGCTAGTTTCAACTTTGACAAGTTGACACTAGAATTTTAGAGGAAATCTCTCTAGATTATGAAGAATACAAAATGGAATAAGCAACTCAAGATGTAAAAACATACATGAATCACTAAATATAAATCTAGGACCAAATAGGCATCACATCACCACATGATTCTAGTAGGATAAAATATGTTTTAGGACTCAAAGCATGAGTGATATGCAAGATGACTTGAGTCCACCAAGATGATAATGTTATTTTGAGTCTTAATAAATGACCTTCAATCTAAATGGAAAATTGAACCCAAGTTAGAAAAAGCTTAGTGTGCAAATGGTGAACCCACTTTGACATGCCAACCCTTAGAACTTAGAAAGGTTAAATTCTAAATGTGGATTAAAATGAAGGATTTAAACAAATTGGATGAAAGATCTAGACTCAATTGGGTAGCATGACTACACTAAAGCGGATGATATGACATAAAGCTTTTGATAACAATTTGAATAAAGAAAAGGTGAATTTTCCATTTGGATAGTGTAACACCTCCCTTACTCAATAAAATTAAGAATAATGTGTTTTGGTTAAGTTAAATGAGTTAAAAAGTAGTTTTAGACACAAATCAAGGCCAAGTAAGCTAATGATAAAAAATAAACATCTTAAGTCTAAACTGACAATGTATGGCAAAGTGGGGTCTACTAAACTAGTAAGGTTTCAATCATTCTAGGGGAATCAATTGCACAATGACTTTCAAGTCAAATGATGAAAAATACAAACACAAAAATTAGGTGACCATGGCATTGGCTAGTTGTAAAAAGGTCTATTCCCTTTTACAACCACTATATTCTATTGTTTGCTTAGTGTAGTGAGACATCCAAATGCAAATGCGTCCCATGTGCAACTCCAATTAAGATCCAAATGAATTCAATGTTGGGAGAGGAAAACCTAGGTCAAAGCTTCCCTAAATAACTCATGGGAGGTAATGACATCCCCCTCACAAGCCAAGTTTGCATAAAATTAAAGAAAGCATGAAATAGAAAGACTTTAGAGTCATTTTCAAGGTCACCCAAATGTTGACATGTTTTTGGGGAGTGCTTTAGATGACATTATTTCTAAGCCTTGGACTAGGCTATTTGCAATAATAATGGTGCTTTTGATTCCAAGGGTTCCCTAAAGGAGACAAATGGAAGAGCATACATGTAACATTCCTCTTTTTGCCAAACAAAATCTAATTAAACAATTATTACAAACAAAAATTGACAAGTATGTTTAATTTTAATCCCAAATGAAATATTTGGTGGTGTTCATTTGACCCCTTGGTCTTACGATTGTGAACTTTGAAAACATTCATCTAAGCATCTAAATTTTTCATTAAACACCAAAACAAAGTTCCTAACTAATTGTTAAACATGCAAAATGTGATTTAAAACATGTTTTTAGAAAATGTCAAGCTTCGTCCTGTAGCAAAAATATCATCATGTCCTTTAGCCTTGAATCTCTTTTTGGTTTGAAACAATAAACTTTATAAAAAGAGCTTTCAAGTTTGTGTTTTAAGAAAAACACAGTGACCGATGTTGGTTTATATAAATGACGATGGTTATATTTTATAGCTGATGTTAGTTATCTAACTGATGTCAATTATACCAATATGACTGATGATAGGTATATAATTAATGTCAGTTTTACTAACTAACATTTGTTAAGCTATACAACCAATGTCGGTCTTACTAGCTGACGTCGGTTACTGTGTAAAATTGTGGCAAACATAAATGGCAAAATAAAGTTAGAAAATCAATTTTCAAGAGTTTTAAGGGTCCAAATGAATATTTTAAAGTTGTAAAATGATTTTCTTCAGGTGTGAGATGCATCTAGTCCCACTAGGCATGCCAAGATGTAGAGAGGATTATAAATCAAGTTAGTCAGGTATTAGTCCATAAATAACAAAAAATGCATAAAGAACTAACTAACTAAGCCTATCTATTCCTATGGGAATTAAAAAGGATATCAAGAAACAAATGAAAGAAATCAAACATCATATTACCTTCTCAAATGGATTCACCATACCCATGTGGCTCAAAATCATGTTCTCCCTTGATCAAGCATCCTTGTCTTTATCAACAAAGGTGGTAAACTCCTCCAATGTCTCAAGAACACTCCATAAAACCTAGGCTCATGATTCCAAATCACTAAACAAGCCTATCAATGAAGCTTGTAAATAAAATCAATGATCAAATGCAAAGGATTATGGAAAAAATTTAACATTATCACTTGACAATATTCAAGATTAAAATTCATGTCTATGGCCTCTCTATTTATAGGTTTTTGTGATTGGTTAGGATCAACCATGACCATCCATCTCAAGATTGAGATGTGTGGACATGGATAATCCTAATATTTGGAATTAAACTTATAAATATCCTCAAGATAAATAATAATTAAAGAGGCATGGGAGGCACTAACTAGGCATGAGTGATCCATAATCCTGATATTTTATGCACTTATGGCTTGATGGATGCCACCCCATAGATGATGTCACTAGGTGATGCAGATATTCAAAATCAATTTCTTATAATTAGATATTCAAAAATATCTATGGAATTCTTACTTAAGCTCTTAAATTGGATTAATTATCTTAAGTAAGTTTAATCAAGTTTAGTGCAATTCTTGGGAAATTGGTGCATAATTAATCAAAATGGTCAGAAAGTCATATTATTGGGTCATAATTTAACTAGAGAGGAAATGGAAGGTGATGTTACATGAGTTGGAGTTGTATTCCCATTTATGATGTTACCAACACCAAATAACAAAGGTACATGATGTGTACTAATAAATTATAATAAAAGAGTGATCCAGAGTATTAAATGGCAAAATTGTCATTTTGACTCGAAATGATTTGATCAAAGTTAGCTAGCCCATAAAATATATTACCCTATTTAGGGATACTTTGACTTAAAATGGAACTTTTAAGTGACAAGTTTGAACATTTTAGGGTGTTTTATGGATTTTAACCTAAAATGTGTATTTGAGTGCAATTCAAGTAAGATTGACAATTTCAACACAAATGGTGTTAAGAATTGGATGTCTATAGGTGTTGCTATGCTACTATAATTTTTCAAAAAATGACAATAATAACCCAACATCCATAAAAATACTTGATCTGATGTCCTTGATCTTGTAAATATCTACATTGGCGTATTCAAGTGAAATAATGTGATGAAATTACTTCACATCTTTTACTCAAAAAACATACTTAGAAGAATTTTTATAAAGTTGATGATGTTCTAGATTTATACCTAATTAATAAGTTATAAGTGTTATTCCCATGTCTTACTACATATTACGATGTCATCAAAATATAATAATAATAATTTCCATAGAAAATATTGAAAAATAGTGTTCGTCAAACTACATAATGTAAATGGTGCATTCTTAAGACCAAAAGGCATTACCAAAAACCCATAATAGACCTCATTAGCTCTAAAATATGTTTTATGTATATCCTCATCTTTGATCCAAATTTTATGGTAACTCAATGAAGATCAATTTTTTTAAATTAGACAACACCATGTAATTCATCTATAAAATCATATGGAACTTATCTTTGATGGTGTAATTTTTGAGTTCTATGTAATCTAGCCATATTATCTAGTTATCATCCTTATTATGTACCATTACAATTGGGGTTGAATATGTACTTTGACTATGTCAAATAATACTAGCCTCCAACATCTCCTATACCATATTTTCAATCTTACTCTTATGTACATATGGATACTTGTATGGTATAATGTTTGTATTTTTACCCCCTATCCACATTAAAATGGAATGATCATGTTCTATTTTTGAGGTAGTTCTTTTGGGATTACTCTAAAAACAAATGAGTGGTTACCAACAATATTCTATAGATTTGGGTATGCAGACATCCTTGTTAGTTGTAATATTAAGGAAAAAAAATTGATATAAATCTTTCTTCACCATTTTTGAAATTATTCTTCATTTGATGAGAAATAATCAATCATTGAGACTTGGCATATTATCCATGAAGTTCAATGCCCTATCTTCAAAATGAAATTACATAAAAGAATATTATATATTCATCTCTATTTTCCCAATGTTTCGAGCCATTGGACTCCCAAAATGATTCCCATACATGGGAGTAGAACACATAGGAGAGTATAGCCTTATTGGTGGAAAAATGGGAACTTTTGGTATTTGTTGATTTGTGACTCACCCAAAGTGAAGTGACACCAATTCACTAAAAGTTGGATAAAATAACCATAAAGAATGATGATTATCCTCTACAATTAAGAGGGGTAGTTCCCTTGTATGATATGAGATATTTGAGGTTTTTTGTGTTATTTTTACTCAAAAGCATGAAAAGAAACAAAAAATAAAATAAAAAGAGAAAAGGGGAAAAACCCATAATGGGATAAAAGCAAAGAACCATCAGGATAACTCAAGAACAAATAACAGAAATGGAAATCCTTCCTCTTACACAAGAATGAATACAAAAGTAGTGAGGGTTTTGGGAACATAAGGCATGCTTGGAATCACAAAGTCTCCTCAAAAATCCAATTTTACACACTCGGTATGAATTTTCATTGTGATCAAACATGCAAAAACTCATGGACATCAAGGAAGCTCATACATGGGGGATATCAACACAAATTTTGGGAAACACCATTGTTGTATATAATCAAATAAATGTAGAATTTTAATGGAGTTATTATTAAAAAATAGGAAATCTAAATTCATGAACAAAAGACATTAAAATACATAAACACCTAAAAAAAGCCTCACCAACTTGCTTGTATTTCATTGCTCCAATCTGTAAATAACATGGCTCTACATAAAGTTGTGGCTTGCTCTCTCCAATATATTGAGAAAAAGAAGAAGAACCTTGAAAAAATTTAGATTTTTCCCTTTTGTACAATACTTTTCCTTTGGAAGGTGAAAAGCTCTTCATTTGCCTCTATTTTGATTTTCTTTTATTTAGGCAAATTCGTAATATAAAAATGGGATTTTCAATTTACATTTACATACAAATATTAATTCTGAAAAGAATTAAAATATCTAATTACTAAAAATAATATAGTCTTTTAATGACCTTAAATAACTTTAATTAATTATAAAATAATTAATAATGTATTTAAGCCATTAGTTTCCCATCAAGCCCATAATAATAAATATACAACTAACTACATATGAGACAACCAAAGATGATTCCTTGTACATTGGGCATGGAATCATGTAAAACATTATGAAAAATAATAAAATAAGTAAAAAATGATGGGAAAATATAAAAATGGGATAGTGAAATTTGGACAACCAAATATCACTACAATAACTGGCTCTGATTGTGGGACCACATTCACTGGTGGAATGCAAGAGAACTCTATAAGATGTTGGTGACCTATGCCTCATCCAACCTACAAGTGTACTCAAAATAAAAACTTGATCCAGCCAACTGATAACTAGTTCACCTATCCCAATCATATGAGAATGAACATGAGTTGTTAGGTAAGATCATATATGCTTAAACACCTTGTTATTTCCATCCTAAAACACCTTATTTCCTTCCTTTATTAGATAAATTATCTAATTATACAAATGGACTATGCATATTTCTACATAAAAATGAGGAAATGTGTATGATCCAGTCAAATTTAGAAGGAACTTTTCTATCTATTTTCTTTCATACATGTTAATTACATGTTGATCATTTTTGGTCCTGTAGGCCAAAAATCGATCTCCCTTCCTTCCCTATTGTCCTAAGCAGTTAGTCTTTGATGTATTCACCTTACTACAATTATACCCTCCCATTTTATAATAGACCTATTTCTATAAATAACCAAGTGACTCAAGTCTTGAGATGTTTTAGGTTGATCCAGAGGCTTATTTCACTTTGGGCAGTTGGTTTGCACAAGCCTTTCAGCAAAGGAATGGGCTATTTTCAAAGGATACAAGTCTTTCAGCAGTCTCTGAAGGATAAGTTCCCTTGTGAAGGGTAGGCAAGTGACAAATTGGATCGTTCAAGTAGGCTCTAAAGGGCAACTTTGGACCCAAAGTGCCCTTTTGGATGACAGAGAGCACCTTCAGAAAAATGACAAGGCAAAAGGCTGAAAGGTAAGTTTTCCTTTAGATAAAATCCATTCAAAAGATAAAGGATTTATTCAAACTTTTGTCTGAAGAAAATCCAAGGAAGAACCAAAGGGTGAATTCATTCATAAAAAGTGCATGAAGGAATTCCTTTAAACATTTTGTCTGAAGAAATTCACAAGGAAGAAACCAAGGAAAATTCCTTCAGATAAAATCCTGAAGGAATTCCTTTGGACTTTTGTCCAAAGGAATTTATCAAAGGGAAAGATCGAAAGAAAGTGCTGAGACTTTGAAGGAAAGATTTCCTTTAGGAAAAATTTCTGAAGGAATTCCTTTAGACATTTTGTCTGAAGGAATTGAGAAGACAAGGGAGCCCAAAGGAGCCTAAAGGAGCTCGAAGGGAAAGTGCCATTGCGGGGGACTCTTAGCTATCGAAGGGGGGCCTTTTCCATTTTTTTAAAGGGGCACCTTCCCTTTAAGAAGGTTTATTTTGTAAAGGCTAACGGAATTACCAATGATGATGACAAGTCTAAAGACGTCAACTTAAGCATGATGAACTAGCCATTGGAAGTTTAAACACCTGGTGACATCCCCATGGATGTCAAATTCAAAAAAATGAAATAGACATTAGTTTTCAAATATTGATAGGCCCAAAAACATCAATTTTGATGGGATGTGTTAGCCATTAAAGAGAGACCAGAGAGATAATTCCTTTGGGCAAGTGCTTGAAAGAACTCAATAGCATGGACCCAAAGGAATTCAAAGGGTACAAGGCTGCAAGGAAACTCAGTGACCCATTGAGAAAGAAGCTTGAAAAGCCAAGAGGAGATGAAAGATATCCCAGAAGGTTGAGTTATGAGGAAAAGACAAAGGCCAAGTGTAGAAATAAATTGAGTAGTCTAGGTGGTACATAAAAAGCATCAGTAGAGAAGTTATTGTTGTAGATGAAATAGTCTCCACTGAGTGGTCATCAAAGAACACAAGCATTCAATAGCATGGCCTATTTTTATTCATCTAAGCTTTGATAAGTAGATAGTTGCATAAGTCTCATAAAGAGGGGCAGCCTTGTCATTCAAACAATCAAGTAACCCATGCTTTGTAATGACATTTAATATGGTTTAAGTACCAAAGTCAAGACTTGTGACATCTATTGCATGGTTCCTTCAGCAGACTTCCCTATTATTAGTTGTTTAAAGCAGTATGGGCTACTTGTTCTAGAAGGCACAAAAAGTCTTTCTTTTTATGTTATATATTGTAACCTCTTAGTAGAGAAACTATATCTCTCACTTGTTTAAGGCAAAGCCCTAGCAAATTTTACCTTTGAATCAATAGAACACATTTTAACTCTATCTGATTGGTTATAATTTTGAGTATGTCTGTGTATCAACTTTATGTTCAATCATTTTATCTTGATGCTTTCATAGATTGACACCAACATATCTAGTATAACCAAAGCCATTTATGCAAGTTAATAGGAAGTGCTTCATTTGGAGTGTATAGATAGAAGAGGAGTTACCAGACAGTATGTTTCTATAATGCCTATGGTAAGTTCATTTTCTTTGTGTCTTCATTAAGCCCCATATTAAACCTCCCTACAGTCTAGTCTTTTTGTCAAATAAAGTTTTTGTTCACCCCTTTTTAGTTTGAAGTGTTGATATAGCTGAGTAGATAAAAAATCATATGGTGCATCACCATTTAGATAGGTTCTATTTTGGTTATATCCTTCTACCTTTTTACCCCCCCATTATTAGCAATAGTAGTGAAAGACCTTAGAGATGCATCAAAGGGATCTATCCCTTATCTAGAGATTCATCCTTTAGTTTTGACGTGGAAGAGAGAATTTGAGCCTTATTTCAAGGGTGCAATCCATAGCATCAACAATTTTTGGCATGCCTGATGGGACCAAATTTAATGCTCAAAAAAGTTCTAGAATTTGTGCTAGTCCTATTACTACAATAATGAACCACTAACCTAGCATCTGGTGACTCCATTTTCAAGAACATCAGTCTTTGGTCAAATATTAGCTTGACATCCCATTCTTAAGGTCACCACAAGATCTTCTGCCATGGGTGTCCCTTTTGAATTCATTGAGCTACCTTTAAACTCAGTAAGGTGGATAAGGTTTGCAATTAATCATCCCTATATAACAAACCAATTTTCCAAACCTACCATAAAATATACTTACACAAGAAGGCCCCAGTTGAACCCTATCATCACCATGGCTTTACCTTTTGTAGCCTTCCATGGTCAGAGCCCTTCAAACCTTTTACATTATGACGCAATTCTAGGGACAACCCTTAAGAGTGTTCTTCCCTTTAACGAAGAGGGGTCTATTACCACTATTGAGCATATCAAAAATATAGCCAACCTCTATAACATTCATAATGTCATTTAAGAGAAAATAGCCATTAGGTTTCTAGCATTATCTTTTAAAGGAAAAGTTCTGAACTAGTATGGGACTTTGCCTATGAATTTAGTCAACACATGAAATGAATTAGGCACTCTCTTGACAAACAAATTTAAGAAGAAGAGTGACCACCTTTCTCTTGTTGAGAAACTAACCACCATGAAAAGAGCTCCACATGAATTCATGCAATATTTTAGTACAAGGTTTCAAAAGACCTAGGATAAAATCCCCATTTTAGTGAGGTTGAGCCCAAGCTATGATTTCCTCTATTACTTAAAAGCTTTAAACAGTGCCATTGTTGTCATGATATAGTCCATAGGAGGATAGGTGTTTCCATCTACCTATGAAATAGCCATAGCCACTAAAAATTGCCTAGTACAAGTAGGAAAGATCACCCCTAGACCTCATATGCTGCTCTTTCCTAAATTTCCACCTCCAGTTCAAAACTACTACACCCACCTTAGCTCTTCTTCCTAGAATACAAAAGCTAACTACTACCTCACCCAATGACCTCCATGAATTTAAGATCTTGTTACAAAGCATGACCAATGAATTAGTGGCTCTCAAAAGGCAACAAGCTCAAAACTATCAACCAAATCAGGGGTACCAATAGCTCAGATAAATAAATATACCCCATTTTCAAAATTATAATCAATAAGAGGGTCAATTTGCACAAGCTAGACCATATCAAGGTTATAATCTAGGTGCTCCTTCATTATCCAAATCTCTTATGCCCACTTAAAATAATTTGGTACAGGAATAGCCTAATTACCCACCCTTCGGATATGGTCAAGAATAGGCTTCTTATACAAATGAGACATCGAGTTAATATATGAATGCACAAGACAATCAAGATACCCAATTCCCAAGATTTTAGGCATCAGTACAAATTGGTATGGACAATAGGTAGGCTTATTCTAATTCCACTCTCATGAATCACTTGGAAGGTGAATTTTGTGTAGTAAACTATGTGGGTAGTATGAAAAACCAAGGTGATTATGTTGCAACCAACACTAGGTCCAAAAGGAAAGCTATGGAGGAAACTAAAGTAGCTGCCCAAACATCTATAACATATTCTTCATCACATGAGAACTATAAATTTCCAAATTATAGGCCACCAGTTGCACCCTCAACTCCTCATCTTACACCTTAGGCTGCAAGTTCCCCCAAAGAAAATTTAAAAGGTAGTAACCCTTAGATCAATGTGGCAGACTAGATGAAGAAGCTGCACATGAATTTTTATTTGTGGGATTCATTAGGAATGTCAAGACAAAAGGACATACTCTAGAAGGAATTATATAGGCTAAATGAACAAGCTATCCCAGAAAAGGTTGATAATGTTTTAATTATGAATAGGCACCCTTCCATAATAGGCCAAGCAAAGAAAGTTGAAAAGGTTCCTCCTTTTTACCTATCTTTAGTCATTGGAGATTTCCTAATTCATAATTACATTATTGATAGTGGGGCAAAACCTTAGTAATGCCCAAATATATAGCAGATAAGTTGGGACTCAAATACAAGGAGATGACCAAAGGAGACCTGCAGCTAGATGGATCACTAACTAAGACACTAGGAGTGGTATGATGCTTGAATCTAACATTGCACACCTATCCAACTTTCTCAGTTCCCCATGATGTGGTAGTGGCAGATGTTCCTCCCTACTTTTCTATCTACTTGTCTAGGGATTTTACATCTAAAATAGGTGGATACCTAGCAACAAATTGGTCTTACATGGTTTTTAGAACCAAATATGGGACAAAGGTCAAGATTGAGTCAGAGCCAATCCACAGAGATCATTTGGAGTTATATTCACTCAAAGTGGTGAATGTCAGCTATGCATCATTGATGAAGAAGAATTCAAAATGGACCAATCTCTGCCCTCTGCCCTTAAAGGAGTTGCTGACCTACTCTTAGATGAATGGGGAAGTGACAACTTTGAACATGACCCATATAAGTTCATAGAAGAGGAAAGAAAGATGAAAAGGTTCCTCCTTTTTACAAAGAAAGATGAAAAGGTTCCTCCTTTTTACCTATCTTTAGTCATTGGAGATTTCCTAATTTATAATTGCATTATTGATAGTGGGGAAAACACTTTAGTAATGCCCAAATATATAGTAGATAAGTTGGGACTCAAATACAAAGAGATGACCAAAGGAGTCCTACAGCTAGATGGATCACTAACTAAGACACTAGGAGTGGTATGATGCTTGAATCTAACTTTGCACACCTATCCAACTTTCTCAGTTCCCCATGATGTGGTAGTGGCAGATGTTCCTCCCTACTTTTCTATCTACTTGTCTATGGGTTTTACATCTAAAATAGGTGGATACCTAACAACAAATTGGTCTTACATGGTTTTTAGAACCAAATATGGGACTAGGGTCAAGATTGAGTCAGAGCCAATCCACATAGATCATATGGAGGTATATTCACTCAAAGTGGTGAATGTCAGCTATGCCATCATTGATGAAGAAGAATTCCAAATGGACCAATGTCTACCCTCTTACCTTAAAGGAGTTGCTGACCTACTCTTAGATGAATGGGGAAGTGACAACCTTGAACATGACCCATACAAGTTCATAGAAGAGGAAGGTCTTGGAATTTATTGCATGCATGAAGAGGGTACTCTTGTGCCAAATTTGATGAAGGAAAACCAAGAGAGCTTAGGTTTATGGCAACTCTTCTTTGATGGGTCAAGAAGCAAATTGGGAGCTGGTGGTGGAGTAGTGCTAATTTCACCCTTAAAGGAGAGATACTTCTCAACTTTTAGATTCCAATTTTCCTGCACTTACAATGTTATAGAATATGAGTCTCTCATTCATAGTTTGGAGTGGGCAAGAAAAAGAGGAATTAAAGAATTACAGGTTTTTGGAGACAGTCAGTTAATCATGAATCAGCTAAGAGGCCAAAATATGATAAAGAATTCCTTGCTTAAGTCTTACAAGCACATGGTATGGGACTTAGTGGAGATTTTCCTTGCCTTCAATGTTAATTCCATTCTAAGAGAGAAAAACAAGCAAGTGGATAGACTAGCAGTAGTTGGTACCTAATTTGACATTCCTAAGGAGATAGGCTGAGACAACAGTCTATGCCATTTAAAAGTGGTAATCAAACCTTCTGTGCCTGATAACATCACCAATTGTCAGGTGTTTGATAGTGATCAAAAAATAGTGTTATTCTTGTAGGAGGAGGTTAAGTTTGCTTCCAAGAATCAAGCTAATGAACAACACTAGTATGGTGGCCAGATTACACAGTTGAAGAACAACAAACTTCACAAAGGCTTGGTCACTCTCAAAAGTATCTTCAATGAGGATAACCAATTGAAAAATGACAAAAAAAGCATCACAACCAAGAAAGAAAACTATGAAAAAGTTGAAATATTCAAGAATAGGCTATTTGCACTTGGGAAGGTATGTACAGATGATGAAAGGCATGCTTTCATTTTGTTGTGCCAAGAATTTGCCTATGTTTTCACTTGGGAGTATAGTAACTTAAAGGGTTTTGACCAAAGCTTGGCCCAACACACCATTGAGCTGGAGGAAGGCACCAAGCCCATTAAACAAAAACAAAGGCCTATCAATCCAAAGATTGAGCCTTTCATGTGGAAGGAACTCACCAAGCCAATTGAATCCAGGATCATATTTCCCATCAAACACTCTTTTTAGTTGACCAATCTGGTCCTTGTTAAGAAAAATAATGGGGAGATCAGACATGTGTGGATTTTAGAGACCTTAATAGAGTCTCATTGAAAGATCACTATCCTCTCACAAGTATGGAGTAAATCCTCAAAATGGTGACATGTAGCAAATATTTCTCCCTCTTGGATGGGTATTCAAGGTACAATCAAATTCTAGTGCAAGACTATGATTAGTACAAGACAACCTTTACTACTAAGTGGGGAATGTTTGCTTATCAAAAAATGCCATTCAAATTGTCAAATGCTAGAGCCACCTTTTAGTAAGCCATGGACATGCTTTCTAGGGCCTTATAAATAAAATTGTACTGGTCTATCTTGATGATGTGACAATGTTCTCTAAGGAGTTAGGCCAACATTTAGAACACCTTAGGCAAATCTTTGAGAGGTGCAGAGAGTTTGGTATCTCTTTCAACCCAAAGAAATGTGTATTCTCTATCCATGAAGGTAAACTCCTTGGCCATGTTCTTTTGAAAGAGGGTTTGACCATTGATCCAGAAAGAGTTTGTGCCATCCTAGCACTATCCTTGCCTAAGCACAAGAAAGGACTACAAAGTTTATTTGATAGAATAAATTTTATTAAGATATTTATCCCAAATTTTGCTGAGATAATCAACCCACTGACCTCCATGCTGAAGAAAGATGAATTGTTTACATGGATAGCTTAAAGGAAGGATAGTTTTGAAGAGATCAAATAGGCTATCACCTAGTCTCCTACCTTGATCAATCCTAACTTCTATAGGGATTTCAACCTTTACACCTTTAGGAATGAAGAGGTAATCTCTACCATACTTACCCAAGCAAATGATGAAAATTTTGAACAACCACTTTTGTTCTTTAGCCAAGGTCTATAATGTTTTGAAATCTTGTATACATATGTTGAAAAGTAAGTCTTTGTGGTCATATGAAGCTTGAAGAAATTCAGACATATGTTGTTAAAAAATAAGGTTCATCTCATGGTGTCACATCCCAACATCAAAGATTTCTTGATCAACCATGATCTAAATGAAAAGAGAGTGGGATGGATCACCAAAGTAATAGAATATGATGTGGATATCAAAACCACCAAGCTGGTAAGGGGAAAAAGCCTAAGTGAACACCTTGATAAAGACCTCAAATAGTAGAAAGAGGACATTTTGATACTCTATGATGAAGCTACAGTAGAAGAACCAATAGTCATGAGGGACTAGACATCAGACATGACACATTTCCTTCTCATCGATGAGTGCCCATAGGGCCTTGTTAGGACTAAGAGGAGGTATTTCAGACTTCAATCTCTTCCTTATGTCTTGATTGATGGGGTTTTGTTAGAAGCTATTTTTTGGGAGAACTTTTGAGATGCATAGACTCAAGTTAGGTTGACAAGGTACTATCCAAGTTTCATGACAGACCAGCTGGTAGTCACTTTGCTCCTAAGCCTATAGTTACAAGGATTATGAGGGTTGGCTATTTTTGGCCCACTTGATTCAGAGACACCCATGCCTAGTTATGAAAGTTCCAAAAATGTGCCCTCTTTGATGGAAATCAATGACTAGTTTTAATTCCTCTACAACCTATTCAAGTAGAACAACCATTCATACAATGGGGCCTAGACTTCATAAGGATGATCAACCCTCCTTCTAGTGCTAACCACAAATAGGTCTTGATTGCTACATACTACTTCATGAGATGGGTAGAAGTGATTTATTTGAAAGAATCTAAAGAAAGTGTAGTCTTAGACTTTTATGAAGGCCTGGTGACAAGGTTTGGAGTCCCAGCTACCATCATCTTAGATAACACATTGTCTTTCTTGGGAACCAAAACAATTAAGTGGGCATTAGGATATGACATCTACCTTAGCACTTCTTTCAACTACTAACCATAAGGAAATGGGTTGGCTGAGTCCACCAATAAGAATATGATCAAAATTATCAGAAGGATAATGGAGGAAAATTAGAGAACTTGGCATGCTAAGTTGAAAATAGCCTTATGGGCAGATAGGGTCACTCCAAACAGGGTAGTTTTCAATTCACCATACACTCTTGTGTATGGAAGGGAAGATAGACTTCCTATTTCACTTGAATTTCCATTTTTAGATCTTGCTCATCAATTGTAATTAGAAGAAAGTGACAATATGGAGGTTAGGCTTTATGAATTGATGGAGCTTCAAGAGATAAGAGACCAAGCCATGGTTTTTATGACCAGCCATCAATGGTAAATGAAGAAGAACTTTGATAATAAATCCTCACAAAAAAGCTTCTTTGAAGGTGATATCATCTTAGAATGAGAGGAGGACCAAGCTGAACTTGGAAAACACACAAAGTTTGACACCTTATAGAGTGGTTCATATATCATCACTCAGTGCAAGTAGCATAATGCATTCCAACTCTCTAGGTTAGATGCTGGGGAATTGCATATCCCAATTAATGGGATATTTCTTAATCATTGTCATTGAGCCTTCTCTCATCATGTACATATTTTTCCTATTTTTTCCTATTTCCCCTAAGTGCTTTTATGCATGTTCATAGTTTTTAGACTTGTGTGTGTTTTGTTTATTGTTTGGGGGGTAAAATATTCATGATTGATAATTTAGTCTCTCAATTTTATTATCAACCTTCTAGACTGTGTTTTGACTCCGTGCCAAATGGACTTGTAAGCCACTAGTTTTTCTAAAGCATAATAGGCATGCTTCCCCTGAGAATCACCAAATCTGTTAACCATTTTTGGTTCTATAGGCCAAAAATTGGTCTCTTTTCCTTCCCTACTATACTAAGCAATCAGTCTTTGATGTATTCACCTTACTTCAATTATGTCCTTCCCTTTTGTAATAGCCATATTTCTATAAAGAGCCAAGTGACTCAAGTCTTGAGATGTTTCAAGTTGATCTGGAGGCTTATTTCACTTTGGGCTATTGGTTTACATAAGCCTTTTGGCAAAGGAATGGGCTAGTTTCAAAGGATACAAGTCTTTTAGTAGGCTCCGAAGGACAAGTGCCCTTATGGAAGGCAGGTAAGTGATAAATTGAACCATTCAAGCAGGCTCTGTAGGGAAACTTTGGACCCAAAGTGTCCTTATGGAGGGCATAGAGCACCTTTGGAAAAATGAAAAGGCAAAAGGTTGAAAGGTAAGTTTTTATTTAGAGAAAATATATGCAAAAGACAAAGGATTTCTTCAGACTTTTGTCTAAATTAAATCCAAGGAAAAACCAAAGGTTAAATTCCTTTAGACAAAGTGCCCGGAGGAATTCCTTCAGACATTTTGTCTGAAGAAATTCACAAGGAAGAAACTAAGGCAAATTCCTTTGGACAAAAGCCTGAAGGAATTCCTTTAGAATTTTGTCCAAAGGAATTTATCAAAGGAAAAGACCAAAAGAAAGGGCCAAGACTTTGAAGGAAAGATTTCCTTCAGGCAAAATGTCTGAAGGAATTCCTTTAGACATTTTATCAAAAGGAATTGAGAAGACAAGGGAGCCTGAAGGGTAAGTGCCCTTATGGGGGACTCTTAGCTATTGAAGGGGGTCTTTTCCTTTTTTTTGAAGGGGAACCTTCCCTTTGGGAAGGTTCATTTTGTAAAGGATGAATGAATTACCAATGATGATGATAGGCCTGAAGACATCAACTTCATCATGATGAACTAGCCATTGGTAGTTTAAATACCTGGTGACATCCACACAAATGTCAAATTTAGAACAATGAAATATCTATTGGTTTTTGAATAGTGATAGGCTCGTAGACATCAATTTTGATGGGATGCATTAGCTACTAAAGAGAGACCAAAGAGACAATTCCTTCAGGCAAGTGCTTGCAAGAATTCAATAGCATGGACCCAAAGGAATTCAAAGGGTACAAGGCCACAAGAAAACTTAGTGACCCATCGAGAAAGAATCCCAAAGAGTTAGGAGGAGATGAAAGATATCCCTGAGGGCTGAGTTGCCAGAAAAAGACAATGGCCAATCATAGAAATGAATAGAATAGTCTAGGTGACACACATAAAGCATTGGTAGAGAAGTTATTATTGTGGATGAAATAGTCTCTACTTAGTGGTCATCAAAGAGCACAAACATTCAATAGCATGGCCTATTTTTCTTCATCTAAGCTTTGATAAGCAGATAGTTGCATAAGTTTCATAAAGAGGGGTGGCCTTATCATTCAAACAATCAAGTGACCCATGCTTTTAAAATGACATTTAATATGGTTTAAGCACCAAAGTCAAGACTTGCAACATATACAACATGGTTCCTTCAGTGGACTTCCTTCTTCCTAGGTGTTTAATGTAGTATAGGTTGCTTGTTCTGGAAGGCACCAAAAGTCTTTCTCTTTATGCTATATATTGTAACCTCTTAGAAGAGAAAATATATATCTCACTTGTGTAAGGTGAAGCCCTACCAAATTTTACCTTTGAATCAATAAAATGTGTTTTACCTCTATCTGACTAGTTATACTTTAGAGTAGTCTATGTATCAACTCTGTGTTTAGTCATTTTAGATTGATGCTTTCATATATTGATGCCAACATATCTAGTGTAGCCAAATAAATTTCTATAGGTTAATAGGAAGTGCTTCATTTAGATCACATAGACATAAAATGAGTTATCAGATAGTGTGTTTCTATAGCACCTATGGTAAGTTTATTTTCTTTGTGTCTTCATTAATCCCCCTATTAAATCTCCCTACAGTCTAATATTTTTGTCAGATAAAGTGTTTGTTTGCCCCCTTTTTGGTCTAAAGTGTTGATATAGCTAAGTAGATCTAAAATCATTTGGTGCATCACTGTTTAGATAGGTTTTATTATGGTTATATCCTTCTCCCTTTTCACTCCCCCATTATTAGCATTAGTAGTGAAAAACCTTAGAGATGCATCAAGGGGAGCTAGCCCTTATCTAGATATTCTTCCTTCAATTTTGCCAAGCCCACATTAAGAGGGAAGTCTCCATTGTGTTACATGGAAGAGATAATCCAAGCCTTCTTTCAAGGGTACAATCTACAACATCAATATTACATTACTTCTCCTTTATAATAATACAAAAATTGTACTATATTTTAAATTTATGTAGTTTTTTTATTAATACATCCTAACAATCCATATTAAAAGGGATTTTTGGGACTCTTAACTCAATTTTTAGATTTTTTTCAATGTTAGCATCTTTCAAAGAAGACCAATCCATTTGCATTCCCTTCTCCTGTATTGAAAAATTATCCATTGAAGAGGATTATGGAGCACTAAGATAAAAATACACATTTAAATCTTATTTTGGTATTTCCTCCATATCATCTGATCCACAATCATGAAATAGAATAAACTCAGGTCCTAAACATTTATGGTCTTTAGGAAGATCATGAACCTCTATAAAATATTGACAAAAGTTTCAATTAGATGTTTTTGAAGCATCCTTATTCCATTTCTCACTCCATAAACTATTGTGTGAATTAGAGGATAAATCACAACTTCTATAAAGATCAATGAAATTAACTTAATCATGGGAGTCTTTCCATTACTGTATTTGTCTCTATCTTGTACCAAAACTAGTTAATGGTAACTTACTATGAGCCAAGCTCTTTGTCAGATGTTTTGGGTTCATCTACTCATAAAATTGGATTTTTTAGATGTCCAACAATACCATTTCAATCCCAATCTGGCATGGTCTAGGTAATAAAAGTGTAAGACCCTTTGAATTTGATTCAAACCCATCATATATTAACCACCCATGCTGCACAAACTATTTGACAAAATGCTTCAATGAAATTTGCCTATGTGGCTACATTTACCTATCCACTTGGCATCAACAAAGAGGATTTTGGAAAAATGTTTTCAAAATTATAGACATGGCTTACACTTTCTCAATGCATTTTCTTTCAAAAATTTGAATTAGCAATCTATGCCCATAACTTTGCACTTATTGATTGCCTTTAATTTTAAAGTAGCCATGGATTTTCAACAACTAGCATGTGAACTATTTGACAAATTGTCCCAAATATAATTTACATTCTCTAAGTTGAATATAATCTAATATACCACATAGAAACTCAAGCCTATTGAGTCCATTTTATTGATAATTATTTTGAATTTACAATCCTGGAGTAGATGCCTCACTTATTCATTATATATTCCTTCATTTAAACAATAACCATTATACCTCATCAAATCTTCCTTCTGAGATATCTAGAAAAGTTCACTAAGTTCTTGTTAATTGACTCTCATCTCCTTATTAGAAGCACTTATAAACTACAATTTTACTTTAACCATTCAAACTAGCATTCTACACCCCATTAAAAAACTTCTCAATATCTTTTACCTCCTATAATTACTTCCTAAATGAGATCTTATAGGATCAATATTAGAGCTTGATATTTTATTATAGCAGATATGAATAAGCTTCGGTTACTCTAGATCATTTCATTCTTGCATGGGCATAATTTATAAAATCACAATTCTCAACAAACACATTTTCACATCATCAACCAAGAAAGGATCCATTTGACCCATAATTAAATGCATCTATGTAATGGTCTTACACATTTTATATGATTCAAGATTAATATCAATATAAGTCCAATAGACCTTTCAAAAATATTCATCAAACTTATATATTACAATCTTTATCTTGTATTTTTCCATACATAACCATAGGATAGACAGATTTGCCTACAATATATAGATCAAATCTCCTCCTAATTATATGAATAAGAGACATTGTTTATGTTGAATACAAGGTTGGAACAATTGGTATAGATGCATGTAAGAATATTTTGAGTTGTGGATGAAAACCAAAATATATCCCAACTTGAGGACAACCAATTTAATGAAATATTGATACATGTTAGTTCTCATTTGTTGTGTCCATTGAAATCCATCAAGAGGATTCACAATTTCAAGATAAAATGGAAATTCTTAGCCACACCATGATCTCCTTCTCGATGATAATTTCACAACATTTATCTATCCTACGAACTATGACAACTTCCATATTAAATCTTTTTGGTTTTATAGGTAAAAAATTTGAATCATTTACCTTCACCACCACAACACCAAATATGTTAACCACCTTCACAAAAAAATCTATGTACACTATCATATTCCCTGTTGCTTGTTTATGAAAGCCTTCTAATGTGAATTATAGACATAGTTGTATATGAAACTAATAAAATCATGTTTGATGGGTAATATTGAACCTAAATTTCCCAATACTCTACTCCCTATGATGTACCATTAACTACCACATATTGGTGGATCATTGATGCATCACCAACCATTAATATTATTATGCCAAACATATACAACACTCATTTTACAAGATCAGTTCCCCATTCATATTTTATTAATAAGTCAATATCAATAGAAGGAATATCAATCCCTCTACTTATAAACTTAGTGGACATCAATAGAAGGAATATAAATACTTCTACTATAACTCTGATATATATTTTGTTTCACATGCAAAAATGTTTTTATTTTTATTTTAAGGTGAACAACCTCTTCCTTGAGCACAACTACTTCTGTAAGAAGCTTTTATGTCTTTGGAAGAATGATTGGAGGAAAACAAGGTAGATCACTTGGAGGTCCTATAAGTTCTATTTAAAAATCTCAAATTAAATTTTACTCATGCCTTATATTTTTATGTATTTATCCAACATCTTTGTATGTCTATCCAAGAGCTATAAAAAATATCTTATAAACAGAACCAACTATCAAAGTTTTTAATCTATTCATTATCCTTCTAACCATTCTCAAATGTCATAAATTGGATGTAGTCAATATCACCACAAAAAAAATATAGGAATTTATTGGGCATGTAAAGATCTCCCTGTTTTTCCATTGTCATCATTAGTTACCTTCACCTTAATTTCTTGAAGTTGCCTCTACCACTTGAGATACTTGATATCTTGTGAAACATGATGTACAACTAATAAAAAAACTCTAAATTTCATTATGATTGATGTATTAGTCCTTGTAAATGATATTCATACATTTTAATAGTCCCATAAGGCAAAGTTTCATTACCTACCTCTTTATTTCTTTTAAAATAAAATTATTCAATCAAAAATACTTTCAATTCCATAATCTGTGACTACATACAAAAGAAGATTGTTTGGCTTAAACATTATTTTAGTGGGGTTGGTCTTTAGATAAAAGACCAATTAATAATCCTTGACTGCTTTCAAGAGATTATTTAATAAAATGTTTTACTACAAATACAATACTTATGACAGTAGAACAATAAAATCTAGGGGTACCACATGTCTTTATATCAGTGTGTATGTCAACCCTTGATTCAAGTTTATTTTAACTTGATTCTCTTTATATTCCTATAACACAAAAATATTGAGAATCTAATGTAGGAAACACAAACTTTGAACCAAGAATGAAAATGTTAAGTATGAAAATACTTTGGCTTGTTCTATCATAGTTCATGGGCCTTTCAATTGTCCATAAAAATTAAATAATTCCATCAACAAGACTCATTGGTTACCAGACATTTTGGGTCTAGGTCAAGAGGCTAGGAGTCTTATTTAAAACTACAAAAAAATAATTCATGAAGATAAGAATATTATTTAAATGAAATAATTAGAATCTAAAATCTTTTTCAAACTTCTTTTTGACTAAATTCATTGCACAACTGATAATATTGATATTTCACAAGTCCATTCTCCATCATCAAGTATTACACATATACATACCATGACAAGTTGGAGAAGGATATTATGAAATGTTATAGTACTACTAAGAAATTTCTTTGTCTTGGATTTAAAATTATTCTCATTATTATGACCAAAATAATTTAAATGGGAATCTGATTTAAAGCATCTAAATTGGTTTCCATCCTTTTGGGCAATATTAAAAAGAAAACATAACAATGAATAAAGTGAAAATGTAACTCCTTCTCTATGATCATTTCAATAATTTCCCATTGGTTTATGAAACAAAGTCTTTGTTTTCAATAACACAACCAATAGAACACCATGCCATATAATTATGAATTATGCAAAATACATGCACACCTAGAGTACACATCTAAAGTACATTTGTCTTTCAAATTCTTGATGCAATTTCAAAACAATAGGTTCACCAGTAAAGATCACAACTATCAAGCACCATGCGGGATCAAGAAAGAAACATGAGGATAAACTTAGGGAAAAACCCACAAAACCAAACCTATGTTTTATTGAACACTAACACACATAAAAAAAATGAAAAACATAAGCCAAAATTATGCAAAAAGGGAAAGTATTTACAACAGAATGGAAAACAAATCATGACTAAACAAAACCATTTCCTAATTGAGCAAAGTATGAGCCTTTGTAATATTTTTTTTTCAAAATTAATACATCACATTAAAAAAAAAAGAGTAAGGAAAACAATGTGTTTTTAATTACATTAATGGGGAAGACATGAGGCATGGGAGGGAAGACAAACATTGATTCAAACACTTGGTCTTGCACAACTAGAATATAGAAATTATATGCATTTTGTTCATAAATGAAGGGTATTTGCATTGATTTCAAACTTTAAACATGAAAAATGTGAGACATACCTCCAATACCTTCATCTCTTGGATGCTCTTGTGATTATTTAACCATCAGTGGTTGGAATGAATCTCCCATAGGCACCTCCATGTATGGGATAAGGACTAAAACTTCTTGAAATTCCAAATGGATGGAAATTTATTAAAAATTACTTCTTTTTTACTCTTAAAATCCTATTATGTGATTATGTTCAACCTCATTTCACACTTTTTATTAACCTATATGAATCCTACTACCTTCACGACTCACTTCATGCTTTTGAAAGGTGGCTAAATTTTCCTTTGCCGTGCATTGTTCTGCTTGAGCTGAAATTTAGCATGGGAAAATTTATTTTCATTTTACATGCAAGGCACCATATAAGATTTTCAAAAATTTAACTCTTATTTTTTCATCAATAATATCTTGAATAGGATCTTCTTTGAAAGCTAGTATAAAGAGAAAGATATTTTTTATTGTATCATCATTTTCATAAACATGATCAACCCCTAATTTGGGATCTTTTGAAACATTTACCTCTTTTTTTATTCCTTCTATCATCCAATGTTTTCCAAGTATGCACATTATTATTTTAGCTAAAATATTTTCATACCTACAACTAAAATTAGACCATGGGTAGCACTTTAAAAATCAGAAAATAATAAGCATGGGTTGTGCTCCATCATTTCCAAGAATATTTTTAATAGAGTCACCAATCTTATCTTTCAAGGGAAGATTTCCTTCTAATTTCAGGAACCAAAAGGCACCTTTTTTATCCCCATTAGTGTCACCAAAAACTATTAGTTGAAAAATGGACACTTTTGGTATTTCTTGGTTTGTGACTCACCCAATGTGAAGTGACATTCGTTCACTAATAGTTGGAGATATCACCATAGAGAATGGTGATTATCCTCTAAAATTGAGAGGGATAATTTCATCATATGATATGAATAATTTGGGGGATTTTTGTGTAATTTTTACCTGAAAGCATGAAAGAAAACAAAACATAAAAAGGGATAAAAGAGGAGAAACCCACAATGGGATAAAAGTGGAGAACCATCAAGATAACTCAATAACAAATAATAGAAATGGAATTTCTTCCTCTTACACAAAAATTAATATAGAAACAATGAAGGTTTTGGAAACACAAGGCATGCTTGTAAGAATAAAGTCTCCTCACAAACCCAATTTTACACATTTAGTACGAAGTTCCATTGAGATCAAACATGTATAATCCCATGGACATCAAAGAAGCTCATGCATAGGGGATCTTAATGCAAAGTTTGGGAAACACCATTATTGCATATAATCAGATAATTAAAAAAAATTAATGTAGATTGTATTCAAAAATATGAAATCATAATTCATAAACAAAAAACATTAAAATCCATAAACACCCAAAAGACTCTCACCTTCTTGCTTGAATTTAATTTCTCCAATCTATAAATAACATGAATCCACAAAGTTGCAGCTTACTCTCTCCAAGGGATTGATTAAAAAAAACCTTGATAAAACCATATTTGTCTTTTTTGTACAATACTTTTCCTTTGTAAGATGAAGATCCCTTCATTTGTCTCTATTTTAATTTTCTTTTATTTAGGCAAATTCACAATATAAAAAAGGGATTTTCAATTTATATTTGCACACAAATATTAATTTTAAAAATAATTAATATATATAATTACTAAAAATAATATAGTCATTTAATGAAATTAATTAATGTTAATCAATTATAAAATAATTAATAATGTAATTAATCCATTAGTTTCTCATCAAGCCCATAATAATAAATCTGTAACTAACTACTTGTGAGATAATAAAATATGATGCCTTATCTATTGGGTATGGATTCATGTAAAACATTACAAAAAACAAGACAATAGGCAAAAAAATGATGAGAAAATATAAAAATTTGGTACTAAAATTTGGATGACCAAATTTCACTATAACAAGCCTATAATAACCCATGGAAATTTTGATACAATGGAATTTATTTAAACAATGATAGTGCCACCATCTACAATCATGACTTAAAATTATGGATTTAGATAAACAAATAAGTTTAATCACGTTTCAAATTTAATACTTATGAAGTTATGTGTATTCTTTGAGTCAATCAACACTATCACCTTCTATATCTTTAGGAAACCCAAGATTTTGATGGTTTTGGGGGTGATAATACTTGAAAGAATTTGTAATGAGAGAGTTGGTTGGGTATATTCCATTTCCTCCTCTGTCCCATCCTCATCCTCACCTACTACTGTTTCATCCTCCTATTCTTAATTGGCACCTTTAATGTGGAATAAGTCATTCTTAACACATTTATGTCATTTACTATAATTTTTGTCATAATCAAAACATAACCTTTTTTTCTCATTTCACTTCAATTCAATGAGAATTCAATCTTGTATGCTAAGGGAATGATTGTATTGGGATAATATATTGTATGCTAGTAGTTAATACCCATCATTTAATCAAATGTATTTCCTTTGCCCTATGTGTGATGTCCATAGATTCTGATACTAAATTTGCATTAAAGATGTTAACATTGAGTTGGATGTTATCCTTGAGCCCATCCAAGATTAGGTCATTTAGGATTTTTTTCTCTGATTTCATCCATGTGTAGGACATTTTTTAAAATATTTAATATATTCCTTGATGATACCTTTAGTATCATGTTATACAAACTTGTATTTAAACTTGGATTGTTCTAGTTGGGATAACATAAGTGGCCTGATGGAAAATTATTATATGATGGCATTGTTTACATATTCTCCATGATAGTTCTCATCATCACATTGAATTTTATCATAGTTCTATTCATTATGTCCATGTCTCTTTTGAGCACATGAATATATTATTTTTTATCCATGTTTTTAACATCTTCCTTTAATTGGGTAAACAACTAAGAAAAATTTGTATTAAAAGTTTCAAACTCCATTTATTTCTTCATAGGAATTTTTACTTTATTATATTTCCATATTTAAAAGCCTCTAGTGTTTGAATAGGCCATGCAATAGCTCTAGGGTGTAGGGTTCAAGAATTCAAGGTTATGATTCAAAGTTTAGGGTTTTAGGTTAAAAAATAAGTGCACCATAGGATTAAATTTTTGTGATCATTTCAATAGATGAATCTAATAACTTCTATTTTAAACAAAGGAGACAAAAAAATCCATAATTATGTAAAAAATAAATTCCTACCAAAATGTAAGTTATGCTTTTTCCATCCTTTAGCTCACAAAACAACTGCTACATTAGATTTCAAAAACTATTTTACAAAACCTTACCAAATAAAAAATATGATACCATTTGTAATGAAATTGATTATATAGATCAAGACAATTAAAAACAATGTATATAAATATAAATGTAACTAGTATATCAATAATAATATATTTAAATAATAAGATAAGAATAGAGTAGATCAGACACACATAAGAGCATAGATAATTATGATATGATATGGTAAAAAAGTTATGCTAGGCTTAGATCAACCACACATATCTCCATACATGTTATAGGTTAAGGGTGTAGCACAATCATGGTTCTTATTGATCCTATAGAGACTCATATTTTACATGTAAAACCTTTGGTCATTAGTGTTTAAATGGAAGGAAAACAAAAACAAGGAATCATTATATATGAAAAAATTGAGTTCAATATGTCTGGCCTTCCTTTCTTTGAGACACTTGGATATGATATTGAAAATGTAACTCAAATTCACCTTCTTTGACTAAACATGTAACATTTGGATGTATTAAATTTACCATATATATTGGTCCCAAAACATGTCCACCATTATTTTATGTTATGACATCCTTGTTTCCCTATAGTTCTATATTGGGAACTACATGGTTACAAATGATGAATGCAACACCTGATAGTCCACATGAGTATATTACATTAAAATTGTAATGAAATTAACTATATAGATCAAGACAATTAAAAACAATGTATATAAATATAAATTTAAAGAGTATATCAATAACAATATATTTAAATAATAAGATAAGAATATAGTAGATCAGACACACATAAGAACATAGATAATTATGACATGATATGGTAGAAAAGTTATGTTAGGCTTAGATCAACCACACATATCTCCATACATGCTATAGGTTAAGGGTGTAGCACAATCATTGTTCTTATTGATCCTATAGAGACTCATATTTTACATGTAAAAACTTTGGTCATTAGTGTTTATATGGAAGGAAAACAAAAACAAGGAATCATTATATATGAAAAAAATTGAGTTCAATATGTGTGGCCTTCCTTTGTTTGAGACACTTGGATATGATATTGAAAATATAACTCAAATTCACATTCTTTTGGCTAAACATGTAACATTTGGATGTATTGAATTTACCATATATATTGGTCCCAAAACATGTCCACCATTATTTTATGTTATGACATCCTTGTTTCCCTCTAGTTCTATATTGGGAAATACATGGTTACAAATTATGAATGCAACACCTGATAGTCCACATGATTATATTACATTAAAATTTGAAGGCAATACTTATAAAATCAAAAGAGATAGAACCTCTAAAAATAAATATTTAAATAATCTAAAAATGGATGTTGTTTCATCTCAAAACTAAACTCAAATGGGTACCTAAGAAACAAATGTAAAAAAATAAAGGTCAACTAGGGAAGGAATAAATGACTACTAGTACATCTTTGATGAAAACTCAATTCATTTATACATATTGTTGTGTTAGATACATTAGTTCAAAGCATAATAATATTTTGAAAACATCATATAATTTTAAGAAAGAATCAAATAAACATTAATATATTATCCATATCAACCCTTTAGGAGTTGATGGTATCAATGGTTAGCTTTACTAACATATTTTATGATCAAGCACTTCATCCTTTATTCACTTAATGGATATGGGACTTACATTATATAATTATTTCATATATTCACTACTAGCTCCAAGGAAATTGTGGTGGCATTTCCTTTTCCATCTTACATTGATTTGACTTCTACTTTATTGAATCATCATTTTTATTTGAATATATGAATTTTAATGACTTATTACCATTTGGATTTAATTTTTTCCTTTATAATTTTTATTTCCAAGATTTTTATTTCTCAACATTTTATTTTAGTTTATTTTTTATGTGGCATGTGTGGTCTTGATTTTCCTTGTCTTATTTGGTCACCATATGTCCTTGTAACCTTTGTTTTCCATGATCCATATTGTACAAGTATTTCCCTATGTTTCCATGATACACATCGCACATATACAAAAAAACATTCAACTTATATTTATATATTGTATTAGATGTTATAATTGTGCTCGCATTGGCCATATCTTACCTACATAAGGGGTAAGACATTTAAAAAATCATAAGACACAAAAATATTGGAAAACATAATAAATAAATAAAAATATCCTTTATCTTTGTTGATTGGTACATATCATGCTTATCTACATATGTTATAGGGTTACATATACATGTTAAACATGTTCTTCTCATGGTATTATCTGATTGGTTAAGATGTATGATATATCATTTTTTTGTGCTCATGTAATTACAAATGATATGTGGATATATATTCCCACACATTAGGGAATTCTCACATTGGTGGCATGCCTTATATCGAGGACTTATTTTTACACTAAATCCCAATTTATATCCTTCATAATTTCTCTTAATCATATAGAACTACTTCTAAAAACTATACATATCTTTCTCTTGCCTACATCTTGTGTATTTGTCATGTAGATATATATGTCTTATTTTTCCATATGATGCATACATAAATGCATTGTGTGTTATTTTGTGTGCCCTGTGATTTATCAATTACCTGCATGTGTGTGTTTCACATTGATGTATTTTTCAATGTGTCCATATAATATCATTTAGTCATCATGTCATATTGTTTCCATGTAATTTTGTGCTTGTTTGATGTTTTACAATTTCTCTATGAGTCATTACATTATTGTGTGTGTTATGTATTGTAATATCTAGCCCTCCTATGGGGCATGTTATTACATTGGGGAATATTTTTTTCTCTAATTATATATCTTATGACCTATATCTTTCCATTTATGGAAACAAATTAGCCTTCTTCCATAACCTAATATTACATATATCTTTCATTCCCAAAATTTTCTACCTATAAATTGTCATTGGGGGTATCATACCCACATATTCTTCATGATTTCATTGATTATACCATATGATTTCAAAAATTCCATAGTATTACATTGGTTTATACCTACATTAATTATTAACTCTGGGGGAATCATACCCATGTATTCTCATTTAACCTCATTAAAAATATCATTCATATATGGACCTACCTTACCCATATGCCTTGTGATCCTACATTAGATATATACATATGATCTCACTTGCCCATGTCCTTATTACATATTGTGACATTATTTTTATTATACTTGATACATGTATATCAACATATTATACACATTTGGGGTATATATTTTTATTTCCTATCCTTATCTATACCATAACCTACACATTTCCATTCAGGGCATTATACCCATGCCTATCTCATGAGATTAGATAACTACACACACACACACACACACACACATCTCCATTGGCACATCCTACCTACACACTCTCCTAAATATTATTATCCATATTTTATGCCTATAGAGCTTAATACACCAATGTATCTATTGATCCTACATTAATTATATCAGGACCTACATTATCCTACTTATACCTAGTCACACGGGGACACTACATATTTATTGGGTATTTACATATACTACCCATTAAGGCATATATTCATTCCCTTATCTAGAATATATTGGGAATATTTATTTCCTATCATTATGTTTTCCTCCCATGAGGTCACATCTTTATATTGAGCTTGTTGGGTCCAACACACCCCATTACTTGAGTCTACACATGGTGACCCTCTTGATTTAGCATAACTATTTTATTTTTCTATTATTGTATACTAATATGAATTCATATTATTATTATAGTCACCATGGGGTGAAAGAATTATAAAGTGACTGAGGAGTTGATCACTGAGGTTACAGGTCTAAGCATGGATAGCATTAAGTATTTTAGCAGGTGTATAGACAAGGTAGAAGAGGATAAACTATTCTTGGAAGGAAAGGAAAAACTCTCCTATTTTAGTAGGTATTGTGGTTTCTTCTCTTCCCAAACCCTTTGATGATGTGGTATAGATGATGGTAAGATACATCACTCTTGAAGGTAGGTATGTTTTAGTTCCCCTTCACCACTTTGTGTTCTTAAATCATTTTAGAAAAGGAGCCTAGATCAACTTTTTGCATTTCATATTGATGTCTATGGAGAAATCATTCCTTGAGGTTCAACATCATTCTAGGGCACTCCCTCTTCACCAAAGGATTATAATCCTCTTTTACCAAAATTTCTTGAATCCTATCCCTTTTCCCAATAGTTCTCCTCCTACTAAATAAATTCAAACCATTCCCACTAACCCCATGGGGAAGAGAAAAATTCACTCCAAAATCCCTTTCTATACTTTGGGAGATGTCCCCCCTCTCCCAAAAGAGTTTTGAGAAGTTTAGACAAGGGTAAAAAATTAGAAGCAACCCACAGTCTTATTTAGATTTCTAGCCCTTCTAAGAAATTAGATGTGGGGGTGGAGGTTAATGAAAAACTTGCTAATTTGGAGGAGATTGATGACCTAAAGAAAGAAGTTAAGTAGCTTTCTAAGGCTACTGCTAAAAAATAGATGGCTATCTCCTCAAGCATTAGTAAGGACAAAGTGACTAAAATTTTGAAGAATCTCTATTCCTTTGAAGATATGATCTCAAACATAAAAAATAAATAAAAGGAATTGTAGACTATAATCAAAGCCATAATGGATTATATGTAATTTTAGGTCTACCAAGTTTGTGAACTTTATGGAATCAGTAAAGGCATTTGGCATAAAGACTCCTTGGCCCAAGTAATTAGCATTGTTGATATGTCTGATCCCTCAAATTCTACTACCATGAAGAAATTCAATGCCTTAAAGGACTTACAAAATAAAATTGAAGAGGTGGAAAAGTGATTTATTATGAGGTCACTACATAGTTGCTAAGTAGTTGATGCTTTGTCACTATTTTATGTTCTATTTATTTTGTTTCTTGTATAGATCATCTTTATTTTCCCTGAGATTTCACATCTATCAGATTATTCTTATTTTGGCTGGGAATGTACCCTACTTTTGCTAGGATTTGTATTGCATTATCTGGCTCTTGAGCCCTTTTGTACAAGGGTATAGTCCCTTTTAGAAAAACTATCTTCTGGTTTGTACTGATCATTTCGGCTATTAAGCCTTTTGTACAAGGGTATAGTCCCTTTCAAAAAAACTATTTACCATTAATAAAAAATATATATATTCATTTATTAATTCCACTCAATTTTTAGAGATTGGGTTCCATTATGGTATATAATTATTGTGTCAAGTCTATTTTGATGACTATAACATAGCTTAATTTAGGCATTTATTCATAGTGACTAGACAATCCTTGTCAAAGGTTCAAGTCAAATGTGATCTCTTATATGATGAGTTATTCCATAATTATCCTATCTATAATAATTATTTGTTACAAGTCTAAACTAATTCATTATATTTGTCATTTATTCAAGAGGTTTTGTGTTGAAGCATTTGCCTTGTGTTACATTGTTGAGTTTTTCTTATGTATTATGTCATGATTCATGCATATTCAATTCACATTCTATTATAAATGATCATTATATCAATTTTAAATATTTGTTTAATTGGTAAATCATTTTATTTTACTCACTTTCTTACTTATTCAGTTTAGTCTTTGTTGAGCTTAGGATTTACTTACATTTTTTGGGTTTTACTTGTAGGAAGTTTCATGTTTGGTTGAATCATAATTGTCTTTCATATGATTAATTTTGAGTAGTTATATGTTTTTCTCAAGAATTATTCATTCTTAGATGTGTTGCAAGAAAAATCACTAGGGGGGTAAATTAGTGATGCAAGCAAATCAACTTTAATTCCAATTATTAAAACTCTTAACCATTCAAAAAAATAATTTATGAAGCATATAAACCATTCATTGCAATGAACAAAGAAAACAATGCAAGATTAAAGCACTTAACACATGAATTATGTGGGAAACCCTCATGGGGGAGAAAACCCACTTGAAATGAGATTTGGACTACTATCTTATAAATATATTTATTAAATTTATATCAGCACAAACTGATCAAGGAGAACCCACCCCTCAATTTAGTCAATCACCCACTTGACCTTTAGGTATCACCAACTAGCAAGGAAGCTACAACCCCCTAAATGATCAAGCACCAACTCAATCACCTCCAAACTAATATCCAACTCTGATATAATGTCTTACACACCTGATGATAGTATTATATCTTTATAACACCTATAAAATTACCTTTATACCTCATTCAAGTGATGGTATTTCATACAAACACAAATTTGCCTCTTGCATAGGCATACAACAACTCTTTCTCTTTTTAACCCCTCATATGCATGATCATGACCTTGAGGCCATTATTCCTTCAGACTCTTATATTATTAGATGTAAATAAAGTCTTAAAACATCATAAATATTATTCATACACAACCTATACATTACTATTTCAACATATAATCAATGCACTTCTTCACTTTAGGTCATCTAGATAATTAGGCCTAATCATGCCTTGAATCAATAAAAACTTAATGATTGCCTTCAACACCATTGTCTAATCTTTATGAAAATTTATACATGTTATTATGATAATTTTCATTCCCTCATAAAATTATTCAAAGGATCATATTATTCACTTCATAACCTAATTATCAAAACCCTTGCACTCGGTCACCAAAGCAAAATAGGCCTAATAGCCTTGACACAAATCTTCTTACTTGCTCATGACCTACAACAAATAATGTTATACCCTCATCACATATTAAAAATGATTTTTTAATGTTTTTCATGGCATTTTACCCTTATAAAAATTAATATATAATTATTTTCACACACTAATTCTCTAACAAACACAATGAGGCCAACATTGCCTTCTACATATGCATTATTCCTTTTCCAATAAATTTTGGTTGGCCACTACACTTTACTTAAATATTAAGGCATATATACCACTTGTATAAACATAAATATATGTATTAGTACATTTTACATAAAATTTACATCCACTCATTAGGTCAGCCATGCTTCAAATGGCTCAAAATAACACACTAGGCTTAAGCAAGACCTAAGCAATTAGCCCTCCATTGGGCCACATACTACACTTAGATGCCAATATGTTCCATATGGAACTTATCAATGAAACAAACCAATTCAATCAATTTAACCTAATTCTCTATTATTCTTATTCATTCCCAATAAACATCAAATCATTTTCTCATACTCTAAAACCTCCATTAGGTCTTAAAGACCCATTAGGCTTAACTAGCCCAATAACAATGTCTTCACAAATGAGGATCAAACTACTTGAATAAAAAATTTCCATGTACAATAAACATATGTATTTAAATTTAAATACATAAATAACATCATAAAATTGATAATACACCTTCATTAATCCTCCAAAGTCTCATGAACACCACTGCAAGATGTTTACTCTGACCTGCAATAATTATAGTAAATAAAAGTCAACTTTGACCTATAATAACTTCACATATACGGACATTTATAATTAAAAATAAATTTTAGGATTATTTATATGTAGTATAATTCATTTTTTATTTTTATACAAATAATATTTTATCAATACTTTGTCTTCTACAATCATTTCTCTGCACCCTGTTTTATTCATAAAAAAACATAGTCAACTCTCACATGAAATAAATGTAATTGTATGACTAGTCAAATATCCTAATAAATTTTATTTTATATAAATATAATTCCTGTACCACTTTTAATTTTACACCAACATAAAATTCATCCATTATCAAAATTTATAAACAAAATACTACTAACTAGTTTTCCTTTGTTCACTTGATATTGCAAATTTGACTATAGAAAATAGTGAAATCTGCCTCGGTGACCAATTTTTCACCTTCATATATTTTGATACACATATTTTCATGAAATAAATTTTTTACCATATAAACTATTAAAAAATATAAAAAATCCCATATAACCACTTTCTTATGAAACATTCACACGTGTGAATTCTGACATCATCAATCTGCTTACTCAAGAAGTTCTACCAAGATGACTAAGATCACCTGAACCTTCACAATACTATTAAAATTGATTAATTTCACTTACATAAGTAACCCAAACACTATTTACAACTCATATTACCCTTGAAAACATGGTCAAACACCTTAAATAACTATACACATGATATGCACTCTCAAATCCACTTGGCCCACTTAGAACCTATCACTTTGTCATTAATGCATTATGTACTAATATCACCTTGACATCAATTAAAATCAATGAATCTCAATAACATTATCAAAAAAATCCCCATTTTTAATTTATGGGGAAATTTTTTTATAATGCTCTCTCCCAAAGTAAATAACTCCATTCTAAACTTTCTCCCCCTTTGATATTAATGACAAAGGGTCTCTTCCCCAACATGCCAACTTGATCTTTGGACTTGTCAAACTATTCATAGAGATTAGAAATATCCCCCTAGCATAATGATCATATCATATACCATATTATTAAAACATAGTCATCCATAAAATTACCTTAGGATTAAAACATCTCACATATGTTCCCCCTCACTCTATGCATACCTTGCATATTATCAATTGAAGAGAACATAAATCTCTCTAAATTTCTCCTTGATTATTCGCTTATGGAAAACATTCCAAAACTTCACATACTCCTCAATAAACCTAATTTATCTCCCCTAATAGTATATTCCATCTTAATAAAACCAAAATATTGCAAACATACAAAAGTAAACTCTTTTACAAGAACATACCTTGAATAGAGCCATCTTTATCCACACATAGGCTACCACAACTATCCAAACATCATTCATGAGACAACTATACAAAATTATAATATTATTGGGCCCAAATGACCTCTTTAAAATTTCTACACATATTCTCATATGAATCAAATAACCACAAATTATTTGAACAAAAAAAAACATGCTCAAAGTAACATAAACAACATGAACAAACTACCATGAATCCATGCTTATAAGAGATCTTTAAGATACCAACATGAACAAGCTGGCTCATTAGGCCATTTATGGATGAAATCTGATTGAATTCATACATTCATTCTACTAAAATTGGAACTTACCTTCCCAATCTTGGCCCTTCAAGGACCTCTCTCTTGTACAAGAAAAGATACTCCTTTCCTAGGTTACTTCAAAGAGATATATTACAAAGAAAGATACATAACTTGAAATTATCATACATTTGTACCAAGGGACTGAATATATCACACCATAAAATTATTAAAAAATTAATATCATAATTTTACACCTACTCACCAATTTTGGTAACCCAAATCATTGTATAACCCAAGATACACCATGTCAATGGTTTCTAGTGTTAAAACCCTTATACCAACCGAGGACACTCAAAGTATGATATTATTCCACAAACAACTTCATATATTTAAATCAATTATCACATTTATTAATAGGTGATATAAATATTTTAAAATATTGAAATCAATTTAAATAATCCATACTCAATTATATTCATATCAAGACAAAGAACATACCTTGACCCAATGACTAGTTTCTCACTTATCAACCTTGCAACACCATTCCGTGATGCTTTAAATGATTGAGTAATGCCTCTATGAAGCCTAAAATAGACACCTTACCTTCCAAATCACTTATAACACCTAAAACTTAGGATATTCCTAAGTCTCCATACTCTCACTAGTTTGCTTGTCTTTCCTAAGCCTCCTCATAAGCTTGATTGGCTCATCCATCTTCTCTTTGACTCCCTTGTCAATATACCCTGATAAATATTATTCTTGTCTTGCCTTCATATCTACCATAACAAAAAAACCATCTTGACTAATATTCTTATCAACTAATTCATTTTTGGTCTCAATCTGACTTCTCTTAATAGTCTTAGGTCTCCATATCCATGTATGACCTCTTCCTTGCACACTAGGAGCTCCATACACCTTGTTTTGCCTTGAGAACTCGTTTATCCTATTTTAAAATATTTCTAAATATGACCACATCTATAACATTTAAAACAAATAATATAATTCATACCTTTTTTGGATGATGGTTGTTATCTCCTTTTGACAAGTTACTTCTCCTTTTGTAATCTCTTGTAATGTGACCAAACTGATTACAAGTATAACATTAAACATGAGATAAATTGAAAAACCTCATGGAATTTGGATGCCTTTCTAGTATTCTCACCTTGTTATTCATGATATAATCCTTATTTACTTGATTTTACTTCTCTTGCTCAACCTTGCTCATTTTGAATACTAAATTATCATGCTCAACCTTGTTCATTTTGACCACTAGATTCTCATGCTCAACATTCAAGGATCCTAGATCAATTTTGAATTGATCACACTCATCCTTATTTGACCTCAAACTTGAATTTCTAGCCTCTAACTAATTTTTAAGATCATAAATAGTCATCTTATCTTCTTTGACTATTTCCGTCTTTATCTCAAACTTGGTTTTGAGATGACTCACCTCTCCTTCACATTCCATAGAGGACTTGACCTACTCTTTAAATTTTTTGATGATCTTTTCATATTCATATTCCTTGGAGTTATAGATGCTCCACCTTGTCTAAAAATAAATAATCTTATCATTAAGACCTTTTACCATCTATCTTAATTCTTGATTCTCTTTCCTTAGCTTTTTAGTCATTTTGTGCTTCAAGGACCACCTTCTAGTTGTCAAGCCTTCCTAAAGGACCTACTATGATACCAATTATTGGAAGCATAATCACTAAGGGGGGGTTGAATTATTGAGAAATAAAATCAACTTCAATTCTAATTCTTTAAATTATTAACCATTCAATAAAATCATTCATGAAGTATATAAACCATTCATTGCAATGAACAAAGAAAATAATGCAAGATCAAAGCACATAACACATGAATTATGTGGGAAACCCTCATGAGGGATAAAACCCACTTAAAAAAATATTTGAACTAATATCTTATAAATATATTTATTCAATTTAGATCATCACCAACTGATCAAGGAGCACCTACCCCTCAATTTAATCAAGCACCCACTTGACCTTTAGTTAGCACCAACTAGCAAGGAGGCTACAGCCCCCTAGTTGATCAAAAACCAACTCAATAGCCTCCAAACTAATATCCACCTATAATATGATGTATTACAAACCTAATGATGGTATTATCTATTTCTAACACCTAAAAACCTACCTTTATACCTCATACAAGTGATGGTAGTTTATAGAAACACAAATTTGCCTCTAGCATAAGTGTTTTACTAAATTTGGGATTTAATTTCCTAAATATTAAAGGGGTATAGATTAAGGGGAAAATTAGTAAATAAATGTGCCTTAATTAACCTACTAATTTATTGAATCTGGAAGTGCTTAATTGATTTATAAAAATAAAAAACAAGGAGATAGAGAATAAAACTTAGCTGATTTTGGGTTGAGACAGAGGAAATAGAGGCTACAAATTACTAATCTTGCTGGGAAAAATATCAAAAATAAGATTTAGAATATATTATTTACCTAGATAGGAGCACCAAAAATGGTACACCTAGAGGTCTAGCATTGTAGTCCAAGTTTTGGCATTGTAGTCCTTAGTGTCTGAGCTTTTTAAGCTTTCTGGGTTTTGTTTGTTTGCTCTGGGAGACCCTATTCTTGAAGTATCAAGTACTTATTATTTGTGAAGATCTATGTGTAATTTATTTTGTCTTTAAGTATCTTATTTCTTCTTCATTCTTGATAGAAGATCTTTAATCCAACTATAAAAAGGGGTTAGTGTGTAATATACACTAAACATGTGATCACACCCCGTGTGTGGGCACATTACCTATATACCAATACTCTGAAGAGGGATAAAGGTTAATGTATTTATCCCAATTTTAATGTGTATTATGTAATCCTATGTATAAAATTTAAGTGTATGTGAATTTGGGTAAGCTTGAGATGACTCATGACTAGTGCAGGATCTTGGATAGGCTAAAAATAAAAGTGGTTAGTTATATGCAGAGAATAGGAATATTTACTTGAGTGTGGTTTTAATATATATTTATCTTGTGCCTTTGAATGATTTTCAACCCTTCTAAATGACCTTTGAATGGGATTTTATAGAGAAACTAGTGATCCTAGGTTAGATGAACTCACATTAGGCTAACAAGGGAAAAGTTAAGGATTTGGGAAAATCTAACCATTTGAGGCTATTGTGGTCTTGGAAAACAATGCTAGAAAATGGACACCCTAGGTCCAAGTACTGTAGTCTAACTTATGATACTATTGTCTAGGGGGAAGAGGACCCTAGGGGATAGATATGTGCCTAGGAAAGGAGTCTAGGATAGTAGGTGCTAAATCTAGAAGGCTTCAAATGACTGGGAAATAGTAAAAACATGCCTAAGTGGGATATGTAAGTGAGTAGGAGAGAACTATGGTTTAGGTGTCATAAGTCATGCTCAAGTTGTACAAATTACATTTTAGTATGACTACTTTTTCCCCTACTTTATTCTAAGTATATAATAAAGTGAAATACTAAGATAATGGAAAAAAAGAGAAGCATACCTAAACTTACCTTTGAGGTTAAGCCCAAGAAGCTATGTGATGTTGGGTTGTGCATAGTGAGATCACATTATACTATGTAAGTCTTTTATGCTACTGAGTTGTGTTAGGTGATGATGGAATTATGTTGAACCAAGAGTTATATTATTGAATTATATGAGTGCTTAATCCCTTAGAAGTTGGCTTAATAATGCAAAGGCAAGCCCTTTCACTCCATCATCACCAACTATGTGAAGTTAATGAATCATGTGTGTGCTAATTGATTTCTAGATTGTGTGTCTAATCCCTCTAAATAGGTGGCTCAAGAATACAAAGGTTAGCTATACCTTCGGCTCCATCATTTCCCCATGATGTGAATCTGAATGAGAAAAACACCATTATAGATGAATGTCATATGAGATGGCTCATGGAGCTGCTACATGTGTTGTGATCTAAAAATGTTGGCATGAATAGTTAAATATAAATTAAAAACTAGGCCACTATTGTCCACTTCGAAAGATGGAGATTGGACTTGTATAGAATCCCCTTTTAAAACTAGAATTAAGGCTTAAGAAGCCACTTAATAACTTCGGTATGTAGGAAGAAAACTTGTATGAAAGTTTACTTGAATGTGATGATAACCACTTGTAGATGGAGTAAGGCATGCAACTACTAGGAATGTGCAAAAAAATGCAATAAACTCAGAAATAGAGAAGGCCCATGTGTCATGCATATTAACCCTAATAACTGGTGTCTAGAATATAGATTCTAAACTAAAATTTGTATCAACTATCATGTCTAAAATAAAAATTTAAACCCTCATGTCATGCATGATGCCCCCTGTAACTAGATTCTCTAAGCATAATAAATGCTAAAAACTACTAATTTCTAGATTGAATTGTACTGGCAAAACTATGACTAAACTCACCTCTCTATCTGATTCTAGAAAAATTGAATATTCTTCTATTTGGATAATAGCACTATAAACTAGATACTTTGGGGTCCAACACTATAGTCCCATTTTTAGCACTATTATCCAAAGCCAAAAATAATGACTAATCTAGATTATTTGTTATCTACCTGGTCTGGTTTATCTATGCCGAGTTTTAAATTTTAGACTATACTATTATGAAACTACTTTTTTGACCATTAGGAGCTCTGATATTTGTGATAAAACCCTTGTTTATTTCCCCCTCTTCTGAGGGTAGGAATGAAAACCCTATAATGACTACCCTCAGAAGAAGAAGCCCTACAAGTGTGTTAAGCTATGAAAACATTTGATATAACATTGATATACATTATCTCAAGATATATAAAAAGTTTTAGAGAGAGATTTTTATATCCACATGAGTATGCCTAAATAGATATAACAATGTAATAGGATGTGTGTAAGGGTAAACTAGAATTCAAAATGTTAGTTGTTAGTTGTTAGTGGCATGGAGGGATGGAACATGATGTCCATCATGGCATCCAAGAAGCAAGGTAAATGCATGATTAGAATCATGGAATTGCACATAAAGATAATCAATCAAGCAATAAGCATATAAATCAAGAAGCAAGAAACATGTGAGGGTAGACAAGGGGCCAAATAAGCACACAAGGCATATAAGACATGTTCAAATGCCACATACACACACAATGGGAACAATCAGAGATTGGCATAAGGGCCACAAGCACATGAAAGGCACACATAAAGGACATTGGAAAGTGTCCAAAGGCACACACATATAGATAGGAATAAAAGACATTGACAAATGTCCTAAAATGTAAGCAGGAAGCAAATAGGAACTGGAAAATTCAAACACATCTGGCTAATCAAAGTGAAGAGTGGAAGCATGCAAAGTACAAGAAATATAAACATGCATCTAATTATATAAAGCAAGAAGCAAGAGTATACAAGATATGTAATACAAGACTAATGTATATGTTATGAAATATAAAAGTGTGATATATGTGAATGGATGTTGATATAATATCTATGTAAGCAATTAAATAATGTACTATAAGAAGATGTGTAGAGTGTGTAGTGTAATAATGACATAACCTGGATGGTGTAGTCATGTAGAGTATGCCCCCATTGGGTAGATGTATCGATATATAACTAGAATGTAGAAGTAGGATGCCACCTTGATGGGTGGAGTGAATCAATCAAGGATCTAGATGCACTTCACACACTCAAGTAAGATTAAGTGAAGCCTAGTAATATAGATTAACTGATAAACAATAACATATAATAATGTAATATAAGTCTAGCATAATAGTTATCAATGTAAAACATATATGATGCATAGAATTAACATTTTTTGTATTTTTAAAATAATATAATATTTTTGTATTTTTAAATATTTGAGCTATGTAAAATCAAGTGGAAGAAACTATGTATAATCAATGCTGGATATAAATTTATATACAAACATCACATCATAATATAAGAGACTAGGCTTGGGATGGGAAGGGATCCTGAGATGGAGGCTGTTGGGAATAAAAATGGAGGAAAATATATTTTCCATCATCAAATGCATCAAGATCATAATCATAAGTATCATCATATTCTATAAACACTATGTGTGTGTTGTCATCAAATTGAAGATGAACTAATGGTTGATCTAGTTGTGGAGATGTTACTTCTACTCTTGGTCATTTAGTCCTATTGGTAAGTGATTTCATTAGAAGTGGTATTGGTGCTACTGGTGGTGCTCATGGTGTTGTAATATAAATAATGCCTCAATATTTTAGTTTATCTAATCATTATTGTAAAGATGTACATGAGTTGGTATTATGGCTGGTGATGCTATGAAAAAGGCAAAATAGGTTACCTTGTTTTTGTGATAATCTATTGATAGATCTATGTCATACTGTAGAAAGCTTGATCAATTTATGATCAAGTAACATTTGTAGTAAAATTTTTGGTCGATGATGTGTATTTATTATCTAGATTTGAATGACCATCTTTTTATTCATATAAGTAGCCATGTTAACTGTATGTGCCCAATGATCTGTTTGTGGTCATGAATATGGAGCATATCTTAAGAATGTGTCATGAGATGATGTAGGATGCTTAGTAAGTGCTCTAGAATCATCTTGGTATCCTCCTAGGATAAATGGTGTAAATTTTAATCCACATATATAATTATCTATGAGTGTGGGTGTTGTATCATCATCATCTAAAGTAGCCTAGGAATATGTATCAACATCATGTATGCAAGATAACTCTGAATTTACCACAAGGGGTAACTATGAAATAAGAGTCTTGGAAACTATAGTAGGAGAAGATGATGATGATATGAGAGTATCTATATCAACTTGAGGTGTTATATCTATGAGAGTAACTGGCACTACTAAAACTATTATTGGTGAAGGCATAAGTGTAACAGGTGTAGTTATTGTGACTATTAGAGTGACTAAAGATATTATAAGTAGTTGAGGATTTAGAGCTAGAGATATATCTAGAATTAGAGGAATGTGAGATGTGTTCGTCTCTCCCACCTCATATGTATGTATTTTATTAAGAGGAATATGGTGAAGTGGTAACTGCATGATAAGAGAATGTGTCCCATCTAGCAAAATAGTCAAAGATGACTCTATAACTTAGCAATATCTAAATGGCTAATTATCTACGAGACATGTGTAGATATATCCATCATGAATGAATTTGACACAGTGGTGTAGAGTAGAAGGAAGGCATATCATGTATCCATGGTCATCCAAGTAAAAGGTTATAATGGATAGGACTAGGGATAACCTAAAATTGGGTAGTAAGGGTTTTGGACCCTACCATGATATCCAAAGTAATGGTGCCCAATGTTTGTCATGGTATGTCATCAAACCCTTTAATAGTCTAAAATTTATTATAATTAAACTTGAAAAATTTAGAAAAAATCTAAACATATTTCTAAAATTAGAAATATATTTTTCCTAGTGGTTTGAAAGTGTTTGCATGCAGATAGGACCTAGTATGTGCAAACTAGGGTTTTAATGAGTTATTGAAAAAAAAATTAAATTAATTTGTAGTTTACTGATTTTTAAATTTATGAAAATATTGTAAAAAATTGAAAATAATTAGTCTTAGGGTTTCTATGGTTTTTTGTGAAAAAATCAAAATAACTCAGGTTCACCAAATGTTTTACTAAATTTAGGAAACTATAGGCTTTAATTTCCTAAATAGTAAAGGGTTATAAATTAAGGCAAAAATTAGTAAATAAATGTGTCTTAATTAACCTATTGATTTATTAAATCTAGAAGTGCTTAATTAATTTCCAAAAATAAAAAACAAGAAGATAGAGAGTAAAACTTAGCTGATTTTAGGCTGAGACAAAGGAGACATAGGTTACAAATTGTTGATCTAGTTGGGCAGAATATCAAAAAAAAGATCTATAAGTCTATTTTATACCTATATAGGAGCATCAAAAATAGGATACCTAGAGTTCCAATGTTGTATTCTAAGTTTGGGTGTTGTAGTCCTTAGTGTCTGAGCTTTTTGGGTTTTATTCATCTACTTTGGGAGACCTTGTGCTTGAAATATAGAGTCTTGGTTGTTCAAAAATCTCTATTTGTAATTGATTTTATCTTTAAGGATCCTAGTTCCTATTAATTTTTTATACGTGATCTCAAATCTAATTGGAAAAAGGGTTTAGTTAGTAATATGCACTAAACATGTGATCACACCCTATGTGTAGGCATGCTACCTACATACCAATCCTCTAAAGAGGGATCAAGGTTAATGTAGTTCTCCAAATTTGAATGTCTATTATGCAATCATGTGTATGCAATGTAAGTGTATGTGAATTTAGGCAAGCTTTAGATGACTCATGATTGGTACAAGAACTTGGATAGGCTAGAAATAATAGTGGTTGGTTGTATGTAGAGAATAGGAAGATTTGCTTGAGTGTGCTTTAGTATATTTCTATCTTATGTCTTTTAATGATTTCCAACCCTTCTAAATGACCTTTGAATAGGATTTTATATATGAACTAGTGATCTTGGGTTAGATTAACTTGCATTAGGTTGACTAGGGAAAAGATAAAGACTTAAGAAAATCTGACTATTTGAGGCTATTGTGAACTTGGACTATAGTGCTAGATAGTGGAAACCCTGGGTCATAGTGCTATAGTCCAACTTATGGCATTATTTTCTAGAGGGAAAAGGACCCTAGGGGATATATTTGTACTTGGGAGAGGAGTCTAAGATAGCAGGGGCTAAATATAGAAGGCTTTAGATGAATAGGAAATAGTGAAAACATGCCTAAGTGGGTTGTGTAAGTGAGTAGGATAAACCTATGGTTTAAGTGTCACAAGTCAGGCTTAAGTTTTACAAATTGCATTTTAGTATGACTATAATAGGCATATAATAAATCTTTCTCTTCTTTACCCCTCATACACATGCTCATGACCTTAAGGCCATTCCTTCTTCACATTCTACTATTCTTAGATGTAAATATAGTCTTGAAACATCAAAAATATCATTCATATGAAACCTATTCATTAATCTTTCAACATATAGTCAATGCACTTCTTCACTCTAGCTCATCTAGAAAAATAGGACTAATCGTGCCTTAAATCAATACAAAACTTGTTGATTACCTTTAACACCACTATCTAATTTTTATGACGTGTTCAACATGTTATTATGATGCTTTTAATTCCCTCACACACTTTTACAAAGTGTCATATCATTCACTTCATTCCTTAATTATCAAAACCCTTGCACTAGGTCACCACGGTAAAATAGGCCCAATAGCCTTGAAACAAATATGCTTACTTGTTCATGACCTACAACAAATAATTTTAGACCCTTGTCATATATTAAACATGATTTTTTGATGTTTTTCATGGCCTCTTACCCTTTTGAAAATTCATATATAATTAGTTTTGACCAAATTTTGGCCCTTTAGGCCAAAATTGGGTACCCCTATTTGGAAACTTAGTTGCCTAAGTCTATACCTTTGGCTAGGTCTAGTATGCAAGTTTCATTCAAAAGAAGTGTACAAGTATAATTCTTTTAGAAAGTTTGTTTTGGTCTTTTTCTAAGCCTTTGCATAGTAATCCTTTCGAGTATTTTGTTTTGGACTAAGTTTTATTTCTTTTAGACTTTTAATTTGGTCAAGTGCCAAAATCTTTAGGATAATTTATTCGAGACATATTTTTTGAAGGGAAATTTTAAAATTTTCCAAAGGAATTATTCCATACATTTTATCTGAAACAAGTTTTCTGAATGGGTACTTCAATTTTTATGAAAGGCACTTGTAACTTTTTTGAAGGGGTCTTTTTCAAATTACTAAAGGGTCATTTCAAAGTCCCAAAGGTCCACTTCAAAGAAAGCCAAATGAACATTTAAAAGAACCAAATGTTCCATTTTCAAAATATAAAAGGTCATTCGATATCCCAAAGAAATTATTATAGAAAAAAGAGCTTAATGAATTCTCTCAGGAGAAAATGCCAAAACAAAAAGTCTAAAGGAATTTGTTTGAGACAATTGTTCACAAAAATGGTCAAAAGCAAAAATCCTGAAGGAAAATACCCGATGCAAAGAGCCAAATGAATTCTTCTGGGAAAAGTGCCGAGACAAAAATCTTGAAGGAGAAAAGTGCTGAAATAAAGCAACCGTGGGAAAAGGGAGTCTGAAGAATGAATTTTTCCAAAATATTATTTGAGGTAAATAGGAAGACAAGAATTTTAAAGGAAATAAAAGTTCAAAAAAAATACCTGAAGGATGACATCCCACAAAATGTCAACTTTAAACTATGGAAAATAGCCATTCAAGTCAAATAAAGACTTGGTGGGAACCTGAGAACAAATAAAGAGATAAAAATGGAAAGATCTTGAGCATCTGGTGTAGACAAAATAAGTGAAAAATAGATAGGTTGATGGTTTGAGGTGTTACTAGCAGTTGACCCAAATCAAGGAGCTTCCATGAAATTGACAAACACAAGTGCCTAGAGGATAGCTAGAAGTTATAAGGAGAATTTTCTATCACCATGAGTTCCATTTCCTTTGAACAGTGTTATGTGTTGAATCTCCTATTTTTAGTTTTAAACATTCATGGATGATCTTTGATGGAGGTAGTTTCTTGTGCTAATTCTAAAGGTTTTATGCCACTTTTTACCATTCTGATGACTTATTTTAGAAAAGTAGACCTCTATGACATGGAATAGCTCACCCCACATCTCTTTCACATGAAATTGTAATTGATTCTCACATGTGAACACATGTTCAAGTGACTCTTGAAATTCCTTGGCTTGACCTCTCTCAAAGCTATAAATATACATTTGTTTTTCTCATTTGAGTAGCCTCTGCTAGTTATTAGGAAAAATATTTATAGATTTGTACTCAAAAAACTCTTGAATAAATAATTTTTTTTCCACTTACATGATGTACTATTGAGTGATGACTTGAATCTTGTTGGTCTAGTCTAGTGAAAGATTGTCTTTTCTAGCTTGTACTCTTGATGGTCTACCAATGTGCAAAAAGAGTATCATTACAAGTCCTTATTAGTATTCTTGTCCAATTTTATAGACATTTTAGAAGTAGTCTATGACTATATTCCTTCTTGGAATCATCCATTGCTCTCTTAAATGTCGAATGCATTCTTGAATTTAACATGTGAAATACTAATGTGACAACACACAAGGAGTTGTGAGTTTTATGTGAGAAAAGTTGTGTTGGTCTTTAAGTAGCATATTTTTAGTCAAATATGAGGAGATAAACATTGGTGCATCACCTTTTCTATTTTCTTAGTTGTTTTCTTGAACCCTTTTCATATATGAATTGATATATTAGAAAGAGATTTAAAGGTGCATCAAGGGGAGCTAGCTCCTTATATATAGATTCATTTCATCAAAATTATCACCCACATCAAAAAAGATGACTCCATTGTGCCAGTTAGATGAGGAGAGTTGAGCATCTCCTCAAGGGTGTGAATCCAAGTGTCAATAGTTTTTAGCATGCCTGGTGGGACTTCCAAGTCCTACAATATTATTCAAGGTTGGTATTGGTCTTGGCATAGTTTAAGATGAAAGAAGCATCTACATTCAGTACCTAGCAACCCCATTGAAGAATTAAGGTCTTTGGTTGATGATCAGTCTTGTTTTCCATGCCAAAGGTGACAACTACATCTTTTGATAAAAAGACACCTTTCGATTTTATGCAACTACCTCCATATTCCACCAAAAGGTTTAAGTTTGTAAACACTCATCCTTACAAAAGAGATTTTGTGTTTAAAGCTTCTAATTTTATGTTAGATTCCATTCTTAATATCTATAGTGATCATTCCAAAATGGCTAGAAGATAACCTTTTATGCCTTGCATCGGGGCATCTCCCTTACATCTTGCTCAATATGATCAAATTCCAAGATCAGCCCTCAAAAGTGTCCCATATTTTAGTGGGGATGGTCCTATTACTACCATTGAGTACATAAGGAATATAATTTTTTTTTATAATATTCACATCACCCAAAAAAATGTAGCTATTAGGTTGTTAGCCTTGTCTTTCGAAGGAAAAGTTTTGGATTGGTATGGGACTTTACCCTTGAATTCTATTGGCTCATGGGATGAGTTGGGGGATCTATTAACTAATAGGTTTAGGGTAAAAAATGATCACATATATCTAGCTAAGAAATTGATCATAATCAAGAGGGCACCACATGAGTTTATGCAAGACTCTAATACTAGATTTAAAAAAACATGGTGTAGGATCCCAACTCTTGTGAGACCTACTTCAAACTATGTATTTTTGTACTACCTAATAGTGTTGAATAGTGACATTTACATGATGATTCAATATATGGATGGAAACACATTGCTTGCTACCTATGACATAGCCATTAATGCTGAGAATTATCTTTTCCAAGTAGTAAAGATAGCTTATAGGCCTCTAATGCCACTATTCCCAAAATTTGCGTTCTCTTAGTCAAGGTGCATTGCCCATTTTAGCCCCTTTGCCTAATCAAGAAAGGCCTATCATTTCTCCTTTAAATGAAATCCATGAAGTTAAAATCTTGATTCAAAGTGTTAAAAATGAGTTAGTTTACCTCAAGAGACAACAAGCTCAAGGTTATAGGCCATATCAAACATACAATTAGTTTGGGCAAACAAGTTGACCTCCTTTCCAAAACAATGCACAAGGACAAGGCCAAATCACCCATGTCAAGACTTATCAAAGATATAATCCTAATGATCCCTCATCCTCTAAATCCATTTTCCCCACTCAAAATAACTTGGTCCAAGAATAACCCAACTATCCATCTTTTGAACATGGTCAAGAGCAAATGACTTATGCAAATGAAATGTACAATCAAGGCATGGTAATACAAGGCAACCAATCTTTCTAAGATTAAAAAATTGAAAGAACCATGCAAAGTGGGGTGGAAAATGAAAAAAATTATATTTATTATACCCTCATGAATCATTTTGAGGGTGAGTTTTTTGCCATTAATTACATGGGGAATACAAGCAATTAGAATACTAGTGTTGCATGTAATACTAGGTCTAAAAGGAGGGTTGTTGATGAAGCTCAAAGGTCCAATAAAGGACTTAATGTGAATCCTAAATAATATCCTATGATAATCAGGTCTAATAAAACTCCTAAACTATAAGAAAATTAGAGGATTCCAAATTTTAGGCTAGCTACTACAACTCTACCTCCACAAGCTACATCACAAGGTGCTAATGTTCATAAAGAGAACCCCAAGGTGAGTAATCCTTCCATCAATGTGGTCGACCAGATGAATAAAATTCATATAAACATATAATTATGGGATTATATAACATTATAAGGGCTGAAATATATACTCTAAATTGAATTGCATGGATTGGGTAAACAAGCTGGCCCATCTAGAAATGACAATGTGGTTTTAGTCAATGGAACTCAATCTATAGATGTTCAAGTGAAGAAAGATGAGAATACTCCTTCATTTTACCTATATATAATCATTGGTGATTTATTGGTTATTAACTACATCATAGATAGTGGATAAATCACATCAGTTATGCCCAAATGTATATCAGATAAGCTAGGTCTCAAGTATGAGCTAATGACTAAAGGAGTTTTATAATTGGATGGATCACCAGCCAAGACTTTGGGGGTATTTAAAGGTTTAAATTTGATCCTTCATTCTTATCCTAATTCTTAAATTCCTTATGATGTGGTTGTGGTATATTTACCTCCTTATTTTTCTCTTTGCTTATCAAGATACTTCACATTCAAGATAGGTGGATATTTGGCAGCCAATTGGTCCTACATGGTGTTTGGGACAAATTATGGCACTAAAGTGAAGATTAAGTCAGAACCTCTCCATATATATCACTTAAAACCTTACTCATCGAAGGTGTAAAATGTTAATTATGCTATCATTGATGAAGATGAACTTCATATTGACCAGTCTGTCAACTTCCCTTGAGGGAGTTTCTAATTTATTCCTAGATGAGTGAGGATATGACAACTATGACCATGATCCTTACAAGTTTATTGAAGAATATAGTCTTGTATTTTATTATATGCATGATATGGAATCTTTCATTCCCAATTTGATGAAGTCAAGTGAATATGTGAATGGATTTCGGCAACTCTTCTTTGATGGGTCTAAAAGCAAGATTAGGGCAGGTGGTGGAGCTATGTTGGTTTCACCTTTCAAGGAGAGGTATTATTCAACCTTTATATTTCAGTTCTCATGAACATGTAAATTTTTAGAGTATGAGGTCCTTATCCATGGCCTTTAATGGGTTAAAAAAGGGGGAATTAAGGAATGACAAGTGTATGGGGATAGTGAGCTTATTGTGAACCAAGTTAGAGGGTAAAATTTGACCAAGAACTCCTTGCTCAAGTCATACAAGCGTAGAATATGGGATATTTTAGAAGGATTCCAAGCCTTCAACATCACATCCATCCCAAGAGAGGATAATAATCATGCTGATAGGTTGGATTCTATTGGAGCTCAATTTGATGTTCCAAAGGGTATAAAAGAAGACAAAAACTAGCCCCATCTAAAGGTGATTGTGAGGCCATCCATAACAGATAATGTCACCAATTAATAGGTATTTGAAAGTGACAATAATTTTCCTACAAGAGGAGGTTGAGTTCTCTACAAAAAATTAGTTCAAGCTTCAATAGCAATATGGAGGGTAGATTATAAAATTAAGGTCTAACAAACTCCCTAAAGGCCTAGTCACTCTTGAGAGCATATTCAATGATGATGACTAGCTGAAGAAAGTGAAGGTAAACATAACTACCAAGAATGAAACCTATGATAAGGTCTATATATTCAAGGATAAATTTCTTACACTTAGAAAGGTATGTACTAGCAAAGAGAATAATTATTTCATTAAGTTATGCAAAGAATTTTTTGATGTCTTTGCATGGGAGTATAGTGATTTAAAAGGTTTTAATCTAAATCTAGCTTAGAATACTATAGAGTTAGATGATAATTATAAGCCTATTAAGAAAATGAAAAGGCTAATCAATCCTACGATGGAGCCTCTCGTGAGGAAAGAACTCACCAAACTGATTGAGTCCAAAATCATCTTCCCCATGAAGCATTCCTCTTGGTTGGCCAATTTAGTCCTCATTAAGAAGAAGAATAGGGAAATTAGGTTGTGTGTGGACTTTAGGGACTTGAATAGAGTCTATTTGAAATATCATTACCCACTCCTTTCCATGGAACAAATCTTGTAAGTTATGGTTGGTAGTGAATGGTTTTTTCTCCTTGATGGGCATTCTGGGTATAATCAGATTCTAATAAAGAAAAGTGACCATTATAAGATAGCCTTCACCACCAAATGCGGCACATATGCATATAGGAATATGCCATTTGGATTTTAAAATTCTAGAGATACTTTATAATGTGCAATGGATATGACTTTCAAAGGACTAATCAATGATATTTTATTGGTTTATCTTGATGATGTGATAGTTTTCTCCAAGGATGCAGATGACCATTTGAATCACATAAGGCATATTTTTTAGAGGTGTAGAGAGTTTGGGATCTCTTTAAACCCAAATAAATGTGTGTTTTATATTCATTAAGGTAAACTCCTAGGCCACATTTTTTCCAAGAAAGGTCTGTCTATTGATTTTATAAGGGTAAGTACCATCTTGGCATTATCTTTGCCTAAACATAAGAAAGGTCTACAAGCTTCTTTAGTAAGATCAATTTCATTAGAAGGTTTATTCCTAATTTTGATAACTTGGCCAAGCCCTTCACCTCCATGCTAAGGAAAGATGAGGTTTTCACTTAGACAAGAAGGAGGAAAGAGTTTTGAGGAGATCAAGCAATACATTTCCCAAGCTCCTACCCTTACAAGTCCAAACTTATCAAAAGATTTCAACCTATATGCTTTTGGGAATTAATAGGTAATCTCTACCAATCTTAGTCAAGCTAATGATGAAAATTTTGAAAAACCTATTACCTTCTTTAGTTAAGGTTTGGAAGGCTATGAGATAAGGTACACATATGTTGAGAAATAAGTTATTTCAATCATAAGGAGTTTAAAGAAGTTTAGGCATATGTTGTCTAACAACAAGATACATATTTTTATGCCTCATCCTAGTGAGAAATATTTTCTATTGAATAGATATTTAAATGAAAAGAGGATAGGATGTTTTTTAAGGGTAATGGATTATGATGTGGAGATCAAAATTACCAAGTTAGTGAAAGGAAAAGGACTATGTGAGCATCTCGCTTTAGACTTGAAAAATCAAAAAGAATCTATTTTGGTATTTCATGATGACTCTGTATCAGCTACACCTTCATCTATGAGAAGTTGGACATAGGACATGATCCATTTCCTTCAAATTGGTGAGTGTTCACAAGGTCTTGATAGGGCCAAGAGAAGGTACTTTAGATTACAATCCATTTTTTATGTACTTATTGATGGAGTATTATTTAGGAAGGAACTTTTAGGTGTGTTTTTTAGGTGTATTGATTCAGATTAGATTGACAAAGTATTATTTGAATTTTATGATGGACCAGCTGGTGGTCACTTTGCTCCAAGAACCATAGCTACTAACATTATGAGGGCTAGTTAATTTTAGCCTATCTTGTTTAAAGACACTCACACTTGGGTAAGGAAATTCCAAAAGTGTGCTAGCTTTGATGGAAAACAAAAGCTATTTGCCTTGCCTCTTCATCCAATCTAGGTTGAGTAACCCTTCATGCAATGGGGTTTGGATTTCATAGGCCTAATCAATTCACATTTTAGTGCTAGTCATATGTGGGTGTCAATATCCATTGATTATTTTACAAGATGGGTGAAGGCTATAGCTCTTAAAGAGGCAAATGAAATTTTAGTCCTTGACATCTATGAAGGTATAGTAACAAGATTTGGAGTTCTTTTAATAATAATCTCAGATAATGGATTAGCTTATCTAGGAGCAAAGACAAGTGAATGGGCTTTAAAGCATGATATTTATCTCAGGACCTCCTCCAACTACTACCCCCAAGGTAATAGACTAGTCGAGTCTAAAAATAAGAATCTAATAAGGATTATAAAGAGAATAATGGAGGATAATCAAAGGGCCTAGCACACCAAGTTGAAATCAGCCCTCTGGGCTAATAAGTTCACCCCAAAGAGAGAAAGTGGGAATCCACCATATACACTTGTCTATGGAAGGAAAGCTAGAATTCCTATCTCACTTGAGTTACTAGCTTTAGATCTTACCTATCAACTATAATTAATGGATAATAACATGGAAATTAGGTTATGTGAGTTTATGGAGCTTGAAAAGATAAGAAATAAAGTTATACACACCATGACAACTCACCAAGAGAAAACAAAGAAGTATTTTGACAAGAAATCCATGTCAAGGAGTTTCAAATAAGGAGACATTATCCTAAAATGGGATGAAGATAGGGCCAAACCTAGAAGACACAAAAAGTTTGATGCTTTTTGGAGTGGCTCATATGTGATCACACAGTGCAAATAACACAATCCTTTCCAACTCTCAAGATTTGATGGAGAAGAGATACATATCTCAGTCAATGGGATATATATATATATATATATATAAAGCATTATTACTAAGGTTTTAATTTTCCTTTGTACATAGTTTCTTGCTTTCTTATGTTCCCTAAGTGTTTACACACATGTGTGAGTTGTCTTGTATATTGCTTTGCTTTGTGTCTTATTTGTTTTGTTCTTACTATATGTTATGTCTTGTAGCATGGGTTTTCCTTTTGGTTTGGTGTGTTTTTCAAGGTTTTGATTCATAGCCAATGTTTCCTTGTTTGAGTGTCTTTAGATGACTCCATTCTCAATGGATTAATTTAGCTAATGGTTTGGTCAGTATAGAAGGAATACTACTACAAGTCACCAATTTGTTGACCAAATTTTGGCCCTTTAGGACAAAATTAGGCACCCCTATATGAAAACTTAGCTACCTAAGTCTATACCTTTGGCTAGGTCCAGTATGTAGGTTTCATTCAGAAGAAGTGTTCTATACAAATCCTACAAGTATACAAGTCTAATTCTTTCACAAAGTTTATTTTAGTCTTTTTCTAAGCCTTTACATAGTAATCCTTTTGAGTCTTTTGTTTTTGACTAAGTGTTATTTCTTTCAGACTTTTCATTTGGCCAAGTGTTGAATTCTTTTAGACAATTTGTCTGAGATAGATTTTCTGAAGGGCAATTTTCAATTCTTCCAAAGAAATTATTTCAAAAAATTTGTTTGAAACAAATTTTATGAAGGGAAATTTAGTTTTTCTGAAAGGCACTTGAAATTTTTTTGAAGGGATCTTTTTCAAATTACCGAAGGGTCATTTCAAAGTCCTGATGGTCCACTTCAAAGAAACCTAAAGGAACATTTCAAAGAACTAAATAGTCCATTTTCAAACACTGAAAGGTCATTCAATAGCCCAAAGAAATTAATGTGGAAAAAATATCTTAATGAATTCTCTCTAGAGAATATTCTAAAATAAAAAGTCTAAAGGATTTTGTTCAATAAAATTCTCTGTAGAAATGGTCAAAAGCAAAAGGCCTCAAGGAAAAGACCCGATGCAAAGAACTGAATGAATTCTTTTAGGAAAAGTGCTGAGATAAAAAGTTTGAAGGAGAAAAGTGCCAAAACAAAGAAACCACAAGAAAAAGGAGTCTTAGGAATGATTTTTTTTGAAAATATTGTCTAAGGGAAACAAGAATATAAGAAGTGTAAAGGAAATAAAAGTTCAAAAAAAATACCTAAAGAATGATGGCCCACAAAATGTCAACTTTCAACTATAGAAAATATCCATTGGAGTCAAAAAAGTCTTGGTGAGAACCTGAGATCAAATACAAAGATAACAAATGGCAAGATCCTAATCATCTGGTGTAGACAAAACAAGTGAAAAATAGATAGGTCGACGGTTCAAGTTGTTGCTGGTAGCTGACCAAATCAAAGAGCTTCCATGAAATTGACAAACATAGCTATCTAGAGGGTAGCTATCAGTTAGAAGGAGAATTTTATAACTATCACCATGAGTTCCATTTCATTCAAATAGTGTTATGTGTTGACTCTCTTATTTTTAGTTTCAAACGTTCATGGATGATCTTTGATGGAGGCAATTTCTTGTGCCAATTCTTAAGGGTTTATGCCACTTTTCACCATTATTATGAATTTTTTTGGACAAATAGACCTTTATTACATGGAATATCTCACCCTAAATCTCTTCCACATTAAATTTTAACTGATTCTCACATGTGGACACATGTCCAAGTAACTTTTAAACTTCCTTATCTTGACCTCTCTCTCAAAGCTATAAATATGCATTATCTTGGCTCATTTGAGTAGCCTCCACTAGTTATTGGGAAAAATATAGATATATTTTTACTTGAAATACTATTAAATAAATAATAAAAGTGATTTTTTCATTCACATGTACTATTAAGTGATGACTTGAATCTTTTTGGTCTAGTCTAGTGAAAGATTATCTTTTCTAGCTTGTACTCTTGACGGTCTACCAATGTGTAGACAGAGTGTCATTACAATTCATTTTTAGTATAATTTTATAAGTGTATAGACATTTTATAATTATTATATGACTATATTCCTTCTTGGAATCATTCATTTCTCTCCAAAATGTCAAATGCCTTCTTGAATCTAACATGTGAAACATTGATGTGACAACACACAAGGAGTTGTAAGTTTTGTGTGAAAAAAGCTATGTTAGTCTTTAAGTAGAATATTATCAATCAAATAATAGGATATAAACATTGGTAAATCACCATTTTTTTTCTTATTTATTTTCTTGAACCCTTTTCATACATGAATTGATAGATTAGAGAGAGATTTAAAGGTGCATCAAGGGGAGCTAGCCCCTTATCTAGAGATTCATCTCAACAAAATAGTCACCCATATAAAGAGAGATGAGTCCATTATGAAACTTATATGATGATATATAATAATCTCCTCAAGGGTGAAAATCCAAGTGTCAACAATTAGTTTCACACACCAATTCTCTAACAAACACAATGAGGCCAAAATTGCCCTCTACATATGCATTATTCTTTCTCCAATAAATCTTAGTCAAACATAAATATATCCCACTAGGATAAACATAAATTTATGTATTATTACAAATTAAATTAAATTTATATCCACTCATTAGGTTATCTAATATTCAAATGGCTCAAAACAACACACTAGGCTTAAGCAAGACCTAATCAATTAGCCCTTTATTAGGCCACACATTACACTTAGATGCCAATATGTTACATATTCCACTTACCAATGACCCAAAACACTTAAATAAATTTAAATTAATTATATATGATCCTTATAAATTCTCAATAAACATAAAATCATTCACTAATACTCTAAAACCGCCATTAGATCTTAAAGACCTATCAGGGTTAACTAGCCCAAAAACACTATCTTCACAAATGAGGCTCAAACTACTTAAATATAAACTTTCCATTTACAATTAACATATGTATGGAAATATAAATACATAAATAACATAATAAAATCCATAATATACCTTCATTAATCCTCCAAAGGATCATAAACACCACTTCAAGAAGCCTACTTAGATCTATAATAATTACAGTCAACAAAAGTCAAATTTAACCTGCAATAACTTCACCTATATGAATAATAAAAATTAAAAATCACTTTAAATATGATATATATGGAGTATACATAATATTTTATTTTTATACCAATAATATTTGATCAATATTTTGTCTTCTACAATCATTTATTTGCACCTTGGTTTATTCATAAAAAACACAATCAATAATAATCAACTCTCACATGAAATAAATTCAATTGTATGACCAGTAAAAAATCCTAATAAATTTTATTAGATATATATTTAATTACTATACCAATTTAATTTTTACAACACCATCAAATTCATCCATTATCAAAATTTATAAACAAAATACTACTGACTAGTTTTCCTTTATTCACTTGATATCGCAAATTTGGCTAAGCATGGAAAATAGAGAAATCTACTTGGGATACCAAATTTTCACCTTCATATATTTTGATACATATATTTTAATGAAGTTAAATTTTTACCATATAAACTAGGCACAAATATTAACAAACCCATATGACCACTTTCTTTTGACACATTCACACGTGTGAATTTTGATGTCATCAATCTGTTTACTTTGGAAGTTCTGCCAAAGATGATTAGGATCACCTAAACCTTAAAAATACTATTAAAATTTATTAATTTAACTTCTATAATTTCTCCAAGAACTATTTAAACCTCATATTACCCCTAAAAACATTTTCAAACACCTTAAATACCTGTACACATGATATGCACGCTCAAATCCACTTGGTCCACTTGGAACCTATCAATTTGTCATTAATGCATTATGTACTAAGATCACCTCGACATCAATTAAAATAAATTATTCTCAAGAACATTCTCAATAATATGTATTTTTTATTTTTAATATTATATTAATAATTCCCCAAGTCTTCATTTTATCTTGATTTTATAGTTCAATCCCTCAATTTTTGGTAGATCACAATGTAGTTTGACAATTAAGATGTATTAGAGATGTTTTATAGGTAAATAATTTTCAAATAAATAACTAATTAATTTTAAATACCTTGAGTCTCAATGTCATGCCACCAGCATGATCTTGGTGACATGACCTGGTAGAGAGTTAGAAGGCTATGTAAAACTTCAGGCCCCCTAGTTCTTAGGATTACTCCACTTGAAACCATCTTATGAACCTAGCAACCTGAGGATAGACTAACAATGCCAATGATCCATGCCCATAATTCCCCTAGATTATGCCACTTATCACTATCCCAATATCCCAAAGCAATGATAGTATTGAGCCTGACACCACGTGGTCCCAAGAAAGCATGGAGATGATCAAACAAATAATAGGTTAATGTATATTAATGTAGACATACTTCCAAGTGTTAAAATGGGACCAAGTGGGATAATCTATAGATAAACAAGATCTATTCATGTGTAATTATATTGCTAACCCAAAAGTGACATCAGTAAAATTACTTGTAAAATCATTTTTTGGGTAAGAAGAGTAATGAGGGCTATCCACATGTCATAATCATGCTAAATTAAAGGTGAGATAAATACATTTTATTGTACAATCATGAAGTATAAAAAAGAATTTAGGTCATTGGGATCATGACAAGTGACAACCAAGTAGACTCAATGAAACATGTCTTTTTTTCTCTTTTCTTTTCTTTATTTATTTTTAATGTCTCAATTATGGGTTAGGGACCACCATGGCAAACAAAATGAAAAATAATATAATTTTCACCCTAGATATTAATCATAGAAACTTTGTCCAAGCACATCCAAAAACCATTAAAATGAGATTTTTTATGTGTGGTTTTGAAAGAATATATTCAAAAGCTAAATAGGTTACCCAAACTTTCCCGAACATGAACAAATTTATAACACATGATAACCTAAACCTTTGAGAATAAGCTCATAAATATAATCTTAAGCCATAAACTACTCATAGTAATTAAGCACTAGAATTTCATTTGTCTTACTTACCTACATACCTTTCTTCCTTATTTAAATAACCAACAAGATAACCATAAGGTAAAAACTAACAAGACCAGAACAAAAAGAGATAAACACCAATGCCAAAATAATGAAAAAGAGTGAGAAACAATAATAAAAGTAGAAAATAAAAAAAAAATCTATACATAGGACCTTACTAGGCCAATTTAGGCCTAAAAGTAGTGATTAAGGAATTTTCCATTGAAATGCAATGGGACTTCCTCACCAATTATACATCTAAGACATAACACATTATTGTAAGGATTTTAGAAATTTTGTAGGGACCCAACCAGATGGCATAAAACTTTCCATGTTGTCCCTTTTTATCATGACCTTGTCCCATAGAATGAATAAAATAAAGATTATAAAAGATTTAATTTTGTCTTGCTTGTCAAACCAACATTTGACAGCTCATTTTTTTTAATTGTATTAGATCCACATTAAATTTTACCTCAAGTTATATCATATTCATGAGTCGAGCCTTAATATTGTCATTGGTTTCTTGGTAATTTCTCATGAGTTGAAAGGTTAAGATTCTCAAGTTCATAGTAAATATAAGATCTTGTTCGTCTACTAGATGATACAAGGAAGTGCCTAGGGATAATTTAATTCTATTCCTACCATACCATAATGAAAATTTTAACATGTTATACCAATCCCTGGTGTTTTTGTCTAAGATATTCTTATCTAAAAAATTATTATTCTTCAATTCAACAACCACATTACCTTATGGGTAATAATTATATGAGAATTTAAGAATTACCTAATTATCATATTCCCATTCAATAAATTTTAATGAAGATCAGGTAATACCATTATCACATACCAAAGTAAATGACACCATAAACTTGGTGACAATGTGCTCTTTGAGAAAGGTAATTACAACATTAGTCATGAAATTATTGAATGCTTGAGCCTCAATCTAATGGGTGAAATAGTTAGTTTCCATCGAAATGAACTAGTGTCTAGTAGATTAATCATCATTAATGGCTCCAAAAAATTCCAACCCCTATTTTGTGAAAGGCCAAACCTCAATAGTGAATATAATGGCATATCCAGGCTATGCTCTTTATGTGATGCAACTTTACATATATGATATATTATTACATGTGAATGAGTATCTTTTAAAATATTTAGACATTAGTAACCTTCTTGAAGGATCTAGTGGGGTGTAGCACTACCTAAACCATGGATGATTCCATATTTTCCAGTAAAATATCAGAGTAATTTAGACTCTTCAGCCTTGATTAAGCACTGTAAGTAAATGCCTTCATGATTATTTCTACATATTATTACTGATTTAATCATGACTTTTTTGTTATTCAAGTGTAACATTATTATTTGAGTGGATTTAAGGTAGCTTGGGCACATGTTGTTCAACAAGTAATAAACTAAATCTTGATACCAATCATCTTTAATGATGGATTACATTGTATATTGTTTGAAAAAAATGAGGATTAACCTCATCCATTGCTTTACTCAATCCTTGTCCTCTCATAATTTTAATGATTTGGATATCAAAGTAAAATTATTATAGAATGACCATCCACTTGCCTCTCCATTCACCTAACTCATTTTACATCAACATTAATTTTATGATAGGGTTAGCTACAACAACAAACACTTTGTTGCATAGGATGTAATGCTTGAACTTATTAAATGCTTCAATTAATGAAAAATATTTTTTGTTAATTATCAAATTTTTAAGTTCAACATTTATTAGTGGATAACTCATGAAAGACACTAGTATCTCATCTCTGACTTATTTTATCTAATTCATAATAGCATCATTTGAGTGTTTGGAGGTGAATGAGTAGATGTATAAGGGTTGTGTATACTCAAGACTTATCATCACTAAAGGATTAACAATTGAATTTTTAATTTAATTAAAATATTATTTTGCTTCTATTATCACTCAAAACTTCACCCTTGAGGAGGTTGTTCAAGCCTCCTCACTTAAGTGATAGCATGGAGACACCTCTAGGTTTTGGGTGGCCTAATCATGAGGTGAATATATAAATAGGGCTAGATCTCTTGGTGTTATCACCTAGAAACTGCTACTAGACTACTACTTGTTGGGAAAATATCAAGAGATAACTAAAAACAACCTAACTAAGGAGGTGATGCACAATTTTTTTTGACCACTACCACACATTTGAGATGTATAATTAGCATAGAGTTGACTTATTCATACACTACTTCTAATCTAATCCTCTTACATCAATATTTCAATATGAAGGTGGTAGGTGATGATTTGGCTAGGAGGGATAATTTTTAAGAGGTCTAAAGACACTAATGGAAGATTACCTCATTTAACCTTCACAAGAATAGTTAAACATGGCATATGACCTGTAAGAGTGAGCTCAAACTATGTAAAGGTGAGAGAATGAGACAACATGTCAAGGATAACTAAATCAACACTAGACAAGATCAATCATTCATACTCAAAAAATATAATACAATCATAAGAGAAGGTAAAATGAACTTGTATATTATTTCAATGGGTTAAAAAAGGATTAGGGCTTTTCCATACTCAATTAGATGATCCCCAAAATTCCTTTCAAGGCTTCAATGTATAGAAGAAAGAATAGGAGAGAGATAAGATGGATGTTGGAGAATCCCATGACAAGTGTCATCCACCTCAAATTAGTTACCATCCAAATGAAGGGTGAGAGAATGATTTTATAATATTACTCAACAAGTGTTATTTTTATTTGATGATTCCTTCATCAAGGTGGTGTAGGATATTATCAATGCCCTTTATGACTCATCCTTTCATTCATGAAACTATCCAATCTTGGTTTATGAGGAGTTACAAGTCTATGTTTTGACACATGGAACTATTGATCATGCTTCTTAGAGTCTTCCCATGCCATACTTGGACACTTCAAGGCTTATCTAATCTTGATGGGAATGAGACTTGAAACTCAAGCATCTTCATATTGACAAGAACCTACACTTTCATTGTGTGAGCTTGGTTGATTCAAAATAGACCATGAAAACAAGCCATCTCTTCATCCAATGTCTATTAATTACTTTAGGAATGAAATAACATATTTAAAACTTTAATAGATTTATTAAATTATCATGTTATCCATGTTTAGCTTGTATACCACCTTCAAGGACTGAGATGTAGATACATTTGGTCTCTTAGAGTTCTTGATGACATGTTTTCTTACTACAAGGTTTCTTGAATTTGTTGGTAGCCTATATGTCACTTAATGGGACTTAAATAGTTTGTATTGAAACCAACATACCTCTTCCCATGCTCAACAATTACCCTCAACTTCTCAAGATGATTTCACATAGCCAAATCCTTACAAATAAGCCTAAAACTATCACTTTCAAGCCATTTTATTTACGTTTTGCTCTCCACACGTGATAATGAATGGATTAAAAAAGTGTTATTAATACCTATTAATGTTATCTAGGTGATTTAAAGACAAAATAAGATCATTAGGATCACTTAGGTTCATTATCTTTCCCATCGAGCTCTTAGAAGGGTTCAAAGAGAGTTTAGACATGTTTTCATTCTTAATACAAATTCATAAAAATGAGGCCTTATTATGATGAAGAAATGACAAAAAATATAATTAAATATGGTTATTAAATTATACCTAGGATCTCTTTATCCCATTCAATTTTATTTAAATTTCTATGCCACATTTTGGACCTTCTCAAGCTTCTATCAAAGCAAAACACAAGGTTTTGAGGTATCTACTCTCTTAACAATGGTTTATACAGCACAATATTTTTATGGATATTTCAGCGCCAAAAATTTTAAGTAAAGGGACCCTATAACTACTCATAAATCCACTAATCACCATGCAAAACCTCAAGTGTGATCTCAATGTAAGAAGTGGGCTTTCTCAAACTTTGTAACTTGTATGTGTGTATTTGAGAAGATGGTTTTGATCTAAAACCTCCCAAATTAATTTTTTGAGACTTGTAATGTCTTCTCAAGGGTTTAATTCATTATATATTATGTATTATATTATTTTTAAATAGGTATTATCTTTTCAATAGCCTCTAGATCCTGAGTTTTTCCCATCATGAGGGTTTACTGACCATTAGGCCAATCTAACCCTAACAAACCTATTTTTTATGTTTCCTTCTAACTACAAACATTATAATCACTATTGAAGCCTCTTTTAGGATATAATATACCTTTTTTACATACATACCCTAAAATCAATATAAATATGCATGCTTTCTTCACATTCTTGACAACAAACCTGTAGGTCTCCATTAGGTCTCTCTAGGCTTCTTGATCCTTCTTGCATTTTACCACTGTCCCACCTATGAATACCTTAATGGTAATTTTATTTATTTGTGTAAATGTATGATGACACTTAAAACTTCATTTCCAAGCCAAATTTCTCACCTTTTATTATGTTTTTTAGGGGTAGGCCTGTAGGTGTTTGTTTTAGACATGATTAGGCTTCTTTTAGATATCTTTCTATGCATCCTACCTTTTTTAAAGCCATTTATCACTATATTTGAGTGAATCAAGTATATTTTACCCATTTATAATTTTAATGAGTAAAATATTTCCTTAGTAATTTCATAACCCCTTATTTTCAAGAGTTTCATATTCTTGAATAAAAAATGTGGACCTACAAGTCTGCAGACCTATAGGTCTACATTCTCTTTCATTTAGACCACTGATGATATGATTTTTAGTTCTCCAATATATTTTTTCACCTCACAAACCTTCCATACCTAACTACAAATTCAAATTATTCATTATAACATATAAACTATCTCTAAACACTTGGATTTGTTTATAAACACTAGACTAATGATCTTGGGTCTATGACTTATAATTCCATTTTAAGAGTGATTTTAGAGGGATTGAAATTTTTTCAGATGACCTTTAAGTCTCTCATATTATTGTAAATAATGTTTAATTCTCACTTGAATTGTATGACCTTTAGAATATGTCTTTTTCATGCCTTTAAAGTTATACCTTCTCCCATGTTAAGGCTTGCTACATACACATTTCAAGCTTCAAAACCTATCCAAACCTTGCTTGAAGTATTTCTCTTCATGAAAATATGCATGATTGATCTTTGAGGTAATAATATTTATATATTATTTATGATATCTCTTCTTAGTTGAGGAACAACATAAAACCTATCAAGCAACCCTTCAATCCACACCTACCAACTTGACACATTCAAACTATCCAACATGTATGTGATATTTTCTTGAAAAATGGGCCTATGTTTGGATTTATATAATCTTAAAAATATTTTGTAAGTTTAAAAACATATTTATCTTAATTATCCCATCATTTACATGGTTTAAAACACCCTCATAGTCTCAAAAACCTAGTTTCCATACTTGACTAATAAACCAATGAGATTTTATTATTGATACAACCAATGAATACTTAAAATTTACATCAAATTGATATTTAATATATTTTATGGAACCAAATAGATATTTTATGATCATCAACATGCATTCATCCTTCTTGAAAACATAACTTTAGGAGGAAAACCATGCTAGTGAGGTTTTAGAGGGGTTTTAAACTATTTATTTACTTAACTGTTAGGATGTGGAGCCTAAAAGCTTCACCTATGTGCATACTTAGCAGTTTCAGGTCTAACAGTCACCGATGTCGGTCAGGAGCGACTGACGTTGGTTAGTAGCAATGCAGGAGATGATGACATCGGTAGGCAGTCAGTCGATGTCGGTCATAGGCAAGCAGGCAGGAACTGGCGTCAGTTACCTGCGCGTTCCAGAATCTATTTCCGAGGACAACAGTGATAGTTTGCATGATGAGTTTGAGTCTTAGTCTTAATCCGCGTCTCTAATATTAGCAAGACTGTATTTAGAGCCTTTATTCAAGAGGCATAACTGTTTGTTATAAGTGCATGCATATGTTTGCTAATTCTATATGTAGGATTAGATCTTCTTAGCTAGGTAGACAATTGTAATGTTGAAGAACAGTACAGAGTGTTGAATCAATCCAGACTTGTTGTAATTGATTGTGCTTGAGAGAGATAGCTCTTGAGGGATAGAGATCTAGTGTGAGATCTTGTGCATCTAAGAGAGGTGTGGAAGAAAGGTGTTTCTTCAATTGTATTCCTTCTGTAAAGAGTTTTAATACAAGTTTTTAGGGTGTTTTCTTGTATCTCTTGTTCTTGCTATTATTTGATTCTAGTTACTTGTCTATCTAATTTATTTCTGTGTTTATTGCTTTCATAAGTGTAATCATTGTTGGTTGATCCCCAACAAGTGGTATCAGAGCTCAGGTTCACTAACAGGTGGTTCAGATCTGTGTAGTGTGTATTGATTACAGGGTAGTCACAGAAGTTTCTGCAGGGATTTCTGTTTGAGTGAGAGAAGCAATGGCAGAAGAAAGTAAGCTTAGAATGGAAAAGTTTAATGGCAAAAACTATCAACACTGGAGAATGCAGATAGAGGATTATCTGTATCTGAAAGACTTATACTTACCGCTAAGTGGAATTGCCAAGAAGCCCAAAGACATGGACGATGAAGATTGGGAAGTTCTTGATAGAAAGGCTCTGGGGTCAATAAGGCTCAGTCTAGCATCTACTATGATATCCAATTTATCACAGGCAAAAACTACGGTAGAGTTAATGTCTACTTTAGCAAATATGTATGAAAAACCCTCCGCTTCTAATAAGGTATATCTTATGAAGCAGTTATTTAATTTGCATATGAATGAAGGTGGATCTGTGTCTACTCATCTGAATGATTTCAATGGTATTGTAAACTGATTAAATTCAGTCAGTATTGTATTTGATGATGAAATAAAAGCTCTTTTAATATTATGTTCTTTGCTGGAAAGCTGGCACAGCTTAGTAATGGCAGTAAGTAATACTTCATCTGCATCACATATTTTGAAAGTAGAGGATGTTGTTAGTGTTATCTTGAATGAGGAAATACGCAGGAAAAGCACAGAAGAGACATCTGGGAACGCTTTGAATTTGGAGAGCAAGGGGAGGCAGAAGGACAGGAGCAAGAGGAGATTAAGATCTAAGTCTAAGGTGAGAGGAAGATCCAAATCCAGGAATGGCAGGAAGCCACAATGCTGGAATTGTGGAAAGATGGGGCACATAAGCAGAGATTGCTGGTCTAAGCCTACGGAGGACAATCAGCATGAAGGAAAGGAAGAAGCCAAGGTTGCAGGTATTGCACAAGATGCTTTAATTTTATCTTTGCACAATAATATAGAATCTTGGGTTGTAGATTCTGGTGCATCTTTTCATGCTACCCCTAGCAGAGAATATTTTAGTGACTATGTCCAAGGAGATTTTGGAATAGTGTATTTAGGGGATGATGAGCCTTGTAATATAATTGGCAAAGGTAAAGTGCAGTTAAAGATGCAGAATGGAAACACATGGGTGTTGAGAGACGTGATGCATGTTCCTAGCTTGAAGAGAAATTTGATTTCTGAAGGAAAGTTAGGGGATGAGGGTTGTACTGTAACTCTCACAACAGAATCTTGGAAGGTGACCAAGGGAGCACTTGTAATGGCCAAAGGTAAGAGAGTAGGTACTCTCTATTTGTGTAACTATGTTACTAATATTTCTCCTTCTATTTTATCCACTTCAGATGTGGATGCAAAATTGTGGCACTCAAGGCTCGGCCACATGAGTGAGAAGGGGATGTCAATTCTTAATTCCAAAGGTATGCTTTCAGATTTAAAAGGCATAGATCTAGAGTTTTGTGAGCACTGTGTATTTGGAAAATAGAAAAGGGTTCATTTTCTCAAGAATGGGTCTACTAGGAAGAGGCATAAGTTGCAGCTTGTTCACACAGACGTGTGGGGACCGACTCAAGTTGCTTCCAATGGAGGATCACAATACTACATTTCATTCGTAGATGACGCCACAAGGAAGGTATGGATCTACTGTATTAGAAAGAAATCTGATGTTTTTGAGACTTTTAAGATTTGGAAAGCTATGGTTGAGAATGAAAAAGGCAATAGATTGAAGTGCCTGAGATCTGACAATGGTGGAGAATTCTGCAGTAATAAGTTCAGAGATTATTGTTACATGAAAGGAATCTGCAGGCAAAGGATGGTTCCAAGGACACCTCAACATAATGGAATTGCTAAAAGGATGAACAAGACAATAATGGAGCGTGAAAGATGTATGAGATTGCATGCTGGCTTGCCCTTACAGTTTTGGGCAGAAGCTGTTGACACTGCAGTGCACCTGATTAACAGAGGACCCTCTATAGCTCTGGATGGTGGAATTCTAGAAGAGGCATGGATAGGTAAAAAGGTAGATCTCTCATATCTCAAAGTTTTTGGTTGTGAAGCCTTTGTGCATATTGATAAGGAAAATAGAAAAAAGCTAGATGTTAAGTCTATGAGATGCACGTTTATTGGCTATGGCTCAGATGATTTTGGTTTTAGATTATGGAATCTAGAAACTAACAAAGTAATTAGGAGCTGGGATATTGTTTTCAATGAAAGAGTGATATATAGTGATCAGATGAGGAAGCTGAATCAATCTGGGCAGAGCAATGGAGAATTGGACAAGGTGACGGTCCAAAATGAGCTCGTGGGAAAAAGAAATAATCACTTGCAGGAAAACACAGAGACCGACGTCGGCAGGGTAGGAACCGACGTCGGAAGAACAGGAACCGACATCAGTCATACAGAGACCGATGTCGGCAGGTCAGGAACCGACGTCTGTCAGGAAGAACCGACGTCGGCCAGAAGTAGGCCTGGAAGTGACCGAGGTCGGTCACCGTCAGAGAATTTGGGTGGACAGCATGTTGTGGACGAGTCTCAGACACCCATAAGGAGGTCAAAAAGAGTAAGTAAGCCTCCAATTCGATATTCTCCTTCTTTATTTTATTTATTGCTAACTGATGGTGGAGAACCAAAGAGTTTTGAAGAAGCAATACAGGTGGAGTCCAAGGATCAGTGGGAGCTAGGCATGAAAGAGGAAATGGAGTCCTTAAGAGAGAACCAGACATGGGACTTGGTTGAGTTGCTAGCAGGAAAGAGGACACTGAAGAATAGATGGACTTATAGATTGAAAGAAGGTGAGAATGGAAAGATGAGATACAAGGCCAGGTTAGTAGTGAAAGGATTTGCAAAGAAACCAGGTATTGACTTTGGTGAGATTTTTTCTCCTATTGTTAAAATGACTTCTATACAGACTGTACTGTCTTTGGTTGCCATTGAGGATTTGCATCTTCAGCAGCTAGATGTTAAGACAGCGTTTCTTCATGGAGATTTGGATGAAGAAATATACATGGAACAACCGAAAGGATTCGAGGTCAAAGGTAAGGAGAAGTTAGTGTGTAGGTTGAAGAAAAGCTTGTATGGCCTCAAGCAAGCTCCTAGACAATGGTACTTGAAATTTGATAGATTTATGACTGAGCATGGCTACAGTAGGTGTCAATCCGACCATTGTGTGTATTTCAAGAGATTGGATAATGGTAGGTACATTATTCTATTGTTGTATGTAGATGATATGCTAGTTACAGGATCACACATGTAGGATATCTCTGAGCTTAAGGTGAAGTTAGCTCAAATGTTTGCTATGAAGGATTTGGGAGTAGCAAATAAAATCCTTGGCATGAGCATCAAGAGAGACAGGACAATTCACAGGTTGATATTGTCTCAAGAAGATTATGTGGACAAGGTGTTGAAGCGGTTTAATATGCAGGATGCTAAACTGGTAAGTACACCTTTGGCTGGACATTTCAAGTTGAGTAAAGAACAATGTCCCAATTCACATGATGAGGTAGAGTACATGAGTAAGGTTCCATATTCTTCCGCAGTAGGGAGTTTGATGTATGCAATGGTGTGTACTAGACCGGATATTGCCCAAGCAGTGGGAGTAGTAAGTAAGTATATGGCCAATCCAGGGAAGGAACATTGGAAAGCAGTTCAATGGATCCTTAGATATCTGAGAGGAACCAGCAGCAAGCATTTGTGCTATGGAGGTTTAGATACTTCTCTACATGGTTATGTAGATTTAGATATGGCAGGTGATTTGGATGGCAGGAGGAGCACTACAAGTTATGTTTTTACTGTAGGTGGAATGGCGGTTAGCTGGATATCTAAGTTGCATAAGGTTGTTGCCTTGTCAACTACAGAAGCAGAGTATATTGTAGTCACGGAGGCTAGCAAGGAGATGATATGGATGACACGATTCATGGATGAGCTTGGAAGGGAGCATGAGAGTTGCAGATTGTATAGTAACAGTCAAAATGCAATCCATTTGGCTAAGAATTCGGCCTTTCATTCAAGAACAAAGCACATACAGTTAAGGTACCATTCATAAGGCAGGTATTGGAAGATGGTGAGTTGAAGCTGGAGAAGATCCATACAGATAGGAATCCTACAGATATGTTAACCAAGCCGGTTACTAAGGAGAAGTTGAATCTTCATTCAACTTCTGTTGGTCTTCATGATTGAGTTGAAGATGGGGGAGCTAGAAGATGTTGCTATACAGGTACTGGTGCAACTGTTTATCTCCAAGTGGGAGATTGTTAGGATGTGGAGCCTAAAAGCTTCACCTATGTGCATACTTAGCAGTTTCAGGTCTAACAGTCACCGGCGTCAGTCAGGAGCGACCGACGTCGGTCAGTAGCAATGCAGGAGATGACGACGTCGGCAGGCAGTCGGTCGACGTCGGTCATAGGCAAGTAGGCAGGAACCGGCGTCGGTTACCTGCGCATTCCAGAATCTATTTCTGAGGACAGCAGTGATAGTTTGCATGATGAGTTTGAGTCTTAGTCTTAATCCGTGTCTCTAATATTAGCAAGACTGTATTTAGAGCCTTTGTTCAAGAGGCATAACTGTTTGTTGTAAGTGCATGCATATGTTTGCTAATTCTATATGTAGGATTAGATCTTCTTAGCTAGGTAGACAATTGTAATGTTGAAGAACAGTACAGAGTGTTGAATCAATCCAGACTTGTTGGAATTGATTGTGCTTGAGAGAGATAGCTCTTGAGGGATAGAGATCTAGTGTGAGATCTTGTGCATCTAAGAGAGGTGTGGAAGAAAGGTGTTTCTTCAATTGTATTCCTTCTGTAAAGAGTTTTAATACAAGTTTTCAGGGTGTTTTCTTGTATCTCTTGTTCTTGATATTATTTGATTCTAGTTACTTGTCTATCTGATTTATTTTCGCATTTATTGCTTTCATAAGTGTAATCATTGTTGGTTGATCCCCAACATTAACCATTGTTCATAAAACATAGCCCCTAAAATCCTCAAATAATGCATGTAATTTTTATGAAATAAGGGATATAATATATCCCTAAGATAATTTGTCTCAACTCTTCTTTATATTACTACAACAAGATGAAATCATTTTACCCTTTTAAGCGTATGAAGGAGACTTATAACCCGATGGAATAATGACATAGGTTTTGGAATTTATATTAACTTTTCAGGATTTATCTACATTATTTAAAAATGGAAGATTCCTTGTAATGGGTTCAGAGACCACCTCCATCTTGAATAACTCTCAAAGAGACCTCCATACACCTTCTTTTTTCAAGAAACCTATATATTCTACCAAGAAACCCTATTGAAACCATGGAATAGGTACCAATGGTGTTTATCCTAACTTTTATGGTGTTGATATAATATATCAAGATCTTATTCCACTTCTTTTCACTAAAAATGATCATTATTGCCTATTTAGAATGTTAGAGATAGTGAATAAGCAACTACCTAAGGTATTTCAACATTAGAGAAGCCATATAAAGACATCTTGGGCAAGATTTATGGAAAATTACATGTTTCAAAACATTACACAAATGTTAAATGACTTAGAAAACCCTTATTATATGTAATAAAAAATGCATCATGTCCATAAATTAATATTAGATCAGATGAGATAGAGCACACCTACACTTTTGATTGGGGGCATACACTTGTTAAGTGGGAGCATGACCAATGTGAGGATCCACTAGACCTGATTAGGGGATCACTTGTCACAACACACTATTTGAGGTAGGGTTACAAAGCCTACAGTCTCACATAATTTCACAACAACCCTAAAAGATAAGTATGATTTAATATTTCACTAATATAATAACAAGAAAAGTAAATCTAATATAGTGCACACCAAAGCTTATGGCACAATGTGGGGGTTAGAAAAAAAATAAATAAAAAACTAAACTAAACTTGTATAAGAGACATATACTCATATAAATGTATACAAAATCCTAATACATAGAAGAGAAGAATAAAAATACACTATTTATCTATTCTTATAAAGGAATAATAAAGTTAGGAATACTTAGATTTGAAGATGAACCTGTCAAGCCTTAATCTGTCCCTTGGCCAAGGTGGTTCACAAGAGATTGTCATAGTATGTAAGGATAACTAAGATAAATCAACTCTAGGCTACACAACCTATCCAAACATCCAAAATACTTATCCACAGGATGATATCAAATCTCTAAATAGAGTATTGAACCCTAAAGGTTTATTTTCCAAGTAGAATGGTCAATAGATAGATGTTCATTCACACTTCTTCGCTTAATCCTTATCTATTCAAATAGTGGGAAATGATTTTATATATGTAGTAGTATCTTATCCAAAAATCATTTAGATATGTTGGTTATGCTAGGTCGACCTAATCAACCTATTATATTTTTGGGTCTAACTCACTAGGTTTGTGTTAGGTCAGCTGAGAGGACAACAAACCAAAAGAGAGGAAAAGTCCCTAAATTGTACTAGGTCAACCTGGTCAACCTAGTATAATCGATCGATAAAAAAGGTTTTATGGTAATAAATTAAGGATAAAACATAAAAAATTATATAAATAGGTAGAACTAAGAAGAATAAGTTTGGGATTCAATGGTTTTAGGAGGCTAGTGTGTGGATGAAAAATGGAAAAAGGAACAATAATTTTATGAAGCACCAATGGTCTACCCACCCCTTTCTTAGTGCACCCCTTAAGGCATGCACTCATGGAAATTGAGACTCGATAGGTTCTTGTAAGATATGAATGATCAGTAATCAATAAAATTTTGAAAATATTATGTGTATACATATGCCCCACTCAAATCTCATCTTGTGTCATGTAAGTGCAACACAGGATGGTGCTTGGAGATAAAACATGATAATGCATAACGTTGATTCTAAGTAAAGTGTAGTAAGTGTAAAATAAGATAAATTAAATAACTATATTAAAAAACACATACCTTTAACTTACCTTAGTGTCGTAGATAAAGAAGTAGACTGCAAGAAATGAAGGTGTCCAATGTAGAGAACATTTGATGAACCTATAGAAGTTAGTGCAAATATAGCCAAAAAGTGAAAGTTTTGGAAGATAGGCATATAATAGTGGTTAGTAGAGATAGAGATTTTATGAAAATTGGTAAATTAGGATTGTTAAGGCAAGTTTTAGAATATTAAAGTCAAATAAATTACAAAAAGATGGCAAATCAAATGACAAAATGATGGCAAATGAATGACAAATGATTAGAAAATGAATGATATATAATTGGTAAATGAATGACAAATGATAGAAAATAAATGAGGAATGATGGAAATAAATGAAAAATAATTGGAAAACATATTAAATCATATTGGAAAAGATGTAAAATATAAATGGCAAAAAGGAATGTAAAACATAATAGATCACATTCAGAAGCATGTAAAACATGAATGAAAAATTAAATATCAATGCAAGAAAAATCTAAACAATATATGTAGGAAAGTTAAAAGTAAGCTAATGTAAGATAGGCATGAAAAAATTCAACATAAAGAAAAATATGAAATAATTTTGAAAGAAATGTAAATCAAGATGTAAGACAAACATGAAGAAGGAATTCATAAATAAAAACATGTAATAATGGTAAAAGAGTGTAGACTCAGTTGTCTAGAACAGAAGGGTAGTATATAAAATGGAAGAAAAAATGATCTGTAGTTACTCAAAAATGTTCTTTTCTCTAAGGATAGATAAAATTGAAAAAAAGTAATGCTAGCATGTTTTTAAGAGGTGGAGAAAAAGGAATTATAGAATAGGGAAAAAAGATTTAGAATCAAAATTTACCTATCAAGGGGGGAAAATGAAATGGGTAGAGGGGAGAATGAAGTAAAAACCAAGGTAGAGAGAAATATTTATTGAATTCAAGACACTCAAATTAGGTTTATCAAAACATGCTAACATAGATTATTGTGTAGATTTCATCTAACAAAAGAAGTAAAAGTTAAAGTTGAGAACAACTATCAAGAATATGAAAAGGATGGTAATTTTATGAGGATAGCTGAGTCTTATCCATGGTCTTAAAAAACAACTCATAAAAGAGAAACCCATGAGGGTGATGATAAGAAAGAGAAAGGAGTAACCCAAAAGATACCAAAAAAATCATTGGCAAGCAACAACATGAGGGAAAATAAATAAAAGCTAAAAGATGGTGATTTTGTGAAGAGGGTTGGGTCCTATCTATGGTATTACAAAGCAAATAAAAAATGAGAAACCCAAGAGGGTGCGAAAAAGAGGAATGTTAAAAGAGAAAGAATACTATGGTACATTAAGAGGTAAATGCTAAATAAAGGGGCAAAATGGTCATAAAGCTAATAAGGCAAAGAAATGACAAAAAAATGACAAAAAATAAAAGAGATATATAAGGACAAAAATGAGAACAAATACCAAATGTGATGTATAAGAAATCCAAAAGAACATAAAGGAAAATTATTATGCTAAGGAAAGTGAAACTAAAAGAACAAAAATAAAAACAAAGAAACATGAGACAAAAATAACAAGTAAGATCTATGCTAACATTTGTATCAAAGATGATCATATGAAATACAAGTCTATAAGTCTCAAAAGGTTTCTTGAAGCTATATTTGTTTATTATTATGCATTGGAGAAGAAGAGTGGGCATCATAAGATGCCCCAATGGGTAATTGAATGTAAGGATGGGCATCAAAAAATGCCCCAAAGTCTGAATAGACATATGGACGGTCATCACAAGATGACCCAAAGTCTAAAGGGACATGTGGATGGGAATCACAAGATGCCCCAACATGTGAGGTGGAATGAGGTGATATTGAACTATTAGAATGATTTTCATTGGGTTGATAGGTGCATTTAGAAATAGGTAAATGTGTTGGTTTGTTATATTTTAAGGATGTTGAATGTGACATATGATGTGTAGGAGATGTATGAGGAGATAAAGGAGGACCATGAATGATATGATTTGGAGTAGGTATTTGAACTAGGTACTCTTTTGGTTCATGTGGCCTAAGAGGTTGAGGTTCAATAGATGCAGTAATATGTTTAAATTTTTTCATGTTAGATATCATTTCCTTATTGGTGTAGGAATAAGGATCAATTATTGTTTGAATAAAATTAGCAGATGAGGTGTGTTCATTAGGTAGTTGATGTTGATGTTATTGTTGTTCTTGCGATTGATTTTGAGAAGCTTGAAGATAGTCTTGATAACATTGTTTTATGAGAGTATCAAGATTAAAATGTGGACCAAGCAAAGAAGAAATAATAAAATGGTGAAGATCATGATAATACTCATGAGAGTGACCTATAGTAACATGCCACCAATAAAATTTATCTATATTTTACCATTTTAGAAGAGGTTTGGAAGGATCAAAGCTCATGGGTTTAGAGGGTGGCAATTTTTCCTTAATTTATTCTAGACTCAAGGGAGGGTGGGTTGGGTTAAAATTGGTTGAATTTAATGCTCAATTTTAAGGTTTAGGATGATTGGATGAATCAATGGTATGAGAAAAATATTAGAAATATGCTTTAGTAGTTGTTTGAGATGGTTCAAATTGAGTTAGAAGAAAGTCTTGAATTTTTGCTTGGTCTAAGGTTTCTTCTAAATTTTTTGGTGAAAAAATTCAAACTTTGTATTGAAGGGGAGGTTTAAGAGAAGTAACAAATAGATTTAGAATAGTGTCATCATTCATGTTATGGTCCACTTTATGAGAGAGATACTTCCATCATTTGATGAAAGTATGAGCATATTCATTAGGCAGTTGCTTGGCATTGATGAAATAGCTATGGTAATTTTTAGGAAGATCATCATGTTATAATTCCTTCACTAGAGTACTGAATAAATCCTCTAGTTGTGAGATGTAATGTCTAGGAAGTTGGTTGTACCATTCAATTTCATCACCAACAAAGGTTTTGGCTAAGAGCTTGGTGGTATAAAAGGTGTTAGTTTGGACCCATTGCTTATAGAGATTACCAAAATAATTAAGAAAGATAGTAGGATCCTTAGTCCCATTATATATGATAGTTAGAGAAATGTTTCCAATATCTATGGATGTAATGAATGGAGCTACAGGTTCATTTTGAAGATGTTGAAGCATTTTGTTATTCATTGGAGGTTGAGGGATGATATTCCCATTCGCATCTCTAAAAGGAGGAAGGAAACAATTTGTATTTGGTTGAGACATGATGACTTGAGGTGTTTGACTGATCATGTTGTATAAATGTTATTTCATGTTCATCATTTAATATTGATTGTATATTTGCATGATGTTCATTTGATTTATGATTTGTACAATAAGTTGAGTTTTATCAATTGGTGGGTTGGTATTTGAAAGAGGGGTATTAGTGTTGGTAGGAAGAGGATTGTTAGTGTTTATTGGAGGAGGATTATTTATAGGTGTAGGATTCCCAACATTGGTATTAGTTATCTTGAGTGTGGTAGAATAAGGAAGCTTGTAAAATCCACCATTCTTGGTAGGAGTGTAAATAGTATTATCATCAAGGTTTTTGAAATTTTGGGAACCATCTAGACTATTAATTTAAGTACTATTATTTGGTGAAGGACTCCAAACATTGGTATTGGGAGGAGGAATATGATGAAGTATCTCAACTACATTGCATTGTGTAGTGAGTGGTTTTAGTTTTGGAGAAGGGGAAGGAAGAAATTGGATAGTTTCATCAGAAATAATGAAATAAGTGAGGTTACTATCCAAGTCCTTGATTATGCAATGTTATGGACTAAGATAAGGATAAGAAGATGTTATCATGATGAAAAAATACTAAATAACCACACAAGGATAATATTAAATGACAAAAAATAATATAGGGTTGACTGAGTCAACCTAAGATAAAAATAGGGACTACAAAACTATATAGGGTTGATCAGGTCGATCTAGTATAGTGTATAGCCATTAGAAAAAAGGTAAAATAGGATAAAAATAGTGATAGGTCAACTAGGTAAACCTATTATAGTGCACAAGGGTTGAAAAATATACTAGGATGATAGGGTTGACCTAGTAGAGTAGGCAGTTTCCTTATTTTGCCTATATCTTTAGTTCTACTCATCTATTTTTCAAACTGTAAAATGTGTTGGATTTATGATGATGTAGAGAAGATGATAAAGTTGATAAAAAAATTTGCATTAAAAAAATATAATTTTCAAGTGATGAAAATCAATAATTACTAAAATGGAAATAAATAGTCTATTGGATCAATGCTGGGTAATCCAATTAATGAACACAAAGTAGAATCTTGCACTAACACTGGCTAATGCAAGATTTTGAACATGCAATTAAAAAAAAAGAAATAAAACAACTTGGAAAGTAAATTTAGATACTTGGTCAACCTATAATTTTGATTAGACTATTAACAATGATTTTATTTGTGAAAGGGAGATTAGATATAAGCAAGGTACTAGATAGCAATCTATGGATTGTTTCAGGTAAGTTTAGGATGAAAGGGATTTTAGTGGTAATGATACATGCTTGGTATTAGGGCCTACCCCCTCACTTCACATAATGTAATGATAAGGGTGTTAGGTTCTTAGCCAAAATATACCATTAACCATGATTTATACTGGACTAGAGCATCAAGTTGACTTCCCCCTTGGTGATGAAATCCAAATAGGTAGACTTATGTAGTCAAATATTTACATGATTATTGATGTTTATGTATTTTATCCATGTGTGTATAAAATTAAAATAGTTAAATTAAGAAATTTATTGAAAATCCACTAATTATACTATGTAAACTATTATAATCATGCAAGCAACTTAAAATAAAGATGTGATTAATCATATATGGTTCATTCCAACTTTGAAAAAGGTATAGTTTAGAAACTATATGGATAATCATATAGAACAGGTTTGACAGGGTCAAACTCATACTACAAAAGAAAAGTATGAAAGTTAAATAGGTTGGTTAGGTTGACCTAGTTATTCATATAACACACAAAACATAGAACTAGGTCCACAAGGTTAACCTAGTTGACTGTGTAGGGGTAGTTTTAAAGACTGTAAATTGTAAAAGGAAATATAGAAAAGGAAAGATACATAGAAATAGGAAATTACCTTGATGGATTAGAGATGAAAATGAATAATATTTTTGATCAAGAACCTTGGATAAAATTGATAAAAACCTAAAAAATGTGTCAAATTGGTCAATCAAGTTATACATGAACCTATTGTAAAAAGGCTGAATATGCACTAGGTCAACCTGGTCAACCTAGTAGGTTGAACTAGACGTTTTAAAATGATCTAGGTTGAGATGGTCAACCTAGTAGGCTAATATGGAAGTTTGTAAAACTAAAACCTATACTAGGTTGAGTTGGTTGATCCATTTTCCTATTCTTACAAACCTATGCACAGGAAAAAAACTAGGTTGATAGAATCGATCCAATATATAAAAATATATGATAAAAAATGAAAGAAAGTGAAAGAAATCCTGAAAGGGTTTGATTCAAATTATTTTTACCAAAATTTATGCAATCATAAATACATCATGTCCATAAATCAATCCTAGATCAAATGAGATAGAACACACCTACACTTCCAATTGGGGGAATACACTTATTAAGTGGGAGCATGACCAATATGAGGATATACTAGACCTAATTAGGGGATTACTTGTCACAATGCACTATGTAAGGTAGGGTTCCAAATCTTATAGTCTAACATAATCACACAACAACCTTAAAAGAGTCCTATGATTTAATATTTCACTAATCTAATAATAAGAAAAGTAAATCTAATCTAGTGTGCACCAGAGCTTGTGGTACAAAGTCAGGGTTAGAAACAAAATAAGTAAACAACTAAACTAAACATGTATAAGAGACATATAATCACGTCAATGTATATGAAATCTTAATACATGGAAGATAAGAATACAAATGTGATATCTATCTACTCTTACAAAGAAGGAATAAAGTTAGGCATACTTACCTTTGAATATGAACTTGTTGAGCCTCAATATCCCCCTTGGCCAAGGTGCTTCACAAGATATTATCATAATATGTAAGGATAGATAAGATAAATAAAATATAGGCTACACAACCTATCTAAGCATCCAAAATACTTATCCACAAGATGAGATCAGAGTTCCAAAGAAAGAAATGAAGCCTAAAGCTTTATTCCCCAAGTAGAATGGTCAATAGGTAGATGTTCATTCACACTTCTTCACTTAATCCTTCTTTATATTAAATGGTGGTAAATGACCTTGTATATATAGTAGTATATTAACCAAAAATCATTTGGATATGTTGGTTATGTTAGTTTGACCCAGTCGACCTAGCACATTTTTGGGTCTAACTCATTATGTTTGTGGTAGGTTGATCGAGAGGCCAAAAAACCAAACGAGAGAAAAAGTCACTACACTATACTAGGTTGACCTAGTCAACCTAGTACAACTAAGAGGTCAAAAGGGTGATAAGGCAAGAAATGAAGGATAAAACATAGCAAATGATGGGAATAGGTAGAACTAAGAAGAATAAGCTTGGGGTTCAATGGTTTTAGGAGGCTAGTGTGTGGATGACAAGTGGCAAAAGAAATAACAATATTATGAAGCACCAACGGTTTGTCCACCCCTTTCCTAGTACACCCTTTAATTCATACACTTAGAGATATTGAGACTCAAAAGGTTCTTATAAGATATGAAATGTCAGTAAACAATAAAAGTTTGAAATTTTTATGTGTATACATTTATTTTACCTCTTGATATGACATTAGATCTTCATGTTTGATGATACTTTAAAAGATTTATTTTAAAATATGAAATAATCATTATAAGATAAAATAATGAAACCTTAAAATTTCAAAAAACACCTTAACCTTGTCAAAATGCTTGAAATTTCAATGTTTCCATCTTATTTGATCTAATCTTTGGTACACTTGCTCATCTTAGAACACATTCTTCCTTAATAGGTCACCACCTTACTTCTTGCCTAACCATGATTCAAACTTGACCTTGACCTCATATAGAAACCTTAAACTTATAAAATTTACCTTAATCCATAATAAAATACATTGTAAAAGGCTTATTTAATTAAATACATTGAAATACTTGATAAGAAGACTGATTTACTTGACTTTACTTCTAACTAGACCACCCTAAAAACTTTTTAAGCTACCAAGAAGGACACAATGCCTACTACCATGAGATCAACATGACCATGAAAAATCATATCTAAGGGATAAAAACAATGTTGGAGGCATGAGGAACAAATTTTTGAATGTTACTCACCAATGTTATCCAATTTTGGCTAACAACTTCATTATTCCACTCAATCTTAGCATCCTTCTTTAGCATGCTATTTAGAGGTTAGACTATTTTGGCCAAAACCAAGATGAATTTATGCAAAAAATTAGTCTTAATGAAGAATTATTTTATCTCTTTTTGGTTTCCATGAAACAAAATTTTCAAAATTTCCTCCAAAATATTTGGGTCTATTGATATGCATCTTTTGAAAATGATGCAACCCAAAAAAATTCCATTAGTAACCCTGAATATACACTTTTTCATATTCATATAAATGCCATGTTATCTACACCTATATAATACCGTTATAAAATCCCTCACTTTTTCTTCTTGGTTATTATAAATTTAAATTAAATCATCCATGTAGATGATAATGTAATTTACAATTATATCTTTGAATCTAATGTCCATAGCACACTGAAAAGTAACACCTACATTAATTAGGATGAATGACATTATTTTGTATGCAAATGTTCCCCATTTCATTGTAAACATTTTTTTGATTCCATATTATTTTTTGACCATTAACTTATTATATCCATAATACTTGTCTAAAAATGAAACCATTTCTAAAAATTTCACTATTTACTTCACTTCATCTAGTGAAGGTAATGGGTAAGTATCCTTTTTCTAAAGTTATGTTTAGGTTCCATAAGTCCACACGTAGTTTTATCTCTTGATTTTTTACTTCAAAATAGAATAATTTTTCCACCCACATGGATTTACTAGAAAAGATGATCTTGGCTGAAATCAACTCAACACTTCTTTAAAAATCAACAGCTCCAACAATGGAATCATAGGCCTTTGCCTTTGACATAATAGTTTGAATTTTATCTTGAAAATAATATTTTTTGAGAGGATGGAAGTATTAAATACCTTAATATATTCATATATCCATTTTATGGCATATCTAAAATCCTTTAAGTCTTGTGAAATTCCATATTTTTCATCTTTAGTGAAAGTTGTGTCTTAAAACACACCTTTTGAGTCACTGATATTTCCTAGATTGCAATGCTCATGTAGTATACCTTTGGTAGGGACTATCTTTTATTTATTAAACTAATAATAAATGTCAAATATCCACTCCAATGATACCATAACTTTTGGTACATTTTTTTTTTCATATTTATCCTTCCTTCCTCATCCAGATCAAATTCATCCTTGCCATCTTCATCTATGATTTAAGACTCAAACACTTATGTATTCATGATGAAGTCAATGATATTTTGATTGTTTTTGAATACATGGAAGTTTTAGAAATTATATATAATGGAAAGAGTAGAGACCAACCCCATTATAAACCTCTTTAATTTAGATTCATAAATTGGATCTAGGGTGTTTGTGACTGTCGATAATGCATCTATCATATGGTTTCTTCTATGAGACACCATTTATATATTTAAGGCATCAAAGTATTTTATAAAATTAAAAACTTAGCTTTGGTACTTTTACAAATGCTTGTCATTATAGGTATATTGGATTCTAATTTGATTCACCCAACACCTTTAAATTCTTGACTTTATTTTTAACAATGAATTGAAGGTCGTGAACCAACACTTCATATTCAGCCACATTGTTCATTAATTCAAATTTAAATTGGATTAAAAAAAATAGGATTTTCCTCATGGTTCAATGATTTCAACTTGAGCACCACACTCACCCTTAGACTTAGATCCATCAAATTTTAGAGTTCATAAATGATATTCAACTATCTATAATGGACTTTGAGAGGTAGGTGCCACTGAAATGTTAAACTCTTTTTTATTTTTATTAACATTAAGGAAACATTTATTTTAATCTCTTGATAATGATATTCCAATTTGGTCTTTGGTGGTAGAGATGGGCATTGGGATACTTATAATATAAGTATTTTTATCCCAATAACTTGAAAATGTTTTTTTCCACTTGAACCATCATGTTTTAACTTGGTGATTTATGTCTTATCCATGCCTAATGCTGACAATAACTATTAACAACCATATTATACATGTAAATAATAATGATTTAATTTTTTTGTGTGAGGACAAAACTATGAGAATAAGGTATTTTAGGTGTATATATTACATATTATTCATCTATCTACTTCAATTATTCAATCTAACCTTGGATCTAATCACACGAATCCCCTGATTTTCTTTGCATGGAAAACATATTGATAATCAGGACCTCACAATTTTTTTATTTACTTTCAAGCATATATACCTCAAGATAAGATTATTCATAAAATATTTCACTAGTATTGTTATACTCTATGATCATATGAATCATTTTTGGCTCTCACTCAATTAATATTTGATTGGATATGTCACACCATGTGAGCCACATGTGAGAAAATTTAGTGGTCATATATTCATTTAACATTTTAGACCAGCCTTTGTTGAGTAACATATCATATATATATATATATATATATATATATATATATATATATATATATATATATATATATATATATATATATATATATATATATATTATATCAACCTCTTGAATGTAAATAAATTACTACACTCTTTGATTGAAATTCAAATTCATGTGAATGTGGTTCAGCTCACCAACCACCTTGACCTTTGATTTATCTAACTGAACTACTTTCATATTTGACTTGGTAGGGGTCAAACCCAAATTCTGGAAAACTAAGTAAGACATCATTTTTCCTTAAGCACATGAATCCACTAAATTATTGTGTAAGTTTTTCCAAAAAATATGATCTTTTAGGAGAAAAGGAGGATTTTCATTCTTCTATTTATAAACAACATGTGCATAAACTATTCTATTAGCTTCTTTCCCTTTAATAAAAGGCATTTTTTTAATAATAATTCTTTATAATTAGAGATTTGTAGTAAATCAAACATGGTTATATTGGATTTCTTCTTATTTAGGTTTTTAATGATGTTGTATCCAAGTTTTTTTTATTCTAAAGGTTTATAATCTTATGAAGTTGTAGCATTATTATTTGGATGATATGATGTCTTAGGCCCTTTAGGTGGAAATTGGTTATTTTTAGATTTCTCATCAAGTGGAAACTGAGTGTTGTTTATAGGAGTAGATGTTTTCAACATATTTTTTAATTTAATCCTCAATGTATAGTTTTTTGCACTTTGAAACTACTTAAACACATGAAATTCATCGAACTTATCTTCAATCTCATTTTCAATTTCATAGGGGAACTCATAGGTATGTAAGACTAAAGTAGTACCTAGATTCCCTCCACTTTGATTCCAATTGTTATCTGATGTAGGTACTATTTAAAGGTTGTCCATGTCCTTCTAGAAGATGTTTGAGGCCAATGTAAAATTAACACAATAAATTTTAGCATGGATCATTATGTTATGAAACCTACACTAGGTGCACAATGCCAAATCAACCAAGTTGACAGAGCTTGAAGCATTATCATTTGTCTAATTATTGTTATCAAGAGGTCTAGACACCCCTCTATTGTTTGGTCGAGTGTTACACTGATGATTGGTTTTATGAAATTTGAAATTTGTATTTTGAGGAGGGTTTTTTGTGGCTTAATTATGGTTTTGAGGCACATATCTCTATAAATTAAACATGTCACTAGTACAACATTGAACCATATGCTACAAATTGGCCACTTCTTGGTTCACATTAGTATTCTGGTTGTTTACCATTTGTGGATTTGTGTTTACAACAGAGACCAAAAGATTTATAAATATGGAGATAATAAAATAAATTAGGTTATGGGGAGTACTAACACATATTTGATTTTTTTTTAAATGATATATCAATCTATTTATTGTTACTTAGATCAACACAATCACTTGTATTAGGCATATGACAAGTGTTATTATAGGCCATAGGGATGATTTAGTGATTATTCACCTATAAACATGTGATTTGGAGGAATTCATCATTGATTATTGGGAATTTATTTCAAGGGTGTTAGGTTATAAACCTAGTTTTGACTTGAATACATAACACCTAGGATTTTATTCATTAGTGGTGTATTATGCATGAGTGCTTGGTTTATCATTAGAATCTCATTATATGCATCTAGTTGCTCTAATGAAGGAAATAGAAAAACCCCATACTCTTGTGTCATAATTTTTGTTAGATTGTAATTGATTTATGATACACTAAGGATAAGGTTACAAATGTTATGGGAGTCCTTCAAATGAACATGGAGGTCATCAAGTCCAAAGATCTTAGGTATGTCTTAATGGTAGATAATTTTGTTTGCATTTTATGGTATTTTAATCACTTATAAAGATTACATAAATGGGATTAAACATTTTCATTTGTTCATTTGGATCCTTATGGGTTGTGACAAATTGATGATATAGGATAATAGGGTCAATGAGCACTCAAAAATGATTAATCAAGATGGTTTATAGGTCATTCTAATAGGTATAGGGAAATAAAAGACAAGACACATATTTATGTTGATATGGCTTCTAATAATGGAATCTTTGAACACTTGAATGTGTTCTTAGTCAATTCAAATTCTGCCAGCACATACCTAGGGCAAAAAAAATTAGGGTTTTTTGATAACTTTGATGATGTTTACTAAGAACCTATACTAAGACAAGTTGCATCCATTGTTGGATTTTGATGGGAAAAATATGGGTAGATAAAATAAATAATAGTCTTAATTGAGTTTTGGATGATTGAGTGTGTCTACTTTTTTATTTTTCTGTATTCACTCTAAGTTTTCTATGTGTAATAAGGTATAATAGTTCAATGTCACCCTCAACAAAGTTTGATCTTATGACTATTCTTCTATTTTATAGTGTGATGTTTGGAATACCTCAACAAGTGAAAGACCTCTAAAATGTTTAATTTTAATAATTTATATTTAAAATTTTAGTTTGGGCCCTCCTTATAGAAATAATATATTGATGGTCCATTCATCACACCAACTTAAGTAGGATAATAGACCATCTAGCCTCACTGGAAAGAAGACCATAAAGTCTCCCTAAGGTCTATATCTACCAATTATTGTTGCACTAGGTAACCTTGTTGGTCTATGTGAAACTCTTCCATTTAAAGGGGCATGCTAGTCTAAAATTTAAGCTTTAATTTAGATTTTAACAAGGGGAAAATGCAAGTTTTATTTTTTTTCAATGTGGGTTTTTAATGCGTTATGGAAAAAAAAACCTAAGCATGCATTTTTAGATTTTCCCAAAATAGAAATTAATGTTTTGAGTTTTAAAATAAATGAAAATATATTTGATTTAAATATTCATTCCATTATATATATATATATATATATATATATATATATATATATATATGTGTATATATATATATATATATATGTATATATATATATGTAACCTTGTTGGTCTATGTGAAACTCTTCCATTTAAAGGGGCATGCTAGTCTAAAATTTAAGCTTTAATTTAGATTTTAACAAGGGGAAAATGCAAGTTTTATTTTTTTTCAATGTGGGTTTTTAATGCGTTATGGAAAAAAAAAACCTAAGCATGCATTTTTAGATTTTCCCAAAATAGAAATTAATGTTTTGAGTTTTAAAATAAATGAAAATATATTTGATTTAAATATTCATTCCATTATATATATATATATATATATATATATATATATATATATATATATATATATATATATATATATATATATATATATATATATATATATATATATATATATATATAAAATACTTAGATGACAATGGAAAATCAAAATAAACGTGCAAATAGAGATTAAAAATAGATCTATTTTAAACCCTAGTTAATAGATAGATTAAAAAATCAAAAGATAAAGGAGAGGAAAGAAATAAAAAGAGTTTTTTTCAATGAAGGAAGAGATGATTCATCTAAGAAAATGAAACCCATGAAATTTATTTACCACTTGGTCAACATATGTACAACCATAAATGTAGATGTTTCAAGTATTTGGAGAGAGATTATCCATGAATAAAGAGACCACAACCACCATTTACACACACACACATCATGAAATAAATATCCACAACCTTCTATTAATTAGGATATTCATTTTGATAATAAATTTTGGTTTGATTAAAATTAGTTGAATACATATTATTCTAACATAATAATAAAGCTCATCAAGAGAGTGAGAGATTACACAACAAAATAAAAGGAATGCATAAAAAAGAGTGTTTGGTCCATAATTTATTCCTTGGATTCCAAAATGAGTCAGTCTTTTGAATGACCTTGGGTTGACTATTTATAAAAAAATGGGTTAATGGAGGGAAAAACATTTCCCTCTAAAATCCACTTGCACCATATCTACATTTTGTGAGTAATTATATATTTACAACCACTCACCATACATCTTCACTATCCCAAAGAAGTAGAATAGTGAAGTGTGGTGCCATTTTTCAAGTGGGATCATAAGTGACAAAGGTAATAAGGATGGTGGGATTCCCACCTTGTTGGTTTGTCTCCAATCTTGTACATGAGTCCAATTTTGAATAGGAATCATGCACATGGGCTGACATGAGGCCAAAGGACTTTTCACCAAGCTTATTTGTCTTTTAGGTAAGTGCCCCATGAATTTTGGCACCATTATCCATGTAGGTGTATGAGTTGTCATAAAATACAAGTGGGTGAGATTCACACTTAGCTAATAGTTCTCCCACTTGGTTGGTTTGTCTCCCAACTTTATAAAGAGTCCAAAATGGAGAGGGAATCATGCACATGGGCTCATATGGGTCCAAAATACCTTCCACCACTCCCATCTTTTGGATAAGTGCACCATTAATTTTGGCATCATTCTCCATGCATGAGGATAAAAACACATGTTAAATGATGGTCCCATGGGGAAAAATGTGGCATACTTCCAAGGAGGGGACCTTTAGTACTTAATGATGTCATTAGGTACCTTGGAGGTAGGTCCTAGGTGGGGTATGATGTCCCACCTCAATCCACCTCACTTTCAAGCCATTTCACTTGCCATATCACCTTTCATGTCTCTTTACATGTCAGTTATATACACATAACAGTTTTCACTCTATCATTTATTGATGCTTTCTCTTGCATCATCTTGTCGAGCATTTATCTCCTTGAGTGCATGCCTTAAAGGGTATAATGAGAATGGAGTGGGAAAGGATCATTGTGCTTTGTGAGATATTTTTCTATTCTATCATGATTACACAAATATTATCATCACTATGACCTCATCAAATTATCTATCCATCTATCTCTTCCATCTTGTCTTCAAGTTGATGAATGATATGATCAAAGTTAATATCATAAGTCAAAAAAAACAAAAGCAATTTTTTGATAAAATGGGTATTTAGCATTATCATGTTCCATCTCTCTCATGTTCAGTTAGCCTAGATATGGATTCATAATGTCTCCAATCCCTTTAGGCCTCAAATGTTCATGTTGAAGATGGATCTCTTGGGGAACTCTATCTTACTCTCTGAAAGATATAATAGATTTTGGCATATTTTTCATACTAATAATATTTTTCAAATTTAGAAATATAGGAATAAAATATGTTTTAATTATAATGTTATGGAAAAAACATTTTTGTAACTAAAAAACTTATTGGGATATCTAAAGTTAAACTCCAAATGTAGATTTAGATGGATAACGTTTGGATTGACCTCCACCACCTGTATTTAAGCATGCATTTTTGGATTTTCCCAAAATAGAAATTAATGTTTTGAGTTTTAAAATAAATGAAAATATATTTGATCTAAATATTCATTCCATTATATATATATATATATATATATATATATATATATATATATATATATATATATATATATATATATATATATATATATATATACTTAGATGACAATGGAAAATCAAAATAAACGTGCAAATAGAGATTAAAAATAGATCTATTTTAAACCCTAGTTAATAGATAGATTAAAAAATTAAAAGATAAAGGAGAGGAAAGAAACAAAAAGAGTTTTTTTCAATGAAGAAAGAGATGATTCATCTAAGAAAATGAAACCCATGAAATTTATTTACCACTTGGTCAACATATGTACAACCATAAATGTAGATGCTGCAAGTATTTGGAGAGAGATTATCCATGAATAAAGAGACCACAACCACCATTTACACACACACAAATCATGAAATAAATATCCACAACCTTCTATTAATTATTATATTCATTTTGATAATAAATTTTGGTTTGATTAAAATCAGTTGATTACATATTATTCTAACATAATAATAAAACTCCTCAAGAGAGTGAGAGATTACACAACAAAACAAAAGGAATGCATAAAAAAGAGTGTTTGGTCCATAATTTATTCCTTGGATTCCAAAATGAGTCAGTCTTTTGAATGACCTTGGGTTGACTATTTATAAAAAAAAATGGGTTAATGAAGGGAAAAACATTTCCCTCTAAAATCCACTTGCACCCTTCCATCTAATTATCCAAACTCTTTTTCACTTTAGCTCCATTCACACTGGTAAAATATAAGGAACCAGGTACTTTTTTGTACAAGAGATAAAGAGAAATTAATTCATTTATACATGCACTTAAAATTAAAATAGAGGAAATTTTCCATGTAAAATATGATGACTATTCATTGGCATATTTCCTCTAAAAATTGATTGCACCATGACAACCATGCTAGAGCCAACTTCTTAGTGCCATAAATAGATCATAATATAGATCAACAAGGAAAAAATTATGCTTGAAAAACCAAAATGTGGTAAAATTTTTTCTTGTAGACCAATTTGGGCTTCTAGTTTGGGTAGGAAAACACCTTTTTAAAATAAAATTTATTTCCTAATTAGGTTTCAAAGTTTGATTATCACTATAGAACACTTGTTTATCCTTTGTAGACCAAATTGGTGTTCTAAATTCTGATTTACACTATTAGCATGCTTTGGGGGATCTATATACCTAATTAGGTCTAAAATCCCTAAATAGTTTTATGACATTCATTAGAATGGGGATTATTTTTTTACAGGGTTTAAAACCTACAACACAGGTATTTGACCATTCTATTTAGGATTGGAATCCCACTTACCATTGTGGACTTGACACCAACTAGTTTTTGGACTTATAACTCTTTGAGGGGAGTCATAAATCCAATTAGGATCTAAACCCCTGATTAACACCATGGGAATCAATGAGGAGGATCTCAGTTTTAACCAAGACCAAATGCCCACAAAACACTATTCTTGGTTTGAAAGGGATACTTAGTTGTAGTCAAGGTTGAATCCCCACATATAATTACATGGGTGGCCTTGGGATCTTGTAGACCCAATTATGCCCGCATGCTTGGATAATAGAAAGCAAGGGATTCAAATCCTATCAAGATGTAGGTGGGGAAAATACCCTGCATAGCATTATGGGGATTTGGGTTTAAAGTGTAAAGATGTAGTTTGGATTTGAATCTCAACTATCAAAGACTTTGCCTAGACCAATTAATGTAAAACCTAATCAAGTCTAAAGACTCCAATTAGCACTCAAATTCTACCAAAAAATACACATAGACCCAATTAGACTATAAAGTCTAATTACTAAAAGGGGATGCTAAATTAAAAAAAAATGATCTAATCAAGATTTAAAATCCAGACTAGAGCTAAACTCTTACAATAACCTACAATAGACTTATTTGGGTCTTTCAACAAGAATTTTCAAAGGAAAATTAAGGCACTGAAACTCAATTTTTAGATTAAGTGTTTTATATGAAACTTTATTGCATAGAATTAGTCTTCATAATGGAGGGTTTTTAGAGATCAATTTTAGCACACAAATTGATGCAATCCCTATATAAACTAAATAGAGTTGAGACCAAGCAAAATCAAGACTAAAAATTTGAAAAAAGGGATACCATGATTCCAAAAGAATTAGGGTGTGTTGTGAAAGCAACAATATTTATGTTTTTGTACCTTTAATATATTGTTTTGGGGGTGTTTTTGTACTTTTAACTTTATTTACAAAAATATTATGTGATTTTTCATATTTTAAAATAGTTTCCATCCAATTGAGCTTGTCTTTCTCATGATTCACCCTTTCATAAAAATCATAAAATGTGGTTTTTTTAATAGCAATCCCAAAGAATATTGGTTATAGTATAATTTAGATACAAAAATTAAGTAATTTTCATAAAATTTAGAAAATACCTCATATATAAGATGATCATATTATTTTATAATATCACAATCCTAAATTTGTAATCTTAAAGAGTTAATTTTTTAAATATAGACCTAATTATTATCAGAGTTAGCTAGATTGAGAGAAATAAGCTCTAAGTTTAGCTGGTAATCCCTAATTTTATCACTCTTTTAATAAAAATATTTTATATTTTTCCATAAAACATTTATAGTATTGATATAATCAATGTGAAATAATATTTTAGGAGATACATAAAAACTTATAAGAACAAAGGCCTTATCATACCGACTAAACCATTTACACTTCTTGATAACTTAGATAAGTTTTAATTTTATATCTATCGTGAATCTATATAAAACTTCACTTATTTTTATGCTAATTAATTTTTATCTCCAAGTACATAAACTATAATAAATGAGCATTGGTGGATTATCAGTTTATTTTACTCTAATTTGGATTAGGATGAATTACTTAATCTAATTAAGATATAAACTAGCACATGGATTTAGATTGTAATGGCATGTAAAATATTAAAATAGATCTCAATGATTTTATAAGTGGCATATTGTAAATATAGAAATTAAAAAAGGGATAAGTAGTTATATTTTTTATTAACTTTATGACTATGGAAAATAGACTAAATTAGGTATGTGATTCGTTAGGTTTTGAAACTATGTTTCTATATGTGTAAGGTTAGTTCCATAAAATTTGGGTCAATATTGATTATTGATACCAACTTGTAGTGGTTATTAGTGACATATTCCATAATAGGGTATATGACCATACAGTCACCTTTTCTTGTCTCTGAAAGCTTTGTATGTGTAATGTTGAACCTTGATATTGATAGTAACTCCATTAATTAACCTCCTTCACCTTAAACCCCTAGATGTGATTATGAAGTATGAAAACCTTAAATATTTTGTGAAAGTGTAACTATTTTATATGACTAAAATCAACCTCATTAATGATTGATTTCTACCTACATATCTTATATTCTAAGGAGGGAAATAAAGCCACACATAGTTATCCCACCTAATTTGATTGTAAAATTGTGTTTTTTATCTATATGAATGAAACTAATTATTTATCTTTCTTAATATCAAATAGTGGTACTAACATCATCTCATGGTAGTGACCCATGCATAAAAGGACTAAAATGAAGGTATGAGAATGTACCTATGAGAAAACTAGTTGGTTTTTCATATAATTTAAGGTTCATTTAGGTGTTTGATAGCAAATGGATAGGGTCAAACTCATAAGGTAATAGGTAAGTGTGAGAGAATAGCAGTTTAAGATTATATTTGTGTGCACAAGTCATGCATGGTGAATGCATTTCAATATTGTCATTATAAAGTAATTAATACCATTTTTTAGTTTTTATAAATTCCTCTCCTTTATTCTAGTAATAGATTTACTATACCAAAATTAAAATTTATAATTTAGTGTGTATAACACACTTTGTCTTTTGTAGGAAGCTCCAATTATGTAAGTCACTCCAAATCAAAACCTACAAAAAATTATGGTAGTTAATTTCAATAGAATGAAATTTTAAATCAGAACTTGAAATTTTAAAATTAAATAACAAGGAAGGAGTACGCATGTGTGTTAGTGAAAACCATGTTTCCCTTCCAACTTGTTTGAGATGATGCTTCCTTGTTGAAGGATTGAAAAAATATGCTTTCCACTAGAGCACTTAAAGATTGGTTCCTTGTTGGATATTAATCTTATTTGGGTTCAATTATCTTAGTTTATTTAGGTTAATTTAATCTTATCCTGAGTCTATTTTAGTTGTACATTTATTATTATAATAAATTCACTATATCCTAGATTTATAAGGTGTCACACTTCTTTTGTCATTTTCTAGGGAATCCTAGAGTTACTTGTACAAGTAACTCCATCCACACTTATCACCCCCCCCCCCCCCAAAAAAAAAAAACTTATAGAGATTAGGGACATTTAAAACACACTAAGAAGGTTTTGAAAGTCATGATGAGATTATTTGTAACTCCCTCTTCCTTCCTATATCTCTTTTTATTGAGCTTTCTTATCTCATTCTACTCACTTGCTCATGATCATATTTAGATGCTTGTTTATAGATTGAAGCCATTCTTATTTTGCTTATCTTATATTACATTAAATATTTTAATTGGAGATTTCTAATTTGAAAGCCTTATAATATATGTGGGTTTTTTATCCATTTGATGGTTTCCCCACTTGATAAATCTTGTCTCTTGCATTTGTGGTTTGTTTGATATTAATGTAATATGGTTTCATTTATACTCATTATTTTTATGTTTTTAAAAATTAATCTATCAGTCTTGGTAGAAATCCTAATATGGTATTATAGTGGGTTAATTCTAACACTAATCTTTGAGAATTTTTTTATAGGTTTGGAGGTGGAAAAGAAGTTATATGCTATTTGATTGTATATAACTAGTATTTATGAGACTATAAACTATTATTTACATTTTTTGTCAAAAAAAGTAATTTTTATTCTATTTTTTATATTTAATAGTTGGTATTCATGCTAGTATCTACATTTTTTTTCAAGATCTTTGTGTTCTTACTCTCAGTTTGACATTTTTAGTAGTTCCTTTAAAATTTAGTTTCAACATTCCAGTTATCAGAGTTACATGTGAATACGTATTTATGTTTTATTTTTGTATTTCTTGAGACCTCTTCAGCTTGGAATTCTAACTTCATTCTACTATTTTATTTTGGCATATTATATTCTGGCATTTTCATTACTTTAAGGAACCTTCAATCCATTTTTTTGGTATCTAAATAGTTCTTTACACAATCTTTCTCTATTTTTTAACTCTTGGCTCAATGTATTATTCATTATTTTGGATTCTTTAGGAGCTATTCAATATTTTTACTTTAAGTTTTTTGTCATCTTATGTAGTATATTCATCTCTCTTAGCTACTTTAGTCATATTATTACCTTCTGTTCAAGGGTGCTTTGTTCTAGATTATCACTTTTTTTCTCAAGAAAGGTGTCTTAGTCTATTTAGGCTTTGGCGTGTTCCTTTATTATACTTTTTTGGTAGTTTTGAGTCTTAATATAATTAAATTTATACTCTTTCATCATATTATATTGTTTCTACTCATTTTTGCTATTTACATTCAGAAGAAATAAGAAACTAAAGGTTAAATGGTCAGGGGTTTGATAGATACCCGGATTAAGTTACGCACCGTATCCAAGTGTTGTAGGAGCTCCTATTTGGCTATGGAGGATGACACCTGTAAATAAGAAAGAAACTCAAAAAAAAGAGTGTTAGATAAAGATATGGTGGATTGCTAAGCAACACGCTCGGTCCTGAAAGCGTACAGCTCTGTGAGGGATGACAGTCCACTATTTATGAAAAGAATGTCATATAAAGAGAAATGGTGAAAGACTAAGAAAGAGAAAGTAAGCAATGCATACATATTCTCTGTAATCAGTCTACCATAGTCACCAACATCGGTAGTCCTATCAGCATTAGTTGGTCAATATGCCGATGTCAGTTATGTTACCGATGTCGGTAGGGGCAATGGGCCTTGGACGGGTTTTTGAGTTATGTCTGTGGTTGACGAAAGAGTCTGAAAGGAGGTTAAGGGTCTGTGTAGGGTTGAAAGACAATGAATAGAGTCTGAGAGGGGGCAAAGGTCAAGGGTTGGTATGTAAATGGGGGATAAGGATAGGAGGAAGGCTTTTCAGCCTTTCTACAGAAGAGGTCGGGTATGGTTGATAATATTCAAAAATAGTAAATAGAAACTAATTACTAATGTTATTCTAAATACTGAAATGAGAGGCAAAAGAATACTTAGCTCTGTTTGATGAAGAACCAAGGGTGTAAGAACACTTATTCTTATTATGGCTGATGTCAAGGTCCTCGTGCAATGTTCCAATCCAATCTGGAGTCACTTGTGTAGAGTCTTTGTAAACAGGTGAGCATTAGTTGAAGTCTGATGTTTGGTCTCAGAGTGTGTGCATCCACGTCCAAGAGTTTGAGTGGAAGAATTTAGGAGAGAAGAAGTTGATTCGGGGGCTGAAGTCCAAATTTTGTGATTAGTGATTAGACCCTAGCTGAAGGTTAGAACCTGCTTTAAGTAACTGACATTGGTGATTCTACCAGCATCAGTTGATAATTGACCGACGTCAGTGGAGAAAGAATGGGTAAAAGGGATATTTTTAGCCCTTTACCTATTCCTCCATCTGCCAAGTGCATTTTCCATTGGAAAATGGTCAAAGGATGGGGTTATTAAGCACAAGAGTTAGTTAGGGAGTTGGAATATGTCTTAGGTGGTTGGGATTTGGATGCCTTAGTCTTAGGCTAAGTCATAGGGTAGGAAATGGTCTTAGGGCAAGGTGTCCAAGGTGAGGTGTCTCAGGTGAGGTGTCTAGGGTGATGTCATTAATTTAAAATAAGTATATTATTTTAAATTAATAATGTGTGTAAGGGACCAAGGGGAGTCGACACAATATTGGTGTCTACATTTGCCCCTTTTTATCTTGTTGGTTGTTCTGATGAACTGCAAGACAAAAATAGGAGTAAGTTACCCCAGGTATGGGATAAGGTGTAGGATATCCCAGGTATGATGAGGCATTCCCCCTTAAAGCAGGAATTGAGAGAAGGTAACCTGAAATCAGTTGCCAATTTCATAGGCAGTGGATGGGTATGGTGAAGTTTGAGTGTGAATGCTGTAAAAGTTGAGATTGTGCGTATACCACTTCACGTGATAGGTAAGTCAAATTATCATGGTCAAAGGTCGAGGAGTGCTAAAATCAAAGTAATCGGTCCCCAACATTTAGTCGTAGTTGATTGGGTTAAATGATCAAAGTTGTAGCTCCAATGGTTGTCATGTTCCAAGTATCCTGGGCTTAGGAAGTGCTCTCAGAAAACACAAAAATGTCACACATATTAGGGATCAACTTGTGCATGATCTAATAATACGTGTGAAGGTCATAATGTGGGGTGCATACAATTTGCTAACTATTCATGAGGTAGCATATATGCAATCAAAACAACCAAGGCAAAGTTGTCTCGAAAGTGGTCATGGTCTGAGGAGATAGTCGCAATATCCAAGGTCGTTGGTCGATTCAGATTGAGATATAAGTGATCTCAAGTGTTGTTTGTTATGGTAGGAGAGATATATGTGATCTCTAATGTGCCTCATGAGAAGTCTAAAGTCACTTCTGTAGTGTCAGGGCTAGTTGTTTGGTCATGATTTTGGGTTGGTTAAGATAGTTCGTCCATTATGTAAATGAATGAATGAATGGCCGAGCTAACCTCAAAAGACTCTGTGTCAACTGAGTGTTGCCTACATAGCCCCTGTTTGAAGGGCCTCAGGCCAATGTAGTTCTTCCCAAAAGGGAAGAAGAGGGTCAAAGAGGTCAAAAGTTAGTTTAGTCAGGTTAGTGTTTTTAGCATTTCCCATATGTGTAATGGCACATGCTTAAAATGATGAGTGTATGATGATGTTACAGATTTTTCCATATTATGTAATGGTGTATTCTTTAACTTTGGTTATGTCATTTTTCATCCCTAGAATTTTTCCATTTTGGTGATGGTGTATGCTAAATCATGAAATGAGAGATGATGTTATAGCCTTTTCCATATTGCGTGATGGTGTATTCTATAACATTGGTTATGTTTGGTTGATAATTTCCATGTGTATTGTTTTCCATAGAAATTTATGTGAATGGGCTATGATATTTTCATTTGGTTGGGTTTGGTTGGGTTGGATGTGACGCAGGTATGTAAGAAGTGAAAGGTGTGTTGCTCTTTCATTGACAAAGACTATAATGATAGCATAGATAGGGTTATTGCAAACAAAATCCCCATTCATGCATTATGTCATTGACCATTGATTTGTGTTAAAGAAGTACTTGAATCACTTGACATTAAGTGACCTCAAAATCCCTTGAGTATGTTGGGCTAATAGGTATGTTTAGGTGGTATGTGAGGATAGCGTAACCCTTTTTAGTAGGGATAACTTTGCCCCTTTTATAGGTGACCCTGAGAACGACTATAGACAATTCCATGACTTAATAATTTGTAGATTGATCAATGTGGGAAGTCTACTCAGGGATGTTGTTTTGATTTATGGTCATGTTGAAGCTAATTTATGCATGAAGCTTATGAGAGGGTGCTATGTATGTAGCAAAATTTAGGCATAGCCATCCTTTAAGGGAATGGTCTATAGTTGACTTTGTATGCTTGGAGTTATTGGATAGCTATCCTTTAAGGGAGCAGTCTATTTGTTATAGAAATTATGCAGCTGTCCTTCGAGGGAGCAGTCTACATTTATAGTTTATGACCTTTATATGTTTTGTTAGGCATCCTAGTTTTATATTTTGATTTTTGATTGAAATTTTTAGTCATGGACTGGACTATAGAGGTTTTAGGGTCTCCCTTTTATTAGGACAAAGCATTCATGCTTGACAAAAGGGTTGACTAATGTTTGTAAGGAAAAAGGGTTGAAGGGAATATGAATGAGGATGACGGGGGTTGCTCAAGGGATGAGCTCAAGTTAAATATCAAGTGAATGAGTACTTTATTAATATTAGAATGGTCATAGATGCAAGGCATTAAGGGGCTCAGGTTTTGGCCGGCCTTCAAGAGAAGATAGACGATAAGTCCCTGATCCATGTGTTATTATGTAAGGTCTGATCCAATTAGGAGCAAACTTGCCTTGCTTGATTCTTTCCATATTGGTCACGTGTTGGTTGATGTTTGATGTGAAGATGATTAATAAGTTGGTTGATGCTTGGTCGATGCTTGGTTAAGGTCGTGATAGTCAGTGTAAAGTGGAATTCCCCCAGTTGCTTTCTGTAATAGGGATAATGTTTGACACCCATTGTGGATGATCAATGGGTTGGCTAAATGAGATGGAGAGAAGATGTTGAAGCTCCTCTTTAATAAGGAGTGCGATGCAAGGATGTATCCTATGAAGCTCCTCATAGGTTTTAGTTTAAGAGGGCGAGATCCTAATTTTCCAGTTTGTAGTCTGGAATCTCAAAATTATTGAAGGTGATGGAGGTGACGGTAGGTAATGATTTGATTAAATTAGCCAGTGGTTGGGGGTCTTCAGGTTGGACCTCCACTATTTGTAAGGCCTTGATCAAGGCTTGATGATGTTGTGGAGAGCTTTGGATGAGGTCATACAAAGATGTCTTCACAGGGGTTTGGTGAAGTTGTTTCACTCTGGAGTCATGGATTACCCCAAAAGATGTTGGTTGGGATGTGCCCAAGATTGAAATCTTGGGTTTTGGTGGTTGAGAAGGCTTGATAAATAGATATGTCCAAGGAATAGAAACCTTCTCTTTTGCTTTATCCTTCATAGTTTGTGACTTGGTGGCCACATTGATAGTGTTGATTTCAAACAAAGGTGGAGAAGGTGGTAGAGGGACCAGAGTCTGATGATGGGATCTCGATTTAGGTGAAGATGTTTGAGAGACATGGGATGGTGTCAGTGGTTTGTCAAAAGGATGGTCAAGAGGATCCTTAATAAGAAGGGTATCCTTTTTCAAGTGTTGACAGATGACAACCTTAAGAGCACAACAATGCTCAGTGTCATGCCCAAGTGTGTGATGATATGCACAAATTTTAGTGTCATCGAACTAAGATGGTTTTGGTCTGAGAGGTTGGTATGGTTTAAGAAGTGGGAGACTGATGCTAGATGACTGCAACAATTGGTGTAATAGCAAGGCATAGGAACCTGCTAATGGGTTTACATGTTTTATCATAGTAGAGGTTGAAAACTTCTATTTAGGAGTTATAGGAGGAGTTTTTTGTACCATCATTTTGGTTGGCGGTGTAGCCACATGCGTAGATGGCACTTTCTTGGTGAGATGTGTTGGATTTTTCAAAGGAAGTATGTTTTTGATGGGTAAAGGTAGTAATGGAGGTAATTTGTTTTTGTTAGGTGTTGGAATGGGGAGAAGTCCTATTAAGGTGGAAGGGTGTGGGCCCAAAATAGAGGGCAATGGTGATGGTGGGGGAGGAGTTCTTCGACATGGTTTAGTAGCCTTCTTTAGTTTGGTGTGAGGACTACTATTGTGTGGGGTGAGGTTCAAGTCTACCTTCACTTGTGTGTGAGTGAAGTTTGATATGGGGCAAGCATCGAGAGATTTAATATGTTTCAACGTGATGGATGCTTGTAAGGGTTTGGGTTTAGGTGTGGATGGAAATGTGTGAGATGTAGTGATCTCAGGCAAAAGCTGAGAGAAAACTGTCACCGGATCTTCTTCAGTCGAAGTGGGTGAAGTGACAAGTTCTTCTCTCAGTGGAGAAGGGATTGGAGAATGTGGCTCTTATAGAGGATAGAGTGCAGGTGTGATTATGGCTTCCTCATGTGGTCGAAGAGTGGGGAAAGTGTGATCCCCCATTGATGATAAGAAGGATGAGGGTGAGGCCACTGACACTGGTGCCATCAAAACATCCTCCAATATGGGAGAGGTCAAAGTAGCCTCTCCTACATGTGACAGGGGGTTGGATGGAGGATTATCTTCCATCTGTGAAGGACAAATAGGAGAATAAGGCTCTTCTTCTTATGGTGGAGAAATAGGTTGACTAACCTCTTTAGACTGTGGGAGAGGTTGGTTAGGGATGAAAGGAGAAACCATGTTGACCGTGCATATATTACGCTCTTGGAGGTCATCAGCCATGGTCTGAACATTATTTTGACTAGGGGATGATTAGGGAATGGTTTCCTAAATATATCTATGTTTTGGTTAGCCAGCGCATTTGGGTTATCCAAAACAAGATCCCCCTTGTCTAACATGTCTTGGACAATGCTTTTGAAGGTTTTGCAGTTGTCGATGTCATGACCCTTGACACGGTGATAATTACAAAAGTCATTTTCCCTATACCATGTAGGGATAGTTTTTGAGGGATCAAATTGGGGTGGTCAAATTTGAGGGAGGTTGAGGACTCCCTACTTGACTAGTTTATCTAACACATAAGCGTATGATTCTCTTATTGGAGTATATTGATGTTGTAAGTAGCATTGTTGGAATTGTTTTGTGATGTATTGTGATGTGGAAGGCTCAGAGTGGTTCATTATGGTAGATGATGATGATGTAAGTACCACAACATTTGTCGATCCCTTAGATTTGCATTGGGAAGAAGGTTTAGAAGAGGAAGAGTCATTGGATTTTGCGTTGTTATTTTTACTACGTAGTTTGACTTTATCTTCTTCGACCACGTGGAGTTCAAGCTTTCGGGCCATGGTGAAATATTTGTCAAATGTGCGGAATGTTTGAACCTACAAAGTAGATGAGATGTGCTTGGAACATGCTCTTGAAAAGAGCTCAATGAGCTCAGGCTAAGGTAATGAAAAAGAGAGTTGGTTGATCAAACCTCTCCAACGAGAAATGAAGTCAGCTATTGACTCATCATCAAATTGTTTAATAGAATATAAGTCTATGATGGAGACCTTTTTAGAGATGTTGATTGAAAAGTGGTCGAGGAATAGTTGAGCTAGTTGAGTGAAAGAAAAGAGAGAATGACTGGTAATAGAACTATACCAGTCAAGGGTGGTGACATCAAGTGACATGGGAAATGTGTGAAGTAGTAACGCATCATCGTGTGCTATAAGGTAGCAAGCATGTTTAAATTATTGTAGATGCTATTGTGGGTCTTCTTTACTCTGAAAGTGAGTAAATTTTGGGAGTTCCCACTGGCTAGGATATGGTCAAATAGGCACTGAAGGGTGAATGGGTTCATTGCAGATTTGTTCATATGAAAGAACATTGCTTGAACCAAAAATGGATGTCTCAAGATTAGACATCTTATCCATCAGCATCTTGATTAGATCAGTTGAAGGATTGGTAGGTGGGGCACCCCCTAGGTTGTAGGGCACCTGGAAGGCATTAGGAGGGGCGTATGATGTACTTGGTTGCATTTGTATAGGTGCAACATATTGGTAGTTCATCATAGGGACTGATGTTGAGGTTAAGGGGGCTTGTGCCATGAATTTGGAGGGCACAACTTAACTAGGTTCCACCAAGGGTGGTTGAGTAGTAGTGACACTAATTATAGGATAGGCGGTCACTCTTGTATTTATAGGTACAAGAGTGGGTGGGGTAGAGACAACCAAGTTCTGTAAAGGTGTAGAACTTAGTTAAATTATTTGTGGTTGAGGGGGTACAGAAACCTCGATGGAGGTAGGTCTAGATATAGAAGGGGAGGCCACATTTTGAATGTTGGCCATGGTCGGGTTACTAGTTGAGGCAATGGTCTGAGTGGTCATAGGTTGGGTAGCAGATGCTGTCGATATCGTTGCTACTTCAACCAAGGAAGTTGGCATCCAATGAATAGGGTTACCTGAAGGATCTCACATTTGGCTTCACACGAGATAGTGTTGGAGAGCCTTGACATTGTGGTCAAGAAACCTCTCAAAATTTTGATCCCCTTTGGGAACAATTAGAGGTTGATTGTGGGTAGGCTGGATAGGATTACGCTCAATATCTGAAGTATACTCTATTAGAGGACTTGTTATGAAGGGCGAAGGTGAAAGTGGTTGTTGCCTTGTGTGGTCAACAAGATTTTTGACTTGACTGGGTGTCAAATCCATTCAAGATGAAAAGGGTTTAGGTTCCAAAAACTATGTTTTTTAGTTTCAGAAAACCAAAAATGTGTGTTTAATAGAAAAAAAGTCAAGTTTTAAGCTTGTTGTTTTGAAAGAAAATTTGTTGACAGTGACTGACGTCGGTGGAAAAATTGATGTCAGTTATGATATATTGCCGACATTAGTGGAAAAACCAATGTCAGTGAGGACAAGTTGCTGATGTCAATAGAAAAACCAATGTCGGTATCTATGTATTTCCAGAAACCCAAAAAACTGAAAGTTTTTGGAATAAAGAAAAATTTTGAGTTGATTTTAAAGCTCAGAATGCGACCTTACTATCTCAAAAAACTAGATAAAGATATAAAAATAGATGAAGGCACGCAACCTCTAAATGTTAAATTCCTAAGAATAAATTTTAGAGTCATGGTGGCTTATGCCTTAGAAGAATGTGTTTGGGAATTGGGCTTTTAGAACGGGGCCTAAAGAGGAAGTCTATGGTTGGTTTCAAGTTATGTTTTGGTGCTCAAAAATCTATGTTAGGTTTCGTATGTGGCCTAGTGCTAGGGGATTGCTCCCTTCACTTCATGAACCCAGAGCCGAGTTGGGCTACTTAGCTAATATATACTTTGCCTAGAGTTTATAATCTACCAGAGAACAGAGTGGGTCCTCCTCTTGGTTGTGAAGTCTAAGTAGGATCACCAAGAAGGGTAAGGTATTTGCTAGGTGGTGAAATCCCAGATGGGCCTTGTCTCAGGTATGTTATATGTTTGACTTGATTGTGAATGTGGTCTGGTTGTGTAACATATGTGCACTATGCTTTATTCATAATGCATTTTAATTACTAGATGAGAGGGCTAAGTATGCATTCAAGAAGGAATGAGATGCAATAGTGTTTTTAACCCAATTTGAAATGTTTTACTCAGATGCAAACAATTGGGGAAAAGGTTAAGAGCATGAATTTTCACTACTCTAAGATGCAGGGAAAAAGGGACAAGAAGAAAAAGAAAGATATTCTTTTTAACTTGTGCTAATGGTGTCTTTTCAAAATAAAGAGATAGAAGAAGAAGATGTAAGAAGAGAGAATTTCCTTAATGCAACTATATGAAAATTTGCTTTTTAAAGAAAATAAACCCAAGGAAAACTCTAGGGTCCCACTAGGCGTGCCAAAATGTTTCTACTCATTTTTTCTATTTACATTAAGAAGAAATAAGAAACTAAAGGTAAAATGATCAGGGGTTTGATAGATACCCCAATTAAGTTGCGCACCGTATCCAAGTGTTGTAGGAGATCCTCTTTGGCTGTGGAGGATGACACCTATAAATAAGAAAGAAACTCAAACAAAGAGAGTGTTAGATAAAGATATGGTGGACTGCCAAGCAACACGCTTGGTCCCAGAAGTGTACAACTCCGTGAGGGATGACAGTCCACTATTTATGAAAAGAATGTCGTATAAAGAGATATGGTGAAAGACTAAGAAAGAGAAAGTAAGCAATGCATACCTATTCTCTGTAATTAGTCTATCACAGTCACCAATGTCGGTAGTCTTGCAAGCATCGATTGGTCAATATGCTGACATCAATTATGTTACCGATGTCGGTAGGGGCAATGGGCCTTGGACGGGTTTACGAGTTATGTCTGTGGTCGATAGAAGAGTCTGGAAGGAGTTTAAGGGTCTTTGCAAGGTTGCAAGACAATGAATAGAGTCTAAGAGGGGGCAAAGGTCAAGGGTTGGTATGTAAATGGGGGATAAGGACAGAAGGAAGGCTTTTCAGCCTTTTTACGGAAGAGGTCAAGTCTAGTTGATAATATTCAAAAATAATAAATAGAAACTAATTACTAATGTTATTCTAAATATTGAAATGAGAGGCAGAAGAATACTTAGCTCTGTTTGATGAAGAACCAAGGGTGTAATAATGCTTATTCCTATTATGGCTAATGTCGAGGTCCTCGTGCAATGTTCCAATCTAATCTGGAGTCACTTGTGCAGAGTCTCTGTAACTAGCTGAGTGTTAGTTGAAGTCTGATGTTTGGTCTCAGAGTGTGCACATCCACGTCCAAGAGTCTGGGCAGAATAATTTAGGAGAGAAGAAGTCGATTCAGAGGCTGAAGTCCAAATTTTATGATTAGTGATTAGACCCTAGTTGAAGGTTAGAACCTGCTTTAAGTAACTGACGTCGGTGATTCTACCGGCATCGGCCGACAGTTGACCGACGTCAGTGGAGAAAGAATGGGTAAAAGGGCTATTTTTATCCCTTTGCCTATTCCTCCATCTGCCAAGTGCATTTTCCATTAGAGAATGGTCAAAGGATAGGGTTATTAAGCATGAGAGTTAGTTAGGGAGTTGGAATAGGTCTTAGGTGGTTGGGATTTGGATGACTTAGTCTTAGGCTGAGTCATAGGGTAAGAAATGGTCTTAGGGCGAGGTGTCCCAGGTGAGGTGTCTAGGGTGATGTCATTAATTTAAAATAAGTATATTATTTTAAATTAATAATGTGTGTAAGGGACCAAGGGGAGCTGACACAATATTGGTGTCTACATATATTGGCATTTTCCATTTAAGAGTGGTATCCTATTACACTCAATTCATGTTTATTATTATGATTATTGGTGATCTCTAATAATTTTTGCAATAATTAATCAATAATTAATTTTTATTTTATATTGAGTGGTAATATTAGTAACAATGGTAATAATCATCCATTAAAAATATAACACCTTTTATAAATTCATAACAGTTCTTTGTGCTAGTCATAATGTCTTTTTGTGGTGTACTAGTTTGACATATTGGTTACCTTAGTAGTTTATTATTAAGCCATTATATATCACTAAAACTTTTTATTTTTTATTATTTTTACATTTTATTAATCCTTTAATAACTCATTTATATGGTATCTATTGAAAATCTATCAGATAAAAATGTAGAGGTTAAAAACGTAGCGTAAAAAACATAGTTAGGATAAAATGTAGCAAGGAAAAAAATGTAGTGGTTAAAAACATAACAAAGGACATCATGACATAGAATATGACACAAATTTCAACTAAAGGTCAAAACTCATGAAATCACATTTTCCTCTATCATTTTTCTTGTAAATTTGGTACATTACTTTTCCACCATGAAATGTTAACTACTATCACCAAAATGAACTAGGCAACAACTATACAATGTGCTAATCACTAAAATATCCCAATTATGCTCTCCACTATATTTTTGAAACATTACCAATACCACTACATTTTTTCCTCACTACATTTTGTCCTCGTGATGTTTTGTCATACTACATTTTTATTGTTACATTTTTTACCGTTGTATTTTTGGCCACTACGTTATCACATAGATCCATTTATATCTTATCCCATACCACATTTATCTTTCACTTAAAACAAGCGGAGTTTATTTTTTTAATACTTCAATCTTTGTTACTTCATGCATGTGGAATTCCACCTTAGTTAATTCACCTTTCCTAGATTTTTTATTATTTCTCTTTTTGGTGCACTTTCCATCCAACATGCATTTCTCTTTTTTTCTTTATCAAGTTTTTTTTGGCTTCATATGATATGTGCCATGAGTTCCAACTTTTATTTCATATGGTAAATATATTTTTTACATTAAAAAAAAACAAGGTAAATATTTTATTTCAAAATAAAAAGCTTTTTAATGGAATAATTTTCTTTTACCTCAAACTTTGCACATGTCAAAACATTTTTATGAATGTTAAATCTTATCAAGTTGTATGATTTTAATTAAAAAAATATATATTATCTTTCATATTAATGGTAACCTTTTTTTTGGATTATTTAAATTGAATATTTTTTTATACAAATTTAATAATTGGATTTTTTCATAGGACATACCTCTTCCTGCTAAGATAAATTTCAAGTCGTATATTTTTGTTCACACATTTCATTTAGCATTATCTATTGTTCTTACATGGATTTTAAACTAGCCATATTTTTATCATTTAAATAATTTTCACATTAAATTTGTTTTAAGAATTCATAAATTAATTCTCTCAAGGGTCAAATCAAATGCCAAAATATTATTCTTAATTCACTTCAAACCTCTTTTAATGAGAAATTGGAGACTATGAAAATTTATATTGACACTTTGAACACTAAAATTTCATATTTTACACATGATAATACCTTTTATATTGTTTTTTAAAATTATGATTCTTCTTCTCCTAAAGATAATATTACTTGGGAAAAAAATTCTAACCCCAGTTTGGGCATTATGCACTCGATGGGTTATAACAGCAAGGAAAACATGAAAATGAAATGCTTGAGCCTCTTTTATTAAAAGTAATGTCAATTATGCAAGGCTCAGTTATAATGCTTCTCAAGGTAATTCAAAGTCATAGTGTCCCCATCACAAAATAAATTTGCACAATAGATCTCCTCATGATCATATGACTTGTTTTAATTATAAAGATTCTTGTGATCATTTGGTAAAAATTTGTGTATATTATGATAAAATTGGACATCATATTTCTAAATGTTGGAAATTTCATCCATGTACATCTTGTGGGAAATTCACTCATGAAATTTTAAATTATTTAAAAAACACTAAAATACCTCACTCAAAGGTTAAAACAATTTGAATCCTGAAACCTATGGTATCCTCTTGAGACATTTATGTGTCTTCTTGTGATAATTATTAAATTTATTCATAAGGAATATATTTTGAAAATAATGACACATCTTATTTGTATCTATTTTGATAAAATATTTAAGAACTTTTATGATTTTTATTCTTGTAAGTTTCAAAGGAAATATGATTTTATTGGATCTCATTATGTTTTAAATAACTTCTTTTTCATGTAGGATTTTGTATATTGTGATGGAATTTGTTTTTTTCTCCATTTGTATTTATTAGATATGCTTTTATAAAATTTATTATATGTAGAACTTATTTTTATGGAATGATTCTTTATTTAACATGAACATTGGTGTAAGTTTCTCTTTTATAGGTTTTAGTGGATCATTTCTCCTTCTTGTTGGTCATTATTCCATTAGAGATTGATTTTATTGTGTGAAGAAGATTTTTGGAGCTTATTGATGATCACACCTTCATCTTTATTCTTGGAGGCATCTATTGTCTTATTTTATATATATCAAAATTTTGTAATTCCTCTAAAATAAAGTTTTCATTGATGGGGACTATTATGAAATGTCAACTCCCTTTTCTTTATTTTCAAGGTTTTCTCCACTTTTGTAACCCTAAATTAAGCTAAAGGGAAGAGTTGTAGATTAATGTTATTTGGGTTCACTTATCCTAAGCCATTTATATTAATTTATGTGTATCTTAAGTCTATTTTAATTATTCATTTCTTATTACAATAAATTCACTTTATCTTAGATTTATGAGGTGTCACAACTATTTTGTCCTTTTGTAAGGAACCTTGGAGTTAATTACATAAGTAATTACTTCCACACTTGTCACACACATCCCTATCACCTTATGGAGATTATTTAAATTTGAAAGAAACTAATAAGATCATGTAATTCATGAAGGAATTCCTTTTAACTCCCTCTTCCTTCATTTATCTCTATTGATTGAGCTCTTTTCTCTCATTATACTCACTTTCTCATACTCATCTTGAGATGTTTGTTTATGGCTTGAATATATTATTATTTCTCCTTCTATTATATTACATTAAATATTTTACTTATATATTTATTATTTGAAATAATTCTAAATAGATTTGGGGGTTTTCTCTATTTGATGGTTTCCCCATTTGATAAATATTGTCTCTTGCATTTGTAGCTTGTCTGATACCAAGATAATATTGTTTCATTTATACTCATTATTTTTATGTTTTTAAATGTTAATATATTGATCTTGGAAAAAATAATAATAATATTTTTTTATAACCATGTACAACTTTAGGGTGATGTAACTATCCAAGCCCTTGATTTATGAAGAGAACAAATTACAACCCTCATTAATGTGGGGAGTTATATTTAATGTACTAATCTAAATAAATACTTATATATGATTAGGAATGGGATCCACATGATAGGATATTTATAATTAATTAAATGTACATTGAGTGTTGTTTAACCTTAATATACATTACCCATAAAAATATAAATCAAATTATTGTAGATGGATTTCAGATTCAAGGTTTCTTACAACTCAATGAAGATTGAACAAGTGTTAAAAAAAAAACTATAATAGTGTTCACTACAAAATATGTAAATATGCAAGAACTAGTATCATTCCCATTTGTAATTGTGCCAATTGTAAACTATCATAGTGTGTATGTGCATGAACTAGTATCATGTTCCCTAAATCTATAACAACTAATATAGAATGATATACATATATATGTTGAACATGAGAATATGTATGTCAAATATATGTATATGTAAAAAACTTGTAATTTATTTTCCTATAAAATATGTACATGTTCCCATGCATATATAATTAACAATGTATGAATATGTTCTCAAGTATATGTAAATTAAGTGCATATTCATTGGATATGCCCAAATATTATGTACTAATGTGAAAATATTTTTCATGTACATAAAATTATCTAATATTTAAATAAATTTGAATCTCTTAAATATGTACTCTATTTCCCAAAAAAATATTTTATGTTCATGGAGACTTATGTCTCTATTGAAATCCCATTATGATTCCCCTTTTTGAGATGAAGGACATGTATTTTAAGTTATCATAAAGTTTTTTTTAACTATATCATGTCATTTATAAATATAACATCATGTATAATCATGTGAATATGTAGATTATGTCATCATAGTAATGTATATGTCATTAATGCAGGTATGTAACATATGTAATGCATGAATTATACATGTTATGTCTAGATATATGTATTAATGAAGAAAATAATAGTAGACATAACTAAAAAGATAACTTAATAATACTACACAAAAAATTAGATGATATGGATCATGGTACCACCCAAACTTAGCAATCTTAACAAGTGAAAAAAGCTAAAAAGTATCAATAATTATTTTCACACATAAGGCCAAGGGCCACATACAATGTACATGAATATATTGAAAAAAAAGGCCAAGGTCCACATGAAAGGAACATAAAAATATCTCTAAAAAAGGGGGAAAAAGATGATGCAAATAAATCCAAAAGGCCACACATAATAGACAACCAAAAACTATCCTATAATGCCATAAAAACCATTAGTGAACTATATAACAAGTAAATACTAGTATATAATATCCATATGTATCAATTTCACATATAAAAATATCATATCCATATAGAGTTGTGCAAGATATGAGGACTTAACAAAACATGTGTAAGCAATCTAGATAGATCAACATGGTAAAGTGGTCATATAAAGATATAATCCATGATAGTGAACCTATGGAATATGATTCATCTATTAATGGCATGGTCATTTGGTAGAGGAATTACAAAATTAGTATTTCCATGTGTAACTTGTATGTCCTGCATCACACACATATCTTTAAAATGTATATGTGTATGAAAATAATATGACATATACCATACATGTGGTAAATAACATATGAAAAAATGATATTCTAATAATTATGTCATGATCAAGGCCTAATTTTAGTTTTTATTATTATTTTATGTTTTTGTATTGTTGAATTTATCTTGACACTAGTAAAGATCAAGTAACAAGGCTTTGAAAATAGAATAATGGGAGGGATATAAACAATCTATAATTTTTTGAAGGCATAGTGTGCACTAAATGTGATAATATGGAAATATGGAGGAATTGAAAGTAAAAAATATTTCCCCACTATATATGTCAACCTTAATAATTTATCTTAATAATGTATGAAAAGATAAGGATCTACATTCTGCCAATGGGAAAAATTTAATGTGTTCTCATGTAATATGTACATAAAAATGTATGTGTTCATGTAATTTCAATTAAAGCCATAACATGTATAATAAGCCAATATGTAAGAGTGATAAAGTAGAATTACACCAAGGATGTGTCCTAGAATAATTATAGGATAAGTGTCATGGATGTCTGGATTAGGATAAAAATCAAGAGGCAAAGGATAAGTGAAAACATATCTAAGGGATATAAGAATGGTCAATGAAAATGCATAAGAGTGCATGTATGTCAAAATATAAAAATGGAATGGATAAAAAATCAAGTAAGCATCAATAAACTATATATAATGTGTTTTATTCCTACTAACCAATGATCTCATAAATGGAATGCTCCCATGTAGGTATTGTATCAAATAAGGGAATGACCACTCATTGTGAGAGTAGAGGTATACCACCACTCATGTCCATAATTTGTTGAATCTTCTATTATATCATTGTTTAGAATATAATTAATTTGATTGAAGTCATCTTCATTATATTAATCATCTTGGGAGAGAAATAATTTCTTATATTAATGTTGTTCTTAAATATTCCCCTCATTATCATTCTAGATAATCAAAGGCTTTTGATATAAGTAATTTTGTGTAGTTTCCATATTAATTTGGTTAGGCACATCTTGATTTTGATCTTATTTCTTAGAAAAATATGATTTCCTTTTTTATTTATCCATAAGTACACTCTTTTTTTTCACCTATTTATTTACATAGTTATTCCCTTTGTATTTTTTCTTTTTGTACTTTGGCCAATTGTTCTTTATGAAACTTTTCTTATTCTTTTTTTAATTGTGTCTTTTGTAAATTTCTTGTTCAATTTTTTTTAATTTGTAATCTCTATTATTACATTTGTTCCTTTTGTAGAATATCTTTTTAGATGTGTTACTTTGAAGATATCATAAATTTTATTAATTTAAATACTTATAAAACATGTATCTAAATTTCATGTTGTTCGAATGGATGTCTCTAATGAAAAGTCACCACTATCAGTTAGTGTCTACATGATGTGCTTCAAGCTTGACACCTTTTTGTATGATTTTCCATAAGTTTATGATAAGTAAAATATTATTTTAATTGCCTTAAATGGCACAAAAGAGACCACTTTTCTCGAATATTTAATCTTTAATTATTATTAATCTTTGGGTGAACTCATTGGCCCATTTATCCTAAATATATCTTGATTGTTAACCCATACTTGAGATGAAGTCTTTTGAGCTAAGAAATTTTGTAATGAGGAAGAAAAGGTGGGATTTATACTAGTATGCTTGTGAAGGTAGATATGTGTAATATCATCCTTAGGTGATGTAATTTTTAGGCACATTTGATTTTGGATATCATTTATGGACTTTATCATAGTAACCATCTAATATAGAATAACTTCACAAGCACAAAACATTATTACTTATAATTGAATGTGCATAAAATAAGCTTCAATAAGATGTGTTATAGGTGAAGAGGGATAAGGAAGGACATTTTGGTTACCTCTACTACATATTATAAGATGGGTTACCTTACCTGTTTGGATAGCGGTATCATGAACCTCCTTAGAGGGAAAGTAGCTATCACCATCTTGAGGAGTGGTGGAAGAAAAAATATAATAATCCATATTAGGAGAGTGATTAGGGTTTTGGATATGATTAGGTATATAAAATTAAAAAAAAACCCTATAATAATAAATAATAAAACTATAAGAATGAACCCTAAAATAAAAGGGAAGATAAAGGAATGAAAATTAGGTCTAAAAAAATGTTAAGGATGTGATATAAACCCTAGAAGGATGAAATTGGGGTAAAATTTAGTGGTAATTTTTCATTAATTAATGAATATTTTAGTTTTATAAATTGTAATTTAGTTATTTTATGGGGTATTGAATAACATGTATTCACCTAAATTATTTGGGTGCAAGTTATTTTTGTTGGTATAGGTTTTTTATCGATTATATGGTTTTCCTACACATATGTATTAAGCTTGCTTAGTTGGAATAATTAGGTCACATAGGTGAAATAATGAGGTCATTAATTACATATGAACATGATTATTTGTAGTCAACATGGTTTCACTATTCATTTAGCAACCAATATTGACATGTGGGGCTTGGCATGTTGCACATGGGTTTACTAATCACTTGAAAACTGAGTTTTGTTCTCAACCAAATGAATGTGGCTCAATACCTCTTCTATGCCTAGATAAGGACCTATCCTCCAAGAAATTAATAGTGGATTATGTGGATTATTATAGATTAAAATGAGGATTGTGGAACTACTTATCCCTTGTGCCATTTGTGTAGTAAACATTCTAGTGATAGATCCATTATGCTAGTGTACTAGATTAGCTTACTGTGTTGTGACATCTATGAGTAATAGATATTTATGATGTGTGAAACACATGATTTTTAAACTTCCATTCAATGAATAAAATATATCTATATTATTCTCTTATGTGATTTCATTCATTAAAATAAAGTTATGTATTTAATCTTCTAGTATTTAATATTAGATGTCTCATATGTAGATGATTCTAACATGGTATCAGAGTACCAGGGCTAGTAAATGAACATCGGTTTCCTTTGTTTTTTGAAATATTAAGTAATTTTTATTTTGTATTATCCATCAATTGATGAGAGGTAATCTATGGATTATGGGTTATTCTCTAATTTGCATAGGATTTTTTTTACATTTCTTGGGCTCACAAATTAGCATTTGCTTATTTTTTGTTAGCTCGTAGATTGAATTTCCTTTATTTTTTGGTTATGTTAACTAGAGAAAAATTAGGTTGAAAATATTAAGTCTTCCATGTATAGATTATCAAATGGTTTTTTCAAAACCACTTGTTATTCTTTATATTAACCTATATGGACCTTTTCTAGTGCAAAGTGGTTATTCATGCATGGTGGAGGAAACATATCATGCTTGATATTTAATATTTGGAATTGAATACATGTTTAGATTCTACCATAATTTGGAAAATGAGTTAGATCATAGTGTCAAGGATTTTTATTATAGAAGAAACTGTGCATCTCAATCTCACATCGTGCACACATCAACTCATCTTCCAAACCAAAGTATTCATAAAAAGCACAAAGATATAAGAAAAAATATATTAATCACCTTATTTTCCCCAATGTTAAGCTATTTGACACTATAGTGGAAGCTCAATTGTATGTCACATCTGAAACACATAAATTTATTTACTCCAAGCATAAGGAAATTGGCTCTCATGGCCTGCAACCCTCCCCCTTATCATTTTCCATACAGTCAATGTGTCATCCAATGACCCACATATAGCCTATTTATTATTAAAACTCCATCAACATTTCCACTCTAGGTCTCTTCATCATTTGTCTTAGACTTCCTAATTTTTTCAACACCTACTCCCACAACCAAAATCTACATCCACATGGTTCCTTTATTTCTCACACATGATCAAAACCATGTTTGTATCTGGTCTACGACATACTTATATCCTTGTTTTAATTTTTTTTAGTTTATTTTAAAACTTATATATTCAAATATTTTATAAATTTTAGGGCCATCAATATCTTTTATAGTTTTTTATTAAAAAAAAATGTTATCTTTGGGGCATTTTACAAATTGTAAAGGTGAGACAAATTTTATATGGTGGAGGAAAATTGTTTTAATTGTTTTTTATAGAAACATTGTAACTTGAGGGTGGATTCCCATTTAAAAGTTATTTTTGATTGTTTGATAAAAATAATGAAAAAATTAATGGTATAAACAAGCTTGTTTGTACAGATTACTCATGGACACATTCTCGACTAAGTCCAATGTCCAGTACTCGAGAGTGTAATATTTTTTATAATACTTATGGTGGTTAATACTAATAATTATTAGGGGGAGACATATCTTTATTATTATGGGGGTACACATCTCTATATTCTAATGGGGGATTTATATGTACTTGGGTACCTAACATGGCCTTATTGTTGGGACCCAAATATTCTAACTGCCTAAGATATGCTTAAGGTGGGTGTTGGTGTAGGTTTTTTATCCATTATGTGGTTTTACTATACATATATATATATATATATATATATATATATATATATATATATATATATATATATATATATATATATATATATATATATATATATATATTAAGCTTTATTAGTTGGAATAATTAGGTCACTTAGGTGCAATAGTGAGGTTATTAATTATGTATGCACATGCTTATTTGTAGTCATCATGGTTATACTATTCATTTAGCAACCAATATTAACATGTGGGGCTTGGCATGTTGCACATATGTTTACTATTCAATGGCAACTGAGTTGTGTTCTCATTTCCAAATGTATGTGGCTAAATACCTCTTATCTACCTATATAATGACCTCTCTTCCAATACATTTGTAGTGGATTGTGTGGATTCTTATAGATTACAATGAGGATTGTTGAACTACTTGGCCCTTATACCATTTATTTAGTAAGCATTATGGTGATAGAGACATTATGATAGTGTAATAGATTAGCTTAGTGTGTTATGACAACTATGAGTGATATAACTATGAGCTATGCGAACCCCATGCTTTGTACACCTTCATTCACTAAATAAAATCTATCTCTATTATGTTCTTGTGTCATTTCATTCATTGCAACAAATTTGTGTGTTCAATCTTGCAGGATTAAATATTAGATGTCTCTTACATAGATGATTCTAAAACATTTTCCAAGTTAGATTACCTATTACTTAAAATAAATTTTGTACATATAGATATAGTTCACCACTCTATAAATATTCAATATGAGTTTATTCACCATTATATGTAATATATAACCATTTGAGGATCAAACTTTTGAATCATATCAACATGGTTACAATATATAGGTGTTTGTGTCACCCCCCAACATATTTTGAACCTACTACCTATCACATCTTATGTCATCCACCAACAATATTGTCACATGATAGCATCCATGTCATCGGTTGGTGTCTATTTAAACTTCTTTAAAAATTGTGTCACATGTTGTCATTGGTGTTTCCTTCTAACTAACATGTCACTTTCTAAAAATATTGATGCTTGCCAAAAAAATTAACATTTGGTAACATCTACACACCTTTAAAATCTAAGTCATTTTCAAAAATTTATATAAATCATCAGCATTCGTATCACACCACAACATTCATTTTTAGCATTCATTTTTCTCACCATAAACATCGCATATCTACATTATAATCAATTGATTAATGTCTTATATTAAAAAATGTTAATGGGATGGAACAATCAGCCAAAAAAAATTTATTATCTTATTTTATCTAGCTAGAAAAAATACCCAAGAAACTGACATCCACACCAAATATAAGTACTATACAAATTGATGAAATGTATTTTTGTTTATTTCTAGTTTCATATTAAGGTTTAATAACAATTCAAAGGTAAACCCTATTAAATTCAAAAACCATGTATAATGGTATTTCAACTCAATGAATTAATCACACGTCACCATTTGAATATATTATTGATGATGACATGCCAACACTCAAAGATATTACTGAGTATGACTATGCAATGCCTCAAGCAGAGGAAAATTAAAAACAATATGAATTGTATGAGGTGAAAATACAAGAATAGACTTAAAGATATCATGTAATTAAAGATTGAACTCAAAATTTTATGTGAAATAAGAGGAAACTAGATGGCATTATTGATAATGAGATCCAAATATTGGATGAAATTTGTACTCATCAAACACAAAATTCATTTGAATACCACATTAAGAAATTTGGCTGAAAGAAGATAAGTACATAGTCAATTGGAAGGTCTTTTAAGTTTGACAGGGTAGCTAAATATCCATTGATTGAAATAATGGAACCATAAAATGGTAATGATACTCCAATAGAATTTAGATGTACAATATGTAGTTGGAAACTAGGAAAGAAAAACAATATGAAACTTAAGTTGGACATAATTGAGAAACATTATGGAAAAATATGTATCGATAAAACAAAAAGATTGATAAACCCATAAACACATAGATGGAAAGATGCAAAATAATGCATGTATGTAAGGTATTTAGTAGAGTATTAATACCTTATAAACATCAATGAAATCTCATTGAGAAATGAGGAATAATAAAAACTCAATTAAGAAAAGTTATTCAAGCTAATCTTCATGCCAAAAATATACAATTCTCTACCATCTATCACATTCTAAAAAAAGGTAGACATATATAAGATTTTTTAGATTATAAGATTTTGTTCTGACATAATGGATTTCATAACATTCCACAATCCCATTGGTCAAATAGCAATGCTTAGTAAATGGAAAAATGTCTCACCATGATTGAGGAGGATTTGAAAGAATAGTAAAAAATGCATGGTTTATCTCATTATCAATTGATGAGGTCATAATAGTTAACAACACATTATGGGTTTGAATTCATGTTTATACTTTTCATAACCATTCAAGGCAACCTAAAATTTTAGTTGTACATAAAATTATCAAAAATTATAATGTCGAAAACCTTTATAGATTTATTATTTCTAAATTGAAGGATATAGTTGGGATGGATGAATATGTTATAGCTACCAAGTTAGTCTATGTTGATGGAACTAGTCTTTGTGTTCAACTAAAAAAAATAATTTTCCCATATATGATTCAAATTCATTTCATGATGGATTTATTGTATCTTACTTACAATATTATTAACACATTTGAAAATCTCACAAAAGTAGAGGAGATTATCTATGACTTGTATGCATACATATCAAGCAATAAAAAAATATGTTTAGAGTGTTGAAAGTAGCTACTAAGGGAGGGGGGTGAATCAATAGACAATAATATACATTCAATTCTGAAACCCATTAATTATTCATTAATATGATCTAGCAACATGAACATGAAAGATTAAACATCTAAAGCATGAACAAGAGCATACATCATGTGAACGCATCATTTATGTGGGAAACCCTCTAGGGGGAGAAAACCCACTCTCAAAACTAAAAACCAATGGACTATAGTCTTATAAGTATATAAAAAACATGAGACTTTAGACCAACACCAACTGATCAAGGAGCATCCACCCCTTAATTTAGTCCAACTCTAACTAGACCTTTAGCTAGCTCCAACTAGCAAGGAAGATACAACTCCATAAGTGATTAATCATCCACTCAACCACATCTACTATTATTTACACCACTAATATTATGTCTTCTACACCTGATGATGACCTTCTCTTACTTACAAGATTGATTCTCTTCTCAAGGTAGGCACACCTACCTCATTCACTCAACCAAATCACCCTTTAGACTATTAGGTCTAATGACTTGTTAATGATTTATCTTATTCACCCTCTAATGGTCCTCAATGAACCATCTATACTCTTTGACTAAGCTCTTCCCATTGCTTTAATACACTCTACTCTCACACCTACACAAATAGGCTAATTTGACCTTGTATATATATCACTCCATCATTTAACCCATCTTGGTCAGCCAGGATACTTCACATACTTGACTTAACATTATAAAATATCCTAATACATGTCATCAAGCCAACTCAAACACTATATAGGTCATCCATACTTCAAAACAAGATCAATCCTCCTTTAGATCTCAATTAGGCCATGTTAAGCACGGGATATACTGAGAGGGGGGGTGAATCAGTATATCATATATCTTATAAATCTTTCCCTTAACCAAATTGCACTTAATCAAACATTCAAGATATGAAATAAAACTCATACAATAAACACCACACAAGATAGAGAGAGACACCAGATATAACGTGGAAACTCAATGTGGGAAAAACCACGAAGAACAATCTCAAGTATATGAATGAGCACCAACCCAAACAATAATTGCAAGCACCAAATTGAAAGAGCACCAACCCCTTTGCTGAGCACCAACCTAACAACTATTTGTGAGCACCAACCCATAGGAGCACCAACCCCTTTGCTGAGCACCAACACAACAACAATTCATGAGCACCAACCCATAGGAGCACCAACCCCTTTACCGAGCACCAACCTAGAAATAATTCATGAGCACCAACCCATAAGAGCACTAACCCCTTTGCCGAGCACCAACCCAACAACAATTTATGAGCACCACCCCATAGGAGCACCAACCCCTTTGTGTATGCCACACACCTATCTCTCAATGTTGTTATCTCAACAAATGATAGTTCATTACAACATCTCTTTCCTCTCTCTGACCTTTGCTCTTCTAAGCTATATATAACAAATACACATCATATTCATCTCTCGCAATTGCTCTTCTAAGCTAGATATTACAATATCAAATCAACCTCTATATCTCTTATTACAAATGACTTATCAAGCCTTTATTTATAGATTTCCAAATGACCTTTGGCCTTCCCCCTTTGTGACCCTTCAAACCTCATGGAAAATTGTGCCAAACTTGTATGACCCTTCATATTCTTGCCTTTGAAAAGTCATGTGGTGACCCTTCATGACCAAAAACGTCCTTCCCACTTTTCTCCTTATCTTGGTGACTTTTCGTATTCCTCAAAGTGTCCCTTCATGAGAAATTGTGCCCTTCCTCTTTTGTCTTCACTTGGTGACTCTTGGAATTCCCCAAGATGACTCTTCATGGGAAAATGTGTCCCATCCTTCTTTTGTCTTTACCCCATGGCTCTTTGACTTCTCCATGGGCCCTTCTTTTATCTCATATACAACCAAAAATATATTTGTTAATATTAAATAAATATTAACTCACATTAGCCAAGATATATCTATTAAAAATAATATTAAATGCAATGGGGCCTTTATCACCAATAATGCTACACCTTTGACATTAATGACAATATTTCCAACAATCTCCCCCTTTGTCATTGATGGCAACCTCAATCCTAAAACTGCCACATCCTATCACCTGCACATACTATCATTTGAAAACATATAGTAACTCCCCCTTACTGTAATAGCCTATACCTATTCCCTATACCTATTTTTTCACCTATACCTATACCTGTTATTCTCCCCCTTTGACATTAATGGCAAAGGGCCTACCTAGAGCTAACACTTAGCTTCCCCTCAACTAATGCTAATCATCAATGGTAGGAAGTAATAGAAATTAATCCTAACTCCTCTCATAGATATTTGAATGTGTCCTTTGATCGTGCCTTTGAGAAGAGATCTGACAATACATATACATTATTCCCTGTCCTTTGAGCATCTGCAATCAACTCATTTGAATCTATTCTTCTAATCTCACAACCTTCAGCATGAAACTTTAATGTGTATCCTTGATCACATATTTGACTAACACTCAATAGATTATGCTTAAGATCTTTTACATACAAAACATTTTTAGTCTTAGTTCTACCATAATCCAAAATCAAAGTACCTTTTTCGGCTATCCTAGTAGTGCTTTTATCTCTGAATCTCACTGTGCCACCATTGATCTTCTTTAGAGATATGAACTTACTTTTATCTCCTATCATATGCCTCAAACATCCACTATCAATTAACCATGGCTGATCTTTACTTCTTACATGTAGAGCTGTCTGAACCATCATAGAATCTTCAGGTTATTTCTTCTGCCATGAACATGTCTGAACCTTCTTCTTGATGAATGGAGCTTTGAAACTCTGATCTTTCTTGACTCACTCGAACATGCTTCTATAATACTTAGTTATGTGTTCAAAGTTGTTGCACTTGTAGCATACTATGATCTCTTCATCAAAGCTTGATAGAGGAGAAAAAAAGTTGTGGCTTTTGCTTGACTCTACTTGAATTTCCTTCTCCTTATTTCTAAAATTTTTATCTCTTTTTCTACATTCTAATTTCTTATGACCATATCCATTAAAATAAAAACAATAGCCATAAAAATAAGACCTGTCTGTATATCTCTGACCTTATTGTCTTTTGTAGCTTTGTTCTCTCCATCCTTCTCTATTTGGAATGTCCTATGTATTCTTCACTTCTCCCCTTTTTGTTTCCTCTTTTGTAAGAGCTTCAACATATCTCTTTTTCTTTTCAAATCCGATCCCTGTCTTATCTGAATTTGCTTTTTGAATTTCCAATATCTTATTCAATATGTTAGTGATATCCTCAAATTTTGAGTCACTAACTACTTTATCATTGACTGCTTTCTCTATATCTTCTTTTAAAGAGGCAATTTCAATAACATACCTTTGACATTATTTTCTTTCTATTTCCAACTATGTTGTGAGATCTTCTTCATTCTTTTTGGCTTCTTCAAAGTGTTCTTGTAGATCTTCAATCATTTCCTTTGATTCTTATTCATTTTTCTCGATCTGCACTTTAATCTTTGATTCTTCTCTCAACAACTTTTAACTCTTCTAAGGCACAAATGAGCTCTCCTTTCATTTTCACTTTAGCTTCCTGCTCTTCTTCTTGGTCATCTTCATGTATGGCCATGAATAGAATCTCTTTTTATTCTAAATTTCTGACTCCACTATCTTCAACTGAGCTAAGATCCTTAGAATATAGGCTCTTCTTCTCAAATCCCTTCTTAGATTTGCCTTTGAAATTATTCTTGTATGTAGGCTTTTCTTCTTCTTCATCATTACCCTTATTTGGGCATGTAGCTAAAAAGTGTCCAATCTTTCCATAATTAAAACATTTAAAAGGTAATTTTCCTTGATATTTACCTGTTCCTCTTTTTGGCTTGCAAATGAAAAGTACTCCATTGTAATCTTCATCATCACTAGACCTATCACTTGATTCTTGAATCTTATCTTTCTCTCTCTTTGATGTATTGAAAGCCACTTCTCTCTTTGAGGGTTTATCTTGTTCTATTTGCATCTTATATGCTGTGAGTATACCATGAATTTCATCCATCTTTAGCTTGGCTTAATTCTTCATCTCCTCGATTGTCGAAACCTTTGCATCATATCTCATTGGTAGATATCTCAAAACCTTTTTCACCATCATTGAATCTTCTAATGTTTCTCTAAGACCTTGAATCTGATTTACTATCTGATCAACTCGCAAGAGATAACTTGCTATATATTCTTCTTCCATCTTCAAACTTTCAAAATGCCTTCTAAAAGTCTGAAGCTTAGCTTGTTGAACCTTTCCATCACCTTTGTAAATATTCTCAAGTTTTACCCAAGTTTCATGAGTATATTTACATTGCATAACTTTAACAAATTTAGATTCACATAAACCACATAAAATAGCATTTTAAGCTTTAGCATTACATTCACTTAACTTCTTTTCTACTAGAGTAATTATAGATGTCTGTGGCTCTTCATATTCCTCCACCACTACTTTCCATATGTTGAATCCAAGATCCATCAAATAAACCTTCATTCTCATGCTCCAAAAAGCATAATTCATCCCATCAAATAAAGGTGCCTTATTTGTAGAAAATCCTTCCTGTGACCCAGCCATCATGCTTTCCTGATCTACCTACAAGCTGTAAAACTTTTTAAAAAAGAACCTACTCTGATACCAATTGTTAAGCATGGGATATACTAAGAGGGGGGGTAAATCAGTATATCATATATCTTATAAATATTTCCCTTAACCAAATTCCACTTAATCAAACATTCAAGATATGCAATAAAACTCAAACAATAAACACCACACAAGATAGAGAGAGACACCAGATATAATGTGGAAACCCAATGTGGGAAAAATCATGGAGAATAATCTAAAGTATATGACTAAGCACCAACCCAAATAATATTCAAAAGCACCAACTTGTAGGACCACCAACCCCTTTGCTGAGCACCAACCCATCAACTATTCGTGAACACCAACCCATAGGAACACCAACCCCTTTGTCGAGCACCAACATAGAAAAAATTCATGAGGACCAAACCACAAGAGCACCAACCCCTTTGCTAAGCACCAACCCAGAAAAAATTCATGAACACCAACCCACATGAGCACTAACCCCTTTGCCAAGCACCAACCCAGTAATAATTTGTGAGCACCAACCCATTTGTGTATACCACACACCTATCTCTCAATGTTGTTATCTCAACAAATGATATTTCATTACAACACTCTTTCCTCTCTCTCACTTTTTCTCTTCTAAGCTAGATATAACAAATACAAATCATATTCATCTCTCACAATTGCTCTTCTAAGCTAGATATTACAATATCAAATCAACTTTTATATATCTTATTACGAATGGCTTCTCAAGCCTTTATTTATATCTTTCCAAATGACCTTTGGCCTTCCCCCTTTGTGACCCTTCAAACCTCATTGAAAATGGTGCCAAAATTATATGACCCTTCATATTCATGCCTTTGAAAAGTCATGTGGTGACTGTTCATGACCAAAAATGTCCTTCCCACTTTTGTCCTTATCTTGGTGACTTTTCATATTCCTCAAAGTGTCCCTTCATGAGAAATTACACCCTTCCTCTTTTGTCTTCACTTGGTGACTCTTGAAATTGCCGAAGATGACTCTTCTTGGGAAAATGCATCCCATCCTTCTTTTGTCTTTACCCCATGGCTCTTTGACTTCTCCATGGGCCCTTCTTTTGTCTCATATGCAACCAAAAATATATTCGTTAATATTAAATAAATATTAAATCACATTAGCCAAGATATATCTATTAAAAATAATATTAAATTCAATGGGGCCTTTATCACCAATAATGCTAAACCTTTGACATCAATGACAATATTTCCAATAGGCCTAATGCATTAGCCTTTATAGGTCATTCACCACATATGACCATCTCCATGAATAATATCCCTCATAAATGCTTTAAAAACATCAAAAATACCTCTAATAGATAATTTATCACTCCCACATGGGTCTAAAACATCTGGAGATCCAATTCATACCTTGAACCAATCCTTTTAGACTACTCACTAAAAGGCCTAAAAACCAAGAAAAAATAGTCATATAGAACTAAAATATATAGAAGATTTTCTCAAAAAATACCTAAAAAAACACATGTATATGTCCTACATGACTTTAAAAACACCTCTAAATCCATTTGTCATCTTCACATAGCTCACATAGGTTCAAACCAACTAACACAAACTATTTACTCAAACTAGTTAAGCACCCTAAAAACTCAGTCAAAGATCTTTTAATACTCAAAACAAGATAGAGAAAATTTATAAAGACCAAAGACATGAAATGAATATCTGACACTCATATAATATCACCAAGTTCTCACACACCTCAAACTCTACACATAACGTCTCAAACTAGCCTCTCCAAATAGGCCACTCTAGACTACCAACAAGCTCCAAAAACCAGTCATGTAGATGTTCTTGTCTATCATATGAAATAATAATTTCATACCATTTAATTTACATTAATATATTCTATGCTATCTATATATTACTCTCAAGTATAAATTTCTCTTTTTATAGTAGCCTCCATTAGTCTAACAGACCAATTCCTAAGTTCACTATTTCATAGTCTTCACTGCTCAAATAAGCCACTTTGAAATCACCTTTTTTCCTATATATGGTCATCAACCTCATTCATCCTTACTTGGAACACTTCCCTACACACATATTCACTCTACCTAGATATTTTTTCACTATTTTTACCATTTGTAGATTAGCGACTAGTCAACTTGATTGACTTAGATAATTTAAATAGTGACTATTAATTTCCAAAAAAACTCTATGTAATTCAATAACAATTATTATACTTAAATATACAATAACTTTCATGTGTTGACTCAGTCAACCCTACTTATAGCACTAAAAATTTTAGAAACAAACATATTTCTATACCTTTTATTCAATATCCTGACACACCACTACCACCTAGAGATGCCTAGTGGAGTCCTCTATACCTTAAAATAGTCAAAATTGGTCAACCAATCCATTCTCATCTCTTTATGTAAGATCTTTCCAATCATTCCATTATGAGGGTTTATAAAGGGTTTTAACCAATTTAATTTCTTAACAAATGTTCATAAAGCTTTGTCCTTCAATCTACTATAAAATACTTAGAAAGGATTATTAGGTCCATGTCCCACCTCTCCCAAAAGGCTTAGGTCCCCATGAAAATTCTACATGAACTAGTGAATGTTGAAACTTTCCTCTCGAGCTCAAAATTCACCATTCAAGCCACCTCTAAAACACATGAAGACTTTTCTTGACTTTATATCTCCTTCTCTAACCTCATATCTTATAAACATGCTTGAAAAAAAATTCTTGATCATATTCCATGCAAAAAGAAGCTTCATCAACCTACAAACACTCTTTGACCCTTCACAAGGCCTCATAAGCCCACCTATGCCAACTAGGCCAATGGCCAAACTTTTTTATAGACCATTAGCCACCTCTTGAAAACCATTTATTTGACTTCTCATCATGTTATACATGTCTAACATGAATATTCAAAATATATTGATCTCCTCATCATGATATAGCTCTCAAAGTCCTCAAACCCCCATAGGAAACTACATATGATCAAGCCCACAATGCATAGGATGACTTGCACTCCACTTGAAGACCACCTAGAAGGACTCTAATTGCTCTCTCAATCACATGGGCATACCATGTACTCTCTTCATGATATATGCCATCCATTCATGCTTCCATATAACTAACTACTCCCACAAGCTTTCACTAGTAACAAAGACTGAGATGAGCACTAAGATCATGCATATTAGACCAACATAACTCTCATGCCACTTTGTCATCATCAATGCCACTTGAAATCAATGACAGCACATCACTGCCACTAATATCCCAATAACTTCCCCCTTTGTCATTGATGGCCACACCTCCTTTACTCTCTCCCCCTTTGCCAAAATGACAAAGTTGACTCTTCTACCAAATAGGCTCTTCTATCTTTAATCAAGTAGTTTAAGAAGCTAAATCAAGAACACAACTAAGGTCACATGCCTTTATTATTTCATCCTATGAAACTTAGAGCATACCAAATGTCAAAAATAGATGATAAAGTAACCATAGTGCTTCTCCTTATACCAAGCTCCCTTCAAGAACCAACTCAGGTCATAGCTCCAAAAGACCTATAAGATCCTTAGACATGACCAATAGGAAAGTAAAATATCTCCCCCTTAGACCACTACCACTTGAGAAACAAATAACTCAACTCCCCCTTTGCTAAACACTGAACTCAAACCTCTAAGTCTTGAAGAGACCTAGACAACACTGAAACATACTTCCTTCTTAGATCTTTGGACCTATCACAAATTGATTAGTAAAATAGTTCCCTTTAGGACCTTGATCCACTTTTAAGTTTCCCCCTTAGTCTATACAACTCATGCATATCTATAGTACCTCTAATAATAGATACCATTACTTTAAATAACAACAAGAGCACAATAACACTATGCAAGCTCACATACCTTTGCACTCAAGGCACCTTGAAAAACACCAAAGGAACTTAAATTATATAAAAATACCTGAATCATGCTTAAAATAGACCAAATTTCTCATCTAGAACCAAAAAATCTGACCTTCTTTGGAAATATATCACAAAATTGCTCAATTTCTCCACTAGGCCTACTTAAACCTCTTGGAGCCCTACCTAGCCATTGCAGACCTCATAGCTCTTTATGTGTACACTTTCATATCATGAAAATCTATATGTGAATTTAATTACCATTATTCCTCAAACATGATAAGAATGAGTTCCTAACTCATCATCCTTAGTAGACTCCCTTCTTTAGCCTACTAGTTAATTAAACTTCCTAAAAGACCAAAACTTGAATAACTTGAAAAATGCTTACCTTCAAACCACTATAAAACTTATTTCAGCTACCCATTTGTCCCATTCAATTTATTTACATCTTATAGATTCTAACTCCAAAGATATACCACTTTTTCAATCATGCCTAAATGACTAGGCCTTCAAAGTAAACCTTGGTCAAAGGTCAACCTCTAATAGACATAGTCAATTGAGCTAGATACCACACTTGGAGACCATCAAAACTCACTTTCATTTCAAATATAAATTCTTCAAACCTTTGGGAACCATGACTTCCTTTAAGCCACCAAACACATGCTCTTGATAAGAGAAGCTAGTGACCACACAAAATGCTCCACCTGGCACAAAAGGATTCAAAAACCTATGAAACCACCTGGATCATGTCTCAAACATATGTGAAAACCTTTTTGATCATAAAATACTTTGTGACACATCTTTAAACTTCAATTTACCCTTGTAATCAAGCAATATATGCATACAAGCCACAACTTATGGTAGTCATCTTAACCAAATGGTCAAACACATAGTTGAACACCTCATGGACATCATCAAACCACATATTATGATTTGACATGTCAAACCAAACTTGAATCAACTTTATCCAACCTTATATCTCTAAGGAAAAATCAAAAGAGCACATTAGACACACTCTAGGTAGTCATCACTACCAAAATTGGTCAATTTTGACTTTTGACCACAAAATACACATCTGATCACCATAAAAGCTCAAACCACCTAGAAATGACTCATGAATATATTTCTCATGACCTAAAACAAACTAATCCACCTTTTTTATTTAAATCACTACTCAACCAAGGCATCAAAAATTGATGAAAAATTCACTTTAGGACCAGGAGACCTGAATATACCTTTTGAACAATCATCCTTACTTATTTTATCTTCACTAACATGTACGATCGATTAGACCTTCTCAAGTAGGATTGAACATCTGAGATAATCAATAATAACTCCCATATGATCAATCATCTATCTTTCAGACACCACAAGCTATTATGGCTAGGAACTCTTCAAAGCATTTCATAGAAACACACAGTCATAAATTTCTATGTATACACTTACTATCTATCAAACATATGATAAGCAATATTTATTTCAAAACACTCAACATAAGATACCAAAATAATAAAACTCATGCTATATGACCTTAAGGTCATAATCAACATCTTAGTTCATTGATCTTTTCATAAAAGCTCTTCAAATTGACTAAAAAATCAACCTTATCCTCACAGTTAAGACCCTATTATAAAAACTCAGAATTTTGACAAGAAACTCAAAAAAAACTATCAACATAAAATTATTCAAGATGTCATCATACTCCTCTATGACCTTATGAGGCCACCTTAACAATAAAAAAACATGATATTCACCATAAAACCTTCAAGATCACTTTCAAAAATCTCCTTCAATCTCATAAGCAACATTGGTCTTGCAAACCAATCATGCACTTAGACCCTTGACAATACAAGCCAATTTGAGCACCCTGAAACACTCCACCTTGTTTTTTTTATCATCTCACAACTGATGACGGTCTCTTTGATCTCTATCTCTCTAAAATTAGCCTTTATATGCAAATAAGCTATCTCTTCAATCAATCAGGTCTACCTTTCATCTTCCTTTCTCATCAGGCCTTCAAACACAAAAAACTAGGTATTCATACTTCTAATCACATTAGGAACATATCATTGACATGTCATGATACTCTTCTCTAATTCATTCTTCTTGCAACCCTCAAGAATATCTTCTTTATTTCTCTCACTTACAAACTAGGTCACTATTTCCTCTCTTTCATATAAGCACCTTAGATAGTCAATGTATGAACCTGAGGCATGACTTCATAGCCATTATTTCCTCTCTTCCCTACCCTTCAATGCAATCTGATCTTCAATAAATATGCCCTTACTCATGAAGCTTCATTAGCTCTTATACCCTCATTAAGTCTCATGAAGACCTAATACAAATAGGATTGTCTTTCAATATGACTTCAAGGTCCTTTTTGTCTATCAAACTAGGTTTCATTTTTTATATGGATTCAACATAGTTCTTCTCCATTTCAATATTCCTTCTTTGAAAAACCTTCATTCTTGAAGAACAATCTACAATAGCAAATAACTTACCTTGGCTTGAGCGAAGAACAATCCAACTCTTGGCATCCATCTTCATCTTAGATCAACCTTCCAAATTCATCAGTCTTGAAATCATAACTCAGAAAACATGAAGAATCATGACAACAAAAACAAGGATACCATACTAATCAACAATAATTCTATCAAATCTTCCAATAAGCTAACTCAGTAGACAACATCAACCAAGCTACTCACAAGATCACCTTCTAAGATGATTAAGCCTCAAGAAGGACCTGATATAATACTAATTATTAAGAGTAGCTACTAAAAGGGGGGTGATTTAGTAGACAATAATGTACATTCAATTCCAAAACCTATTCAATATTCATTAATCTAATCTAGCAACATGAACATGAAAGATTAAACATCCAAAGCATGAACAAGAGCATACATCATGTGAACACATCATTTATGTGGGAAAATCTCTAGGGTAAAACCAAATCTCAAGCCTAAAAACCAATTGACTATAGTCCTATAAGGATATAATATAGATGAGAATTTATACCAAAACCAAATGATCAAGGAGCATCCACCCCTTAATTTAGTCCAACTCTAACTAGCCCTTTAGCTAGCTCCAACTAGAAAGAAGGATACAACCCCCTAGGTGATTACGCAACCACTTAACCACCTATAATTTTATGTCCACCACTACTCTGATGTCTTCTACACAAGATGATGACCTTCTCTTACTTTCAAGATTGCTTCTCTTCTCAAGGTAGGCACACCTACCTTCTTCACTCAACCAAATCACCCTTTAGACTATTAGGTCTAATGACTTGTTATCTCATGAACATGATTAGTAAAAAATGACTGATCCTATTCAAACTATAATGGTCCTCAATGACCCATATCTTCTCCTTGACTAAGCTCTTCCCTTCTCTTTAATACACTCTATTCTCACACCTACACAAATAGGCCAATTTGACCTTATATATATATATACATATATATATATATATATATATATATATATATATATATATATATATATATATATATATATATATATATATATATATATCACTCCATCATCTAACCCATCTTGGTCAACTAGGATACTTCACATAATTATCTTAAACTTATAAAATATCCTCATATATGTCATAAATCTAACTCAAACACTCTATAGATCTTCCATACTTCAAAACAAGCTCAATCCTCTTTTAGATCTCAATCAGGCCTAATGCATTAGCCCTTAAAGGTCATTTGCCACATATGACCATATCCATGAAAAATAGCCATAAATAATTCTTAAAACACATAAAAAATACCTCAAATATATCATTTATCACTCTCAGATGGGTCTACAACATTTGTAACTCCAATTCATACCTTGAACCAAGCCTTTTAGACTACTTGCTAATAGGCCTAGAAACCTAGAAATCATAGTCATATAGAACTTAGGCATACAAAATATTTTATCAGAAAAACAACCCAAAAAACACATGGATAGGTACTCCATGACTTTAAAAACACCTCCAAATCCATTTGTCATCTTCACAGAACTCACATAGGTCCATACCAACTCACACAAACTATTTACTCAAACTAGTCAAGCACCCCAGAAACTCAGTCAAAGATATTTTAATAATCCAACCAAACTAGAGATAAAGTATAAGTAAAAAATAAATTAAATGAATCTTTTACACTCATATAATATCATCAAGCTCTCATTCACCTCAAACTCTGCTCAGAATAACTCAAACTAGTCTATCCAAATAGGCCACTCTAGACTACCTACAAGCTCCAAAAACTAGTCATGTAGATGTTTTTGTCTAGCATATGAAATAACACTTTCATAACATATAATCCAAATTAATATATTATATGTGATCTCTATATTAATCTCAAGTAAATATTTCTCTTGTTCTAGTAGCATCCATTGGTTTAACAGACAATTCCTCAAATCACTATATCACAGTCTTCACTACTCAGATAAGCCACTTTAAAAGAACCTTCTTGCCTATGTATGGTCATCAAAATCACATGAAAATGAAGGTAAAATAAGTAATAGGTCTTATAAAAATAATCCAAACCATTGTATTCATCCTTACTCACTTGGAACACTTCCCTAAACACATATTCACTCTACCTAGATATTTGTTTACTATTTTCACCATCTGTAGATTAGTGACTAGTCAACTGATTGACTTAGATAATTTACACAATGACTATTTATTTCCAAAAAATCTCTATGGACTTTAATAAAAATTCTTGGCCTTCAATCTTCAATAACTATCTCGTGTTGACTTAATCAACCCTACTTGTAGTACTAAAAAATTTAGAGACAAGTATATTTTTATACCTTTTTCTCACTACCCTAACACACCACTACCACCTATAGATTCATAGATGAGTCCTATATACCTTAAAATATTAAAAATTTGTCAACCAATCTATTCTAGGCTCTTTCTATCAAGATATTTCCAATCGCTCCATTATGAGGGTTTATAAAGGGTTTTAACCAATTTACATTCTTAATGAATGTTCATAAAGATCTGTCCCTCAGTCTACTACAAAATACTTGGAAAGGCTTATTAGGTCCATGTGACACCTCTCCTAGAAGGCTCAGGTCCCTATGAAAATTCTACATGAACTAGTGAACGTTGAAAATTTCCTCTTGAGCTTAAAATGCACCATTCAAGCCACCTCTGAAACACATGAAGTTTTTTATTAAATTTCTATCTCCTTCTCTAACCTCAAATCTCATCAACATGATTGAAAAAACTTTCCTAATCATCTTCTATGTAAAAACAATATTCATCAACCTACAAACACTTTTTGACCCCTCAAAAAGCCTCACAAGCCTACCGAGGCCAACTAGGCCAATGGCCAAACTATCTTTCAAACCACTAGCCACCTCTTGAAAACCATCCATATAAATTATTAGAATCTTATATGTGTCTAGCATGCATATTCCAATCATACTAAGATCCTCATCATGATATAGCTCTTAAATTACTCAAAACCCCATAGGCAACCACACATGGTTAAGCCCATAAGGTATAGGATGAATTGAACTCAACTTGAAGACCACCTAGAAGGACTCCAATTTATCTCTCAATCACATGGACATACCATGTACTCTCTCTCCATGGTTCATGCCATCCACTCATGCTTCCATAGAACCAACTGCTTCCACAAGCTTTCACTAGCAACCAAAACTAAACTGAGCACTAAGATCATGTTAGGTTGTGGAGCTAAAAGCTTCACTGATGCAAACAGGAGAGGAGGTTGCTGAAGGTTGCTGAGTTGCAGAGAAGTTGGGGTCAATCTGATCAGCCGATGTTGGTAGGATAGCAGAGAGAAGCAACCAACATCGGTCATATATCGGCCGACGTCGGTCACCTCAAGGCAGACAGGGACCGACATCGGTCGCCTGTGTGGTTTGACTACGAGTTAATTATGGGCAGTTGGTTGACGAACCACGTGTTTGCATGATGAGTGCTAATTTTAGACTCATAGCTGTGGATCTAATTATTGTAATTAGATGTCTAATTATTGTTTGGATGAGATCTATATAATAGACTCATGGTTGTATTAGAAAAGTGTTCTAGTTTGAGTTGAGCAAAGTTTGTTCCTTCTGTGTGTGAGGTGAGCAAGGGTGTTCCTCCTAGTTCCACAGTACCAGGTGTAGGTGCTGGTTTTGGAGAGTTAGCTAGATTCTTCAGGAGTGTAGGATCTTGATCACAGTTGCATGGCCTATATAGGAGATCTAGATGGTAAGTAAGATCGTTGATCTGCAGGTGTATGTGTGTGCAAGGTCAAGGTTCATAGATGAGTAGAACCGTTGTTTGATTTGTAGGTGTGCAAGATCATATAGACAGCAACACAATAGGGAGCAGTATCAGGCAGGATCTACTTGGAGTACAGGTGTGTACTCAGATAGAGCAAGACAGGAAGGCAAGGGAGTTCCTTCCATAAGTATGGTCTGTTGAATTGCAGGTTGTTGCAGATTCATGGGAGATCTACTTGAAGTACCTTGAGTAATTGTTGAGTACGTGGAGTACTTGTGGAGTGCATGGAGCACTTGTAGTGTGCGTGGAGCACGGGAGGTGAACACCAACTCTGTATTTGAGTTGGGTGTTGGGACCTGAGAGGGAGAACTTTGGGGAGAAGAATTACTATTCACTTGAGGTGTGGCGAGCCTCTGAAGAGGTGGTGGAGAAGAAGTGGCATCTTCTTTATTGTATTCTTTTTTGTATAAAGTGTTAATACAAGTTGTGTAGTGTCTCTCATATGCTGTGTTATTCTGAATTCTAGTTACTTGGTCAATCTAGTTTATTTCTGCATATTATAGTTGCTTGGTATTTGGTAATCAATTGTATGCTTCTGGTGTTTCATTTCCTGACAAGTGGTATCAGAGCTAAGGTTGCAGGAAGTAGGGTTGTGTTTGGTTAAAGGGCACTCTCAGGGGTTTCTGATCGAGTGGGAGTAGAGCAACGGCAGATCAAAGTAAACTAAGAATGGAGGAGTTGAAAAGCACAGATGGTTACTTAAGGTCCCATGGAAAGAAAGAGCAGGTAAAAGAACATTGTTGGTTGGTAGCAGATCAGCATGAAGAAATTGAAGATACAGATGTTGCAGGTGTTGTTGCACAGGATGTGTTTGCAAGTTTCTTGGATAAAGTTGAATCTTGGATAAAAGATTCGGTTGCCTCTTTCCATGCAGCCCCAGGTAGAGGAGCTGGTGAGCCTTGCCAAAGAATTGGCAAAGGGGAAGTGAAGCTGAAATTGTAGGTGGCCAACACACAGGTGTTGATGAAGGTCATGTAGGTCCCAGGTCTGGAGATATGGCTAATTTCTTTAGAAAGATTGGGTGATGAGAGATGCACAAGAACTCTCATAGCGGTAGCACTTGAATTAGCTGGTGGTAAGAAAACAGGCATACTTTATCTACTTGTTTATATTACTGATTCTTCTTCTATTATGGAGACGTGGCTTCGTAGGCTTGGTCACATGAGTAGGAAGGAGATGCATGTTCTTAAGTGGAAGACAGATATATTTGACAGGCTTAAGAACTGGAAAGCCTTGGTGTACTTGGAGGAGATGGCAGACAGAAACCAGTGGATGGGGTTGGATACTTCTGAGCAGAGCAGCTTGGACATGTGTTTTGATTCAAAGGAGCTCGCGGGTATAAAGTCATCACTCACAGGCGAACACAGGTACTGGCATCGGTCAGGAGGAATAGGCGTCGAACAGACAGGTGCCGATGTCGGTCATGTGTAGACCGAAGCCAGCGATGTTGGGCAGGGTAAGACTGACGTCGGTCATGGGACCGACGTCGGTAGTATGTAAGACCGATGTCGGTTAGGAGGACCGACGTCGGCAGAAGGGACACCGCAGGGTCAGTAGTCAGGGACAGATGCATGGAACCGACGTCGGTCAGATGCAGACTATGGGGTGGCCGAGGTCGGTCACTGTAACAAATTTTGGGTGGACAGCATGTTGTCAAGGAGTCTCAAACACCCATACGGAGGACTGAAGGTGTAAGTAGGCCCTCAAATTTGTGTTCCTCTTCTTCATACTTGTTGCTGATTGTAGAGCAGGAAGGATCCAGGAAACAGGTGGGACCTAGGCAGGATTTTGATGCAAAACCAGACGGGTGTTTTGGTAGGTTTGCCAGCTGGATGAAAGCACAGAGACGAATGGATTCCTTAGTAGAAGAATAGAGAGAATGGATATGTGAGATGGAAGACCAGGCATATGGTCTTGAGGAAGCTGTAGGATAGTGGTACAGGGTTTGACAGGTGGAGGACGAAGCATGGCTTCAGTCAATGTCAGGGTAACTACTATGGTTTGTCTTACCAGGTGGATGATGAGTCATGACATCATTTTGTTGCTGTATGTGGATAGTATGCTAGCTAGCAGGGGTGTACATACAGGGTTTTGCTGAGCTAAGGGTAAGATTAGTTCAGTGTCATGTCATGAGGAGTTTGGAGCAGCGAAATTCTTTGACATGGGAGGCATGGAGATCACAGGTAGATTTTGTCTCCAGTGGGAGCTGATGTGAATCAGGTGTTGGCGAGGTTCGGGATGCAGAGCTGGAGCACACTAAGGGCTGGACAGGTATAGTGTCTGAAATCACATGAGGTCTGGTATAGACCTGAGTATTCCCATGCAGTGGGAGCTATCAAAGTTAGGAGCCAATTCGGGGAAGTGGGTTCTCAAGTTTTTGAGAGGGACCAGCAGCAGGTGTTGCTATGCAGGGTTAGGACTTCACTACAGGTGTTGTAGGTTCAGATGTGGTAGGGTACTCGGATGACAGGTGGTACACCATGGGATGTGTGGTGGGTTGTCTTCAGGTGGGAGCTTGAAGAGGGATACAAACCAAGAAATAGATTAGATGGAGTACAGGTACAGGTACAGTGCAACTGTTTATCTCCAAGTGGGAGATTGTTAGGTTGTGGAGCTAAAAGCTTCACTGATGCAAATAGGAGAGGAGGTTGCTGAAGGTTGCTGAGTTGTAGAGAAGCTAGGGCTGGTCTGATCAGTCGACGTCGACAGGATAGCAGAGAGAAGCAACCGACGTCGATCATATATTGGCCGACGTCGGTCACCTCCAGACAGATAGGGACCGACGTCGGTCGCCTGTGTGGTTTGACTGCGAGTTAATTATGGGCAGTTGGTTGACGAACCAAGTGTTTGCATGATGAGTGCTAATTTTAGACTCATAGCTG